>CAMZMU010000124.1:10765823-11296378 GCA_947311845.1 Poa pratensis
TGTCACATAGCGAGTAAGAAACTGAAGAAACGACGATCCAACGGCCAGGGTCAATTGGACGGTGTGGATGGACGGCCAGGATAAGGTGGCCTTGGAACAGTAACCGGGCTGTGGACACGCTCAGGATGTGGTTGACATTTATAGGTTAAATTCAAAATTCTAGTTTCTACGACACAATTCAATGACGTTTCAATCTATAATTTTTTGAAAAAAAAAACAAGAAGTCGATGAAATAGTCCAAATGAATCATGAAGAAATTGACAAAAAAGTACTCCTCCACGAGTGAGTTCATCTACACAAATTCATGGATTAATGTCAGCAAACATCATAAAGTTCATCACTCAATCGCCAAAAAAAAGTGAGAAAAATTATTTGCCGGAACTCTGTCGAACACGCCGTGCAAACGATCCCTCCGGTCATGGCCTATCCACGAGGCTGGCTCGCCAGGGGAGAGGGAAGACCACATGAACTCCCCTTATGGGATGACACCGCCACCAAGCCGCACGGAGCTCTCCGCTCGGCTTGGCAGCGAACAACAGGTGGACAGTGGGGTTCAAGAAAATAAACGACAACGCCAGGAACGGAGAAGGCCCCCGACGAAGGCAAACGACAACGGCAGTTCAACGGGCGATGCATGGGATTGTTGAGGGACATGACTACCCTTGACATGTGGAGTACCACTCGGCTTCGGGACAAGACTTCTTCTGTGTCTTTTTTCCGAGTCATTTGTTTCCGTATCTAGCTCGCTTTCTGTGTATATATTGGGAGCCTAATTCTACATAGGACAACGACATGAAGCCTCGGCGAAGGCGAAATACATCGGCAGTTCAACGGGCGACACATGGGAGTGGTCAGGGACGAGGCAACCTACTCGGCTTCCGGAACGGGACTTCTTCTGTGTCTTTTTTCCAAGTCCGTTTGTTTTTCGTATCGGACACATTTTCCGTGAATGTATATAGATTATTGGGAGGCTAATTCTACGGGGCACATAATATTTTTTGTGAGGAAAGAATTATTTTGAAAATTCTGCTAGAGTGGTAATTTTTTAATAGTCCTTATATTTAAGGAATAAGTGCATTATAAAAACTGCTAGAGTTGCTCTAAAATGCTTCACATAGGTCGCATATTAGACCATGCAAATTTGCAAGACTACCTTCCTGATTGAAGAGTGAAGTGTTCCCGTGATGTATGTACCAAACAGGTACTTTTTGAACAATGAAATCAACGAAACCATTTTTGCGCTTGCAAAACCATCACTAGGAAATCTACGTCCCGTGGGGCAAAAAGTTCAGAACTTTCCGTGGCCGATACAGACATGAGCCAAGTAAATATTGGTAATTCGTTTCTTTTTTGCAGTAGCAGTATCGGGCTGGCAATTGAATACACAGAGACTCTCAGGCCCACGTATTGATTCCAGCCTTTCGTGGCCCAAGGTAGCAACTCGAATAGCAGCCCGTTTCAGAACTCCTGGCCGCATCTTTCCAGCGCTGTTCCCTCCTCCGAGTTTTAGTCCCACCTCGCTCAGCCGAAGGGAATCAACCGGGAGAGCTGGCTATAAGAAGGGGGCGTGGTGCGACCTAGCTCCATACTTACCTGGACGGGGTCGACGGGGGATCAAGAAGCCTCGTGGCCTAGGCTAGTGGCCCACATTGCACTTGGTGGACGAGCTGGCTTACCATCTACCCAACCCCGAGTGGACGTCATAATATGTGGTAGAGGGGTATGAGTTCGCGCGGCCCCTGCCAATTCTTACAAATTAAAATTTGGTCCTTGGTTGGCTGTGCCCCTGATATGTATACTCTTTAGAGCAACTGTTTACTTAGATTTGGGCCATATCGCAAATTTTAGATAAATTTATTTTAAAGTAATTTCGCACCCCAATAAATTATGTCCGTTTAATTTGACAGTAGTAGCAATTAGAAAAGCAGTTAAAATTTTGGATATTTTATGTTACTAGTAATTGTGCACATGCAATGCACGTGTAACCTTGCGACTTATTCCGCTCATCCTACTCAATAGACATAAATTTATCATTATGTATCAACAAATGCAACAAAGCCCAACTGACACTCTCTTGAGCATCTATAGAAATTTAGCCAAACTTACACATATATTTGAGCCATTAAGAACATTTATCCCAAAGTAAAAAAATCCACAACAATTTAAACCATCAATTGAGAATATTATTAAGTTTCATTGTATGCCAGCCCCAAGTAAAAAACATCAATGAAGAATTGGGTTCATTGTCTGTCAAGCTCACATTAACCCGTCAATTTTGGATTCAATTTGGGATTTTTCTTCAGAAATTTCTCGAAGAAATTGAGAAAAGGAGTTGTATATTTGAACAGGTAACACAGTTGGAGTAGCTTGCATGCATGTCTGCGAGGCGTCCCGAAGCACATAAATCATAACATAGTACGGCCACACAAAAAAACAAGCTAACTGGCATCTTTTGGCGGCTTACAATTGGATAAAACAGTGGACTAATGAGATCAAAACATGTGTGGATCTGACACATCTACATCACCCCGAGCAAGTTTGCCAGTCTCCTCATTCATAGGCTTCTGGCCCAAGAAGTACAAACAAGTTGGACTGCTCACTCTGTTTTGTCTCCTGAAATTGCTACATTGTGTGGTTGATCAGCATGTGAACCCTTCTTAAGATCTCATGAAAACATGAAAATACATCAAAACCATATAGCAACAAAATTGTACTATCTTATTTTGCGTTGTGTGGTTTGAACCAGGAACAGATTAGAAACTAATGTGTTGACTCACAAATGGAAGGGGGAATGTGTTGACTCACAAATGGGGGGGGGGGGGGGGGGGGGGTGGAGTTTCAGTACCTCTCTTAATTATGCATCCAACAACAACCACATCATAAACCCAAAATCCAATACTCGCATACAACTAAATGAATTTAAGCAGAAGGCAGCACGTACCTCTCCTGGCTGCTCTTGTGCTTGTCCAGCACAATAATCCAGCCTGTAATGAGAATGGAGAAACTGGTTGAGATACCTCATATTCTTCATTTGTCTTGTACTATGAAAATAGCTTATAGAGCGGGATCTGAGGCGAGAGTGCAAAATGGACTCATGTGGCGCCATGAAGTCTGAATTTACACAGCAAAATGTAGATTATCATTAGGCTGTGATGCTGAGTTGTTGGCACATACATCTCAACAGAAAGCCACCCCTCCGGTTCCACAAATAATAATTGTTTTAAATCCGAATTGGTAATTGCAAAGTAAGAAATAGAATGTACCTTTGAATGATGATACTTCCATGCACATCAATACACAATAGTCAAAGTTCAAGTTGTCACTCCTTAATAAACATGTGCCTAACTTTGTGCCATGAGAATAACTTTTAGGCAAGGGAAATTCCATCTCAATATGAAGAACAAAAGTTCTGAGGTTGAGAAAACGACCATGATAATAGAATCTAAAAATAGAAACAAACCGAAAAGTGCAAGATTCGATCATGCATCTTGGTGCAGTTTACCAGTGAACAAAATATTTGTCTTCTCTTATGTTAAACAAAATCTTCAGACATAGCAAGTTTCAGTCAAGAAACACAGGAAGAATGTGTTTGCACACTTCAAGAATTACTTCTCTATGATGATATTGCTCTTAGACTTAATGTTGCATCCCTTAGTCAGTGAGATATCAAATATTTTCCATGTGATAAACGTCTGAAATAACTTATTCTGGCAAATAGTACAATCAAACTGCAATTGGGCTTACCTTGAAATGGCCTCGTCTCCATGCATTCGTTAACTTAGTGTGAGGATGGCTTGAACAAAGACAGCCGAGCTGTTAGTGCCTCTTCAAAAGCAACTGATCCAGTCATTTGCCCAGAAGCATAATGCAAAATGAACACTTGAGTGGGGCATTCTACACCAATATCACAACGATTTTCAGCAGATTACTTTGCTAAAGCAAGTCAGCATCCCTTTAATTGGCTGTCCACTCAGCGACTGCCTATGTAGACTGCTAATTAAGTAAAAGCCAACTAATTATGAGCAGATATAGGGGACACGAGTATGAAAAACTGAATCATTACTGAACCATGCATCCAGTAGCATATAATACAGTCTGAATAAGTCTGAACCCGTTTTGGGTCATTGCCATTGAAGCACACGTACGATCCACTGTAATCAAGTGCTAAGAGCATCTCTAGTGGAACGTGTATATTTGGACGTGTATATGGAGATATACACGTCCATATACACCTTGGTAAATTTTACACCTCCCAGTTTTTCAGTGGAACGTGTATCAGGACGTGTAAATCAGGACGTGTATATTTCAACGGCTATATTTTCAAACGGCTATATTCCAACGGCTATATTTTCAAACGGCTATATTACAATGAGTGATGTAATCCATTTCTTTCTAATGCAGTGCTATCAATAAAATATTTTTGCTTCACATATATTCAGACCACAATGCAGTACCAATTCAGTTGCAAATCCATAGAAATTTGGTAGCAATCCATATATTCAGACCACAATGCAGTACCAATTCAGTAGCAAATCCTATCAAACACGGCTATTTTTCTGCTATCAAACGGTAGCACATTCTAGCAAATCCTATCAATCCTATCTCCCTCCAGCAGGCTAGCACCTCACCCAAAAAAAAAAAGGGCAGCCCCGGTGCAGTAGCTCCCGCTTGCGCAGGGTCCGGGGAAGGGTCCGACCACTTTGGGTCTTTAGTACGCAGTCTTTCCCTGCATTTCTGCAAGAGGCTGTTTCCAGGACTTGAACCCGTGACCTCATGGTCACAAGGCAGCAGCTGTTACCGCTGTGCCAAGGCTCCCCTTCCAGATACATCAGCATGCTACAAGCCTGTGAACTACTTCATCAGTTACTGAAGAACCAAACAGCAAAACCTGCAAGAGAAGCTTCCAACTTTCTCAGGAGCACACTGGAAGGTAGATAGCTAATTGTTTTCCACAAAACAAGCAGAGAAGCAAGCCAAAGCTAATTGTTTTTCCACTAATTATCACTAGAGAAACAAGCAGAGAAACAAGCTACTACTAGTATTGCCCCAGCCACTAATACACGCACGCGCTATTTTTTTTTTAAATAATACACGAAAATTAATTAATTCTGGAATTATTACGCAATTTTTTTTTCAAAAATAGAATCCAGTCGGTGTCGCCAAAGCCGAGTGCCACCAGTCGTCGTTAGCGAGGACGAGTACATGCTACTCGTCGTTGGCGAAGACGAGTACCTGGGCTTGTCGTTTATGGCGAAGCCGACAAGGGGCCATGCATGGGTCACGTCGCCGCTCACGTCGCCACGGTCACGTCGCACCGACGGAGGAGACCAGTCGTCTTCGCCTACGCCGATTAGAGGCCTGTCGGCTTTGGCGATGCCGATAAGGCCACAGAGCTTCGCACGCGCCCTTTTTTTCTCTTTCCTTCTCCTCTCTTTCCTTCCCTTCCTCTCTGGCTAGCACCTCTCTGCACTCACTCATGCGAGTTCTTGCTTTCCTCTCTCCACTCTCCACACAAACCAAATTAAACCAGCCATTTAGACCAATAATCTTCACGTTTGGCACCATTAATCGGTGCTAGAAGGTTGAGGGAGGCTAGGGCAACTCCGATCTCCTGATGGGATAGCTCGTGGTGGTGGTGGTGATGGTTGGCGGGTGTTGGTGGTACTGATGGTGGTGGTGGTGCTGGAGGGCTGCGTGGTGGTGCTGGAGGGCTGCATGGTGGTGCTGGAGGGCTGCATTGTGGTGGTGCTGCTCGTGTTGGTGCACCGGTGATTCGAGACCGCCGGACGCCGTCGCCTCTCACGCTTCTAGGGTATAATTCGATTTATCAAAATTCTAGGGTATGAACTTGTGTTGTTGAAAAATAGTTTGTGACGGTAGTAAAAATTGTAGCTATATTTGTAGGTTAATTTGAAAAAATGTAGCTATATTTTCTAGGACTTTATTTATGCGAAGTAATATTAACGATGGTAAAATAGTTTGTGACGGTAGTAAAAATTGTAGCTATATTTGTAGGTTAATTTGAAAAAATGTAGCTATATTTTTTAGGACTTTATTTATGCGGAGTAATATTAACGATGTTAAATAGTTTGTGACGGTAGTAAAAATTGTAGCTATATTTGTAGGTTAATTTGAAAAAATGTAGCTATATTTTTTAGGACTTCATTTATGCGGAGTAATATTAACGATGTTAAATAGTTTGTGACGGTAGTAAAAATTGTAGCTATATTTGTAGGTTAATTTGAAAAATGTAGCGCTATTTTTTAGGACTTCATTTATGCGGAGTAATATTAACGATGGTAAATATTTATTTATGTCAGCGGAGATGTCTGATTTAGTGAAGATCAGGTTTTTCTATGGTCCTGGTAGAGTCCAAATGTGTGATACGGGAGCTGATCTGAGTGAGTTTCAGTATATAGATGTCGACCTGCCAGCTGCTGAAACATGGTCTATAAGTCAGGTAAAAGATTGGTTGGTGGAAGTTTAGGGCTTGATAGTCAGACACAGACCGTCAGTGTTCATGCTTGGTGGAGCCATTCAAGGACAAATATTTATTTCGTTTTGAGACCACTAGAGTGTGATACTGATTGGGTGCGATGGTTAAAAGGCTGCGCAAAAAGGAATTGCTCTCCTTGTGTCCTAGTTCTTCCCGCCCTGAACGAGGTCACTGCCCCTGATGACGAGTTTAGTGCCCATGAAGGTGAGGGTGCTTATGATCCTGGCCATGGAAGTGAAGAGATGGACATGTCTATGTCAAATTATGGGTCTGATTTTGGTGGTGGTGGTAACGAGTCGGGGCAGAGCAGCCAAGTACATGGAGGGGACACTGAGGTATATGACAGTGCGGAGGCGGATGGTGACGAGGTAGACGGGCACATGCAGAACGAGATGGAAGATGAAGATGCAGATGGCTATGGTGCTGAAGGCGATGATTCCGATGAGTCGGATGGGGAAGAGAACGAAGATGAGGTACCTAATCCTGCAGCATGGAATCAGGACCACTCTTCGGCAATGAACATAAACGATGGTCATGATTCGGCATGGCAATATCATGAGAACAACATTGCGAAGGGTGCTTTGTATACTGACAAGCAAGCTTTGAGGGATGCAGTCGTTAAATGGGCATTGTCCACCCACAGGGTTATGAAAACTACCGTGTCAAGTCAAAAATATTTGACAATGGAATGCGAGACAATAACTTGTCCCGGCAGGGTGCATGGACATCTCCCAAAGAATGGCTATAGTTGGAGGATAAGTGACTTCGTACCTCACTCCTGTCGAATTGAAAATATCCCTGCAGAGCACCGTAATCATTCTTCCACGCTTATAGCTCGGTTGCTGTACAGCGAGATAGTGTCATGCGCAGCGATGGAAGTGAGTGCCTGATACGTCCAAAACGTATCTATAATTTTTGATTGTTTCATGCCATTTTTATGCTTTTAGCACTTGTTTTATATTAAGTTTATTATTTATTTGGACTAACCTACTAATAGTTGCAAAAGTGCACAATGTTCTTGTTTTACTCTTTGATGTGTAGAAATTATCAAGAATACAAGAGGAAACCTTGTTGGAGTCGAATTGGGACTTTCCTGAAATCTGTCTGAGAACTTTTTACGAAGTTTGCCAGTTTGACCCTCGAAGATGACGTCAATTGGAGGTCTCCCCGAAAACAAAGTTGTCACAATTTTCCATACGAAGATTTTAAGCCCGAGATCAGCCCAATCGGAGTTCGGACGCGGCCTGGAGGCCCGTTTTGGTGGAACCCTAAAAGGGGGTGACGGAAATCCGAGAAGATATATAAAGGGAGGAAACCTAACTCGTGGAGGACTCCTCCACCCACGAATTTCCAGCCACCAAAGCCACGTTTTTGCCTCCCCCATGGATCCCATCTCCATGGGGGAGGGCTCCCAAGAAGCCATGAAGGAAGGGGGCTAAGGGGCGGTGCTCCCCCATGGAACCGGCGGCGCAGGAGGAGCCCCCTGCGCCACCGCCGGTGCCGGCGCCGCCCTGCGCCTCTCGCTGCCCTCTCCGCCGTCTTCACCGCCATCTCCATCACCAACTCCTCCTTGTATTCAGTGGTTCATCCTCCCACAAACCTCTGTACCGTCCTATGTAAACATGGTGTTTGATGCTATAATATTTATCCTATGATCTATGTCATGTTTATGTAGTTTATTTGTCTTTCGATTGCTTTGTTGAATGTCTATGGTTCATTAGAGTTGTATGTTGATATGGTACTGTCCTTTGGTGTCCATTATACTTGTGCGCGCATGGATCAACACCATAGGGTTAGTAGTATGTGCAAAGGAAGGGGGTAGTTCTGCCGGAGTGACAGAAACCTGAGGGCTCAAACCGGTTAGTTGCATGTATGGGAGTAAGAGGACCATAAACTTAAGGCTATGGTTGGGGAAACCTTAATGCATTGTTAGTATTTACGGATGTTTGCTAACAATCCAATCATATAGTACTTGTAAATCCCAAGTAGTGGAGTGCATGTATATTTAGCCTCTCCCACATTGAAAACTGCATCAAAGACAATGAACTAATGTCTTCACTAATTAATCTTGGACAAAGCCACCACAATTACCACCACTTTTCCACACTCATGGTACTGTTAGTATATGGTTACTTAGTGTACTTTATTGCTGCAGCACTAACATTTACTTTCTTGTATTTATTATCTTGCAAACTATCTCTCATACCCGTATTGCTACCGTAGTTTTATTTCCTAGATAATGCAAACGTTTAGTGTGCGTAGAGTTGTATCAGTGGTTGATAGAACTTGAGAGAATACTTATCCTACCTTTAGCTCCTCGTTGGGTTCGACACTCTTACTTATCGAAAAGGCTACACGCGATCCCCTATACTTGTGGGTTATCAAGACCTTTTCTGGCGCCGTTGCCGGGGAGCCATAGCGTAGGTTAATGTTCTTGTGTGCACTTGTTTGCTTTATCTCTAAGTAGTTTTTATTTTCAGTTCTAAGTTGTTCTCTATCTTAGTATGGATAGGGAATGCGAATTACAAAAAAAATTAGTGTAGTTTTTATCTAAAAACGTTTTCAAAAAGAAAAGTGATTGGAAAGATGAGTAATGGTTAAATGGGGGTCGACCTTGAACACTTGTGTTCATGCCTATGAAACCAAAACAAATCTTTCCATGGAAGCTTTTCATTAAAAACATGTAAATATTGTAAATATTGTGTATATACCTCTGTACATAAAAATAAAATGCTAATTATAGTCTTTAGTTAATTGAAAGTTGATAGTTTTACTTTGCTGTCCAGAAACAGATTTTCTGTGCTCCACCGTATTAAATGTTTAAAATCACCAGAACGTGATCTTGATCTGAAATTTCTTGAGTGCAAAGTGATGCTTATTAGCTTTCTTTCATTAGACTAACTTTTTCTGATTTAAGGTACGTAGATAGGTCGAAAAATTCGATCTTTACTGACTGTTCTGTTTAGACAGATTTTGTGCTTCTCTGTAAATAAAATCGTGATAAATCTCAGAATAGTATTTTGACTTGAAAATTTTTGTGCATAAACCTGAGATTATTATCTTTCTTTCATTAGACTAAAGTTTTTCGATTTGAGCTACTTAACTATCTCGTTGAATGCCATCTTTACGGACTGTTCAGTTTTGACAGATTTCTTTGTTTATTCAATATTGTACTTGGTGTTGTTAGTTTCATTAGTTTTTCGACGGACAACGGAAATCATGAACACCTTAGTATATACAGTGGCTAATGTTGAGTAAAAATTATAAAACTTGTCAATGCTTGAACATGAGTGGATTTTATTTAATGAGTACTAACCCTACTAATGAGTTTTGTGAAGTTTTATGTGGATGTAGCTTATAAGATCTAATCAATATGGTGATATGAGATGAATAAGAAGACGCAAGAGCTCAAGCTTGGGGATGTGTAGGTGCATCCCAAGAACATATTCAAGAAGATACAATCATCTAAGCTTGGGGATGCCCGAGTCATCCCCCTATTCATCAACTAACATGAGGTTGTCTCGTTCATACTCTATATTACCCGTCCACATGATATGTATTGTCTTAACTTGTATTATAATTGTTTTATATGTTTTTTTACCTCTTTAGTTTTATTAGACTCTTATTTGGTTTCGATTGCTTCTTTACTTTCACTTATAAATTCAAAACAACAAAAATATTTTCTTTTGTTTTGCTTCTTTGTTTGGTTCTTTATTTTAATTTTATTTGGGTTTTACTTTTGATTTTTATTTAGAGTTTTCCTTGCTGTAGCTAGCATGTTTAGGTCTTGCTTAGCCTCTGGTTTCTTAGTTTATCAAAAATAAAGTACCAAGTTTTATCCATTTAGCTTAGTTGATACATATGTAAAAAGTGATTTTCTGTTTTCGGTATCTACTGCTTATTGCGCGATTTTTCATATTTTACTGGAAGCTCTAAAAATCACGAAAAAATTACTGATGTTGTAGCACCTAATCCTCTGCATGTACAAAAATTGGCTAAAATTTCGGGCATGTTTAAGTGCACCTAAAAATTGCGTTTTCCAGCTGCTGTTTTTCTGGACAGATTCTGACTTTTGTTGCAAGAGTGGCCTCTTTTCGTTTTCATTTGATTTTTAATGGTTCTTACCTTTCATTTATAAGTTGGCCATTTAAGCAACCTTTCTGTAACTTAAAAACAAAATTTTATTTGGTTTAATAGTAGCACTTGGAAATATTATCTATTGTACTAATGTCTAACCGCAGAAAAGAATGGGAAAGTTTTTGTGTTGAAGTTTTTTCACAGAGAATGAAGGAACACCAAACTATGGAATATTGAAGAACGGCCAAAGTCCTAAGCTTGGGGATGTCCCCGCATCCCTCTTCATCAATAACCCCTCGGTTTGCAAACCTTTAAACTTTTTTTTTGAGCAACATATGAACTTACTAAACTTGAAGCGGCTGTATTTTATTATCTATTTATCTTAGCATCAAACACCAGTTACATTAATAAGTGGATCGTCACATATTTTATTTATCCTCTGTTTTCAATGTTTACTTGGTTAATGGATTACTTGTTGAAACTTAAAAATGATGTGTGAATAATACTGTTTAGTAGTTTATGTTTTCTTATGGTTAGTCTCAACTAGCTAATAGTGCATATTATGTTATTTTGATATCAACATGCATTGTCCTGTTCATAAGATGGTATGGTATTGTGGTATCCTCCTCTGAATAATTCATTCGAATTGACTTGGCACATGCTCATGCATGCGTATGACTGAAAAACAAAAGTCAATTAAGCCTTGATGATTTATTTTGACTCAGAGTTCTTGTATCACTTTTATGTCTCAATTAATTTCGTTTTGTCGCAAGCATGATTATGACGGTTATTGCTCTCTTGATTGTCGCTTCCCAGTCTATTGCTAGCCTTCACTTGTACTGAGCGGGAATGCTGCTCGTGCTTCCAAAACCATGAAAACCAAGTTATTCCAAAGTGTCCACCATAAATACCTATGCATGGCATTTCGAACCATTCAAGTAAATTTTCATGTGCTACCTTTAAAACCTTCAAAGTACTTCTCAATTTGTGTCAATGTTTTATAGCTCATGAGGAAGTATGTGGTGTTTTATCTTTCAATCTTGTCATTTACTTCTGACAGACTTTCACCAATGGACTAGTGGCATATACATCCGCTTATCCAATAATTTTGCAAAAAGAGCTGGCAACGGGGTGCCCAGCCCCAATTAATTACAACTTTCATTAATAATTCTCTTCACATGTTTTGCCCTGATTTATCAGTAAGCAACTTAATTTGCAATAGACACTCCTCCATGGTATGTGAATGTTGGAAGGCACCCGAGGATTCGGTTAGCCATGGCTTGTGCAAGCAAAGGTTGGGGGAGTGTCACCCATAATGAAACTAAAATACATGTGTAAACAAAAGAGAAGAGGGATGATCTACCTTGCTGGTAGAAATAACGTCCTTCATGGGAGCCGCTCTTGAAAGTCTGGTTGACAAGGGGGTTAGAGTACCCACTACCATTCGTTGACAACAACAAACACTTCCCAAAACAATTTTGCTTCTGTTTTAAAAATAAAAAGCTCTAGCACATGATAATCCTGCTTCCCTCTGCGAAGGGCCAATCTTTTACTTTCATGTTGAGTCACCATCCTTTCTTTGAGCACTTTCTCGAGAGCATAGTTGTCATTCTTAGTGTAATGTGCTTGTCCCAGAATGTGGTTAACTGTGATATAACTTTGATGCTTTTATCTTTGATATCTTTGATTCTAGTCTTCCCATGAACTTCAGAGGTGCCTGGGCATTTATGTTTTGCTGTACAACGGGCAAGCGAGATACCATCTACCATGCTTTATTATGGTCATTACAATCTTGTTGATGTTTATAAATTTCATGTTATAAGCTCTTAGTTCGTTGATACTTTTCATTAGGAAACATGATTGCTAAGTTTTATTATCCATACATCATGCAATTGTTAAAGACCTGATCATAGCATTTACAATCAAAAATTATTTTGTTATCATTTACCTACTCGAGGACGAGCAGGAATTAAGCTTGGGGATGTTGATACGTCCAAAACGTATCTATAATTTTTGATTGTTTCATGCCATTTTTATGCTTTTAGCACTTGTTTTATATTAAGTTTATTATTTATTTGGACTAACCTACTAATAGTTGCAAAAGTGCACAATGTTCTTGTTTTACTCTTTGATGTGTAGAAATTATCAAGAATACAAGAGGAAACCTTGTTGGAGTCGAATTGGGACTTTCCTGAAATCTGTCTGAGAACTTTTTACGAAGTTTGCCAGTTTGACCCTCGAAGATGACGTCAATTGGAGGTCTCCCCGAAAACAAAGTTGTCACAATTTTCCATACGAAGATTTTAAGCCCGAGATCAGCCCAATCGGAGTTCGGACGCGGCCTGGAGGCCCGTTTTGGTGGAACCCTAAAAGGGGGTGACGGAAATCCGAGAAGATATATAAAGGGAGGAAACCTAACTCGTGGAGGACTCCTCCACCCACGAATTTCCAGCCACCAAAGCCACGTTTTTGCCTCCCCCATGGATCCCATCTCCATGGGGGAGGGCTCCCAAGAAGCCATGAAGGAAGGGGGCTAAGGGGCGGTGCTCCCCCATGGAACCGGCGGCGCAGGAGGAGCCCCCTGCGCCACCGCCGGTGCCGGCGCCGCCCTGCGCCTCTCGCTGCCCTCTCCGCCGTCTTCACCGCCATCTCCATCACCAACTCCTCCTTGTATTCAGTGGTTCATCCTCCCACAAACCTCTGTACCGTCCTATGTAAACATGGTGTTTGATGCTATAATATTTATCCTATGATCTATGTCATGTTTATGTAGTTTATTTGTCTTTCGATTGCTTTGTTGAATGTCTATGGTTCATTAGAGTTGTATGTTGATATGGTACTGTCCTTTGGTGTCCATTATACTTGTGCGCGCATGGATCAACACCATAGGGTTAGTAGTATGTGCAAAGGAAGGGGGTAGTCTGCCGGAGTGACAGAAACCTGAGGGCTCAAACCGGTTAGTTGCATGTATGGGAGTAAGAGGACCATAAACTTAAGGCTATGGTTGGGGAAACCTTAATGCATTGTTAGTATTTACGGATGTTTGCTAACAATCCAATCATATAGTACTTGTAAATCCCAAGTAGTGGAGTGCATGTATATTTAGCCTCTCCCACATTGAAAACTGCATCAAAGACAATGAACTAGATGTCTTCACTAATTAATCTTGGACAAAGCCACCACAATTACCACCACTTTTCCACACTCATGGTACTGTTAGTATATGGTTACTTAGTGTACTTTATTGCTGCAGCACTAACATTTACTTTCTTGTATTTATTATCTGCAAAGCTATCTCTCATACCCGTATTGCTAGTCTAGTATTATTTCCTAGATAATAAACGTTTAGTGTGCGTAGAGTTGTATCAGTGGTTGATAGAACTTGAGAGAATACTTATCCTACCTTTAGCTCCTCGTTGGGTTCGACACTCTTACTTATCGAAAAGGCTACACGCGATCCCCTATACTTGTGGGATATCAGTGCCCTCCAGAAAAAAGTGGCTGTCAGATTTAATTACGAAATATCTTATGGCAAGGCTTGGAGGGCTAAGCATACGACGCTTGAGAACAGATTTGGTTCATATTTGGACGCATATGACTCTGTTATCCGGCTGCTGCATACTCTGCAGTACCGGAATCCAGGCACCTATGTGAATATCCAAGATTTGTTCAGGCCAGAGTTCCCAACTGTGAGGGTGCTGCATCGAGTGTTTTTCTCATTCGCCGTATGCATCGAGGCTTTCAGACATTGTCGTCCGGTGATATGTGTAGATGGCACCTTTCTCACAGGAAAGTATAGGGGACAGATCCTGACTGCAATTGGTCAAGACGGTAACAATATGGTTCTGCCCCTCGCATTTGCTTTTGTGGAGAGCGAGAACATTGACAGTTGGACATGGTTCTTCAGGCAACTGAAAATAGCAGTTGTGAAGGATAAGCCGAACGTGTGCATCCTTCATGACAGGCATGTAGGTATACTCAGCGCGATAAAGACACTCACCAATCCTGCGCCTGAGGAACAGACTCCATGGCATGACATGCAGAGCCGTTGGTGCATGCGCCATCTAGGTGCCAACTTCTACTCGCAGTTTAGAAATAAGGACCTGATGAACCTATTCAAGAAACTCTGCAAGCAGAACCAAGACTGGAAGTACACGAAGATACGTGAAAGGCTTGATTTGTGCACGCAGAGACATGTTCGGGAAAGGAAGAGGGCACGAGCAGCAGCTGTTCTTGCACATGCAGAAGCTGTTGCTGCACAACTAGCTACCGGTCCACCTGCCGAGGAGGACGAGCCTGTTGGTCTTTGCGACCTACCCGGATTTGACCCGCCTGGAACTAGGAGAAGAGGTGGGAGGACAATTAAAACTTTTCAGCAGTGGATAGAGCATGAACCTTTAGAGAGGTGGTCTTTGTTGCACGACACACATGGAGCAAGATACGGTGTCATGACAACGAACCTGGCTGAAACATACAACTTTGTCCTCAGAGGAAACCGTGCCTTGCCACTAACAACCATCGTGGAGGGTATTTTCTATGGCACAGTGAAATATTTCAGAGATAGACGTGAAAGAGCTGAGAAGCATATGATGGACAACCCGACCTCGCCTTATTGTGAGAAGGTTACGAAGTACATGAATGAGAAGCTGGCAAAATGTTGCTCCCACAGTGTAACTGCCGTTGGGAATCAAGAAAGGAGATTTGAGGTCCGCTTAGCCCACAACAAGTTCGGATGTGCAAACGAGGTGAGGACGCATGAGGTGAAGATTGGTAATGAGGTTCGGCCAACTTGCGAGTGCACCTGCAACAAACCAAAATTGCTTCACCTTCCTTGCTCCCATGTCCTCGCTGCCTGCAGGCAGTTACGGTTGAACGCAATCTCCTTCGTGTCTCCATATTATATGAAAGAGGCAGTTATCAATACTTGGACAGGTGAGATGATGTGATTTCGATCAATGGGTAACTTCAACACTGTAACCCCTGGTGAGAGGGTGTACATTCCAGCTCCTGAGCTATTGCGTGATGGGGTAGGCAGACGGCAGTGTCGTCGCATCAGGAATGATATGGATGAATCCGAAGCCGGAGGCCGCAGGGTGCAATGCCTTCAATGCAACCAATTTGGCCATAGGGACCCTGATTGTCCCACTTTTCCTGGAGAGAGACCTCCCGTGCGTGCGCGGGGTAACGGGCGTGGGCGAGGACGAAGAGCGAGAGGAAGAAACTAGGTGGCACTATGTTCGAATTTGTATTAAGTGTGGAACTATGTTTAAATTTGTATTAAGTGTGGAACTATGTTCGAATTTGTATTAAGTGTGGAACTATGTTTAAATTTGTATTAAGTGTGGAACTATGTTCGAATTTGTATTAAGTGTGGAACTATGTTTGAATTTGTATTAAGTGTGGAACTATGTTTAAATTTGTATTAAGTGTGGAACTATGTTCGAATTTGTATTAACTGTGGAACTATGTTTGAATTTGTATTAAGTGTGGAACTATGTTTGAATTTGTATTAAGTGTGGAACTATGTTTGAATTTGTATTAAATATGATACTAACTCTGGGATTCTAATATGTGCAGTGATGGAGGGAATGTGGTTGCTTGATGCTACCATAGATCGTGGGCACCGTGCTAAGGCATTAGAGGGGAATCCAAGGAAACTTAAACCCCTAATCACTCGCACGCCTAAGGAAAACTGGAGGATTCACCCGGCGTGGGTACAGAGGTATTGGTCGTATTATTTATTTTATGGACGCATGTTTTCTATTGTTATGCTAGTGTGCTAAACTAGATTGTTATGTTCTTTTGGATACGCAGGTTGAAATGGGCCGGGCTCTTACCTTTCACGCGTCTAGCAGAGGCCACTGAAAACTCTACGCGTATGAATATGGACGCATCTTTACTCAGCTGCCTGGTGGACCGATGGAGGCCGGAGACCCACACGTTCCACTTTCGCTGGGGAGAGATGGCTCCTACTCTACAGGATGTATCATTCTTGCTAGGTTTACCTTTGGCGGGTCAGCCTGTTGGACCTTTGGAGAGGCCGGTGAATTGGCAGGACGATTTGATAGCCCGTTTCCAGGGTATTGGTCCACCTTTACAGTATGATTCTCACGGACCCAAGCTTGATTGGTTGGTTGCCTTTCAGGTTAGTTAATGTGTCTCATAATCTGTTATTTCTCATTTGTTGTTATACTAATATTTTGTTTACCATGAATATAGGTCCAGAAATTTCCAGGGTATCCATATCATTTGACACCGATACAACTCAGTCGCGGCTTGGAGGCATACATCATGTGGCTTCTTGGTAAGGTGATGTTCACCGAGAACCATGTCGACACTATTACCGCGCGCTACCTCCCTTTCGCACGGGAGATCGCTGATGCTACTGAGCCGGCGCACATCAGACAGAGGAGTTGGGGTTCGGCTGTCTTAGCGGCTACGTACCGAGCTATGTGCAACGCTTGCATGCTGACTTCAGGTAAGTCAGCCATTCTCGGATGCCCTCTATTTCTGCAGCTGTGGTCGTGGGAGAGGTTCTCTATAGGACGGCCAGCCATATGTGAAGAGCCTTTCCCATTGTGGGAGATCTTTGACGGTGACCACATCAGGTTATACCTGCCCCTACTACGTGGGATACATACCCGATGTATGACACTTCTGCGTCCAGACAGCACGCGGTAATATCTCATTTCCTTTCACTAATTCATCTAACTGCTACACTTTGACGTATATATATTTAATACTTTTTATTTCTTATGTCAGGCCTATTTGACACAGCAGATTCATAATGAGGCCGCTCAGTATGGACGTTCTCTTTCCACTGGCCCTCTTTTGGTACCACGGGACGAGCCGATATCTTTTCTCAGGAGGCTGGAGGGGAAGCTACGGGACGTCTACGCGACACTCACGTGCACCCGCACAGAGGACGTTGTTCGCCAACCGGTGGTACAACGACCACCGCGCCCCCTGTCACGACGCCAGCAGCGGCAGCAGCAGATGCATCAGGAGCAGCATCAGCACGAGGAGGAGGAGCAGCACCACGACGACGAGCAGCAGCCGCATCACCGACATGAGCCGCGTCCACGTATGTCACCACAGCCCAGGCCACCTCCTCCTGACCAGGCAGGAGGTTCGGCGTGGCAAGGTTACGGTCCCACTTCCAGTTACGAGTATCGGCCACAGTCTCCTCCTGAGTACCGAGGTCCCGCCCCAGATTACGGTACGTATATTGTTTTCATATTTCAATTGTGAGTGCGTATTTCTTATGTACTAATGATTCCATCTGTAGGAGCCTATGGCTATCACACGGCTACGTCCGGACACCAGGCGTCAGGATCTGGATCAGGGTGGGGGAGTGACCAGGAGGCTCGGGCTCATGCGGGGGAGGAAATCTCCAACTGGATGAACATTTTCAACACTCCAGAATTCCCCACGCAGCCGCACATTCAGCAGACTCCTCCACCATACCCCACACAGGGTACACAGGATGACGCCGACTTGACAGTGCCTCGTCAAACCCGGGCACCAAACAGGTACGGGAGGACGCCGCCCGTCCAGCCCCCTCCTCGTGATCCTCGGCCACGCAGGCGTCAGTGATATCTTCGGGACATGTTCATATTTATATGTGAGACATATTCATATTTATGTTTGTATGAGACATATTATCTATGTACGAGACATATTCATATTTATGTTTGTATGAGACATATTATTTATGTATGAGACATATTATTATCTATGTACGAGACATATCAGAGGAAAATAAGTTGTACGAGACATATTATTAAACAAACATTGCAACTTACACAGACAGCAAGAAAAGTGGTAGTACCGACAACACAACATAAATTGAAAAAGAAAAGTCATCTACCATCGACACAGCCTCCCGCGTCACTCTTCCCCTTCGACGATGCTGCACCCTTGCCCTTCGACGACGCCGCACCCTTGCCCTTCGACGATGCTTCAGCCTTGCGTTTCGACGACGCTGCACCCTTGCCCTTCGACGCCGCCGCCGCTGCTGCAGCTCTCTTGCTCGTTTCAGTGGGCATGAAGATATCATCTTCGTCCTCGCTCTCCTCGACCCATAACATCGGATGATAAAAAGCATCCAACATATATGCTTCAGTGGGATATGTTAGCTTCTTCTTCTGCCACCTAGCATGCAGCCTCACGAGTTCCTTTTCTATTTCCTTGTAATTCCTCCATGGCCACCCATGCCTAGCTAGCTTCGCTGATAGCTCACGAAGATGAGGTGGATGACTAACAATATCTTCGAATGGGATCTCCTTATTGTCTACCTTGAACTCGGCCGTAAACTTCAAAAGGAGTGCCGACATTCCTGCCGGGAAACTACCATCTGAATTGTATCTCGACATGTTCGAGTGAGTGGACTATGCTTACCAACTCGAGATCTCCTCCCGGGGTTTTTATAGGTCGAGCACATACCAATTGGCGGGAGAAATAGGCGGGAGCAAGGCTGGCGGGAAAATACAAGGCGGGAGAAAGTTTGGCGGGAAAATACAAGGCGGGAGCAAGTTTGGCGGGAAAATTAGGCACGGCAGAAAAATGGCGGGAGAAAAAAGGCGGGAACAAAATGGCGCGAGAACTATGGCGGGAGAAATATGGCGGGAGAGGAAGGGCAGAATAAAAGCCGGGAGCGCGAAACAAATTTGGATCAGCCAGGAGTTGCATGGACCGTCGGCGAGCTAATCGTCGTCGGCAAAGACGACTACCAGCTTATCGGCTTCGCCAAAACCGAGTACGAGCAAGGTCGTACTGCATACAGCATGCATGGGCCCTGTCGGTGTCGGCAACGACGACAAGAGCTAATCGGTTTCGGCGAAGCCGAGTAGCCCTTGTCGGCTTCGGCAACGCCGACTGGATTCTATTTTTGAAAAAAATAAAATTTGCGTAATATTTCCAGAATTAATTAATTTTCGTGTATTATTTAAAAAAATTAGCCACGCACGCGGCATCCGGAACAAGCAGAGCATTCTTCCAGCTCCAAGAACAGCCGCAGCTCCCGGGCGAGGCCGTGGACGGCGGTGCCGTAGCTACGATTGCCAAGCCCGATGCAGCCAAAGAGCAGGAGCCCGCCCTGCCGGTATGGCAGGTACGTCCGGCGCCGCATCTCTTCCGCCTCAGCCCTCCTCGCCTCGTAGAGCCTCTCGTGCGCCGACCTTCGCCCGGGCCGCCGCAGCCGGCGACAGTGACGGCGACGGAGAAGGAGATGGGCTCCTCTCCGCTAGCACGGCCGGAGGCCCCAAATCGAGCACGGCCGGTTCCTGCTCCTCCAGCAGGCCAGCACCTCACCCATCTCTGAATCGAGCACGGCCCCAAATCGAGCACCTCTCTCGCCGCCCAAATCGAACACCACATCCTCCGTCGCCCCAAATCGACATCGCCGCCCAAATCGAGCACCCGGCCGACGTCTCCGTCACGCCCCATCTCCCTCCTCGCCCGCTACCCTCCAGGCCGCCGCCGGAGCTCCAAACCCCGCCGCCATGAGCACCTCTCTCGCCGCCCTGCCTCTCACCAGGGCGCGCGCCGCCGCCGCCGCCAGATCTGGCTGCAGGCCTGCGGGCGGTGCGGCCGCCGCCCCACTGGTCTCTCTCTCTCGAATGGGGCGAGGGATGAAGAGCACGTACCTGGTCCGGCTGGAGAGGGGTGGCGACGGGTGACGGCGACCTGGGGCGTCTTCTTCCGCTCGGCTCCGGACGGGGGCGGGAGAGAGCGGCCTCCGTTTCTTCCATTCCACGAGCGTGGCGTGGTCGTGTTTACTTCCACGACGAGTAGCGTCGTGGATGGACGTGGAAAACTTGCACGCCCGTATACACGTTCCGCTGGAGACCTTTTTTGGCTAACATCGTGTATATTTGCAATACACGTCCATATGGACGATCCACTAGAGATGCTCTAAGAAAGTAAGCAATCTGAGTTGAACAACAGGTACCAGCCTGATGTATGTACGATTGTACACAACGGAGAAGCACGGCGGCGTGATTGCAAGTTGCGTGCCCAGCGGAGAGGATCAACAACGGCGGGGATGGGGACTTGTTCAGCTGCGGATGGCCGACGGATCGGGGCGGGCGTGGCCAACAATGAGGCGCGGACGGGCAGGCTGCCGTTCGTGGGGCGAGGGCGCTGTGGACTCCGGAGCGCGGAGGACTGGGCCGTGGCGACGCCATCGTAGAGGTCGGCGGCAGAGAACGGACCTTGAGCGGCTCGTTGGCGGTGGGGATCCGTAGGCGTCGAGGGCGGCAGGACTGCTGTGCGGCGACGGTTGCCGCCGATGGAGACCCGCGGCGTTCCGGGGCAGCGGCAAGCTCGGAGAAGAGGTCGTGGAGGGCGGTTTTTTTGTCCTGTTGATTGTTTAGCGTTGACTGCTAAACGTGTTTGCGCTAAACATTAGAACGTGGTAGACCGTACGATGGGCGCGATGAACGGATGTGATGCTCTGAATCTCCATCCTCTGGGTCTTTTATATTAGTCCAGATAATAAAATAATGCATCGTGCAAACAACCCGCAGGCCAAGCTTAAGCCAGAACCATGGCCATGGCGACCAGTGTGTGTCTCCCCTCGCCACTCGCTACAGGCGCCACCGCCGTTCGCGCCTCCACGTCGCACCCAGCCCACCGCCGCTGCCTACCTCGCCGCCTCCCACGGTCCCGCCCTTTCGGCCGCGCCGCCGCGGGGATGGACGCTTTCCACGTGTCCTCGCGGGACGCGGAGCCGCTCCTGCACACGGCCGCCTCCGCCGCCAACGCTACTCACCGCCGGCTCCGAGTACGGCGCACGGCCCCAGTCCTCACCCGTCCCAAGTATAGCGAATCCATGTGCCTTCTATTCTGGGGCGAACATCTGGGGTGGGCTGCGGTTCTGACGAGATGGGGCATGATGATGATGTGCAGGTGCGGACGCACGCGCAGGGCGCGAGGATGTTTCGACGGGAGCCGGAGATGGCGCCGCCGCGGCGGCGGCGGACTACTCGCTGGCAGCCATCATCCTCCGTAAGCCATTCCTGGTCACATCTGTCCCGGTCTTGGCATTTGGGGATAAATGCATTTCTAGCTCGATTCCACTTCAATGCATCATGAATGTTGAGGAGGATAACCATGTTGAACTAGGGCTGTAGCATAGCATACGAATTAGCATGATGTAGTGCATTGTAAGAAATCTGCAACCTGATTTAACATCATCTTCTTATGCTAAACTATGATCCTTGTGTGTCATAATTATGACATCACATAGTTTAGAGAAGTTAGATTTGATTACCATTTTGACACAGGACTGTTGCATTTGGGTCTTGAACCAGTGTTACTTGTCAGTTGGCATAGCATTCTGTTTGGTTTATCGATTGGAAGATAACTATTTAAAGGGATAATTCAAAGTATGTTGAGCTTCAAGTACTAATGCACCAATGTTCGGAATCTAGGTTCGTGTTCCCGGCATTGGGTGGTCTCCTATTCGGATATGACATTGGAGCAACTTCAGGAGCGACCATATCTGTGCACGTAAGTCCCAGTTTGGTAGTTACACAATTTCCTGTAACTGACGCTCACCCTCACGCGGTTGCTTCCTCATTCTTCAGTCTGCTGCTCTCAGTGGCACCACTTGGTTCGGCCTATCTTCTGTGCAGCTAGGGCTTGTGGTAATCCTTTTGGAAGATTCCTGTGCTTTATTTATAAGTTTTCACTTCACCTTCCGAATCAAGAACATTATTTTGCTTAATGAGCTTTATTGTCATGTTATTTAGGCGAGTGGTTCACTTTATGGTGCTCTTGGTGGATCCATTCTCGCATACCGCATTGCAGATTTTCTAGGTGCTTTGAAAAGACAGTGAGCTTCATTTTTTTTCTTGCTCTGTGAACTTTGAAGATGAAATGAAATAACTGCTACTACCATCTTGGTGCAGGAAGAAGAATAGAATTGATCACAGCAGCTGGATTGTATATTTCTGGTGCTTTAGTCACTGGATTAGCTCCTAATTTTGTAGTCCTTATCATAGGTCGTCTCCTTTATGGCATTGGTATTGGCTTGGTGAGTAGCTGCAAGCATAACTATTCTGTTCAAATGATTATGTCCAGTTGAACTTGTGGGTACCAGTAGTGCAGTAGGTATATATTCAACATACTTATATGACAGATAATGTATGTTCTCTTTATAATTATGCCACTGAAACACCATGGTGCTCTGTGCCAGGCAATGCATGGTGCTCCTCTTTATATTGCAGAGACTTGTCCTCCACAAATACGTGGAACATTGATATCCTTGAAGGAGCTGTTTATTGTATTAGGAATACTGGTAACTCTCTCCTCCTATATCGCCTTAAAAACTATGTTCTCTTGCTGATGTTATAACTTGAACCTCAGTATACAATCTGATGCCCGACTGACCATTTTGTTAATATCACATTTTACAGGTTGGATACCTCGTAGGGAGCCTTGAAATTGATGTTGTAGGAGGATGGCGGTACATGTTCGGTTTTAGTGCTCCGCTGGCAGCTATAATGGCTGTTGGTATGTGGACTTTACCACCTTCACCTAGATGGCTACTTCTAAGGGCAGTGCAAGGAAAAAGCCCTGTGGAAGATAACAAAAAGAAAGCAATACAAGCCCTGAGAAGACTGAAGGGCCGGTCAGCAAGTGACAAGGTTTTGACAGATGAGGTTGAAAATAACCTTTCTTCAATTAAGGCTGCCTATGCAGACCAGGAATCCGAAGGAAGCATTTTCCAGGTATTTGAGGGAGCAAGCTTGAAGGCCTTCATTATTGGAGGAGGACTGGTTCTCTTCCAACAGGTATTTGTCCTTTCAACCCCACTAATAAGCAGCTGAACTGAATTTAAAGTATGACCACCCTTCCATCATCCTTCTGAATTTGAAATTATCTGCCCCTTTAGGTTGAAGCCAAAGGTCATTTGCATGTACCTCCTAATCTAAATTAAGTTTATTTTGGCTTGAGAGGTTGAATCCATAATGAAAATTTCCAGAATTTTTTGTGTATTCATTTCAACCTACTTCGGGCCTTCTTAGTTCATTATATTGATTAATATATGGATTTAACTTATTGATGATATCAATCAAGGAAGCTAAAGGGCCTAAACTCTTATTTGGCAGATAACAGGACAGCCAAGTGTTCTATACTACGCAACCTCCATTCTCCAGGTACCTCAGTTTTTGTCGGAGCTGTTCAATTAGTTCATTTGAAGTAGGGATATTACAGCTTGTCATATTGCTGCATTGCTTTGATGCATACTGTTGCGCTCGAAACGCGTCACACGAACACGTCCTCGTGTACCCGCGGTGCCGGGGGAGATACTCCGCAACTCGCCCCGCGGGAGGCCTGCTTCCAGCGCGATACGCAAGACAGCAAGCAGGCGCTTTTTAGACCAGACGCCCCAGCCCCTCGGGAAGCCCCGTCTGAGGAAGCCGGCGACGATTGGCTGAACTAAGCCGGACTTGGCCGCTCTCAGCTCGGTTTTCGATACCCGGCGAAATCTAGATGAAGTCGCCGAACAACGGAAGCATAAACAAGGGTTTGAGGAGATAAAAGTAGGTTGTATTGATAGGTTGTCGATTGTTTGCTTAATTTCAATCGGCCGTCACCTCTCACATATATATGAGGCGGCTGGACTTCCCGTACAAGTAATGGACTTCTACAAGGCTTACAAATCATAGTCTAAGTCGAATCCATCTCTAAAATAGGCAACTTTTGGCCGGCAACGTTGGCTTCAAACTTGTTGGCTACTTCGGAAAGTTGCCTTTTGCCTTCCGTACTGGCTTCCAACTTGCTGGCTACTGGAAAGTTGCCTTTTTCCCTTCCGTATTGGCTTCAAACTTGCCTTCTTTCTTAGAGACGAGATATCTTGATCGGCTTCGTATTAGACCCGGATTTCTGTCCGGCTTCTTTTAGAAAGTTGCCTCCCATTTTCCAGCCTTGATCTTAGAAAGTTGTCTTCTCGTTTTCCGCCTTGATCTTGACCTTGAAAGTTGTCTTCTATTTTTCTGCCTTGATCGGTGGAAAGTTGACTTGCCGGCTTGTATTTGACAAAGTTGGCTTTATGCCGTCTTGTCTTGACAATGTTGACTTCTTTTCTGCCGCCTTGTCTTGACAACATTGACTTCCTTTTTGCCACCTTGTGTTGACAAAGTTGGCTTCTTTTCAGCCACCTTTATTGCTTCCTTTGACTTAGCTCGCTATGTCTTCAGGCAACTTCGCACTCCCGAATCCAGCTTCCGCCTTGTTCCGGTTGCCGGATTATTGGCAGCCTTCTTCCGGCCATCTTTTCCTGGAAAGCTTCCCAGATCACCATTTTAGCCTTCTTTGTTGCCTTCTTTAAGCCGCCAAATCCTCCTTGAACCTGAAACTGGCAATCTGCCAAAAACGGGTGCTAACACATGCCCCCTGTTTTCTAGTAGAGCTTGCGTACTAGAAAATATTCAATGTAGAAGTTTTTGTCTAAGGGCGATGCTTAAGCTCATCGGCCATATGCTAAGGGCGATATATGTATATCGGCCATACGTGCAACTCATGCAGTTTGCCACACGCTCGGGTGGAATTTCTTCAAGTATTTCCCATTGATAGCTCGAGGCAACATGCTGCCTTCCAATGTCTCCACCAGATAAGAGTTGCCGGGTACTATTCTCGCGACTCGCAGCGGCCCTTCCCAGTTTGGGGACCATTTGCCAAATTTCCGGCTTCTAGAGCCAACTGGCAATATAACTTTCCAGACCAAGTCGCCAATTTGAAAGTCTTTTAGCCGGACCTTCTTATTGTAAGTTTTTGCCACCCGCAACTTTTCCTTCTCAATTTCTCGCAAGGCAATAACACGCTTGTCGGCTACTTCATCAACATTGTCCATCATCAAGCTGCAGTAGTCTTCAGCCGACAAGTCATCTTGCTTAGCAAGCCTCAAGGCAGCCAGATTCACTTCTACTGGCAAAACGGCTTCTTGTCCATACACCAACTCAAAAGGAGTTGCCTTGGTTGCTCCATGCCTTGAGATCCTGTGCGCCCACAATGCTTCGGACAGTACCTCGTGCCACCTCCTTGGATGATCCTGTACCTTCTTCTTGATCAATTTGACCAAGATTTTATTGCTTGACTCGGCTTGTCCGTTGGCTTGTGCATAGTAGGGAGATGAACTGAGCATCTTGATTCCAAGTGATTCGGCAAATTGCTTCACCTCCTTAGCCATGAAGGAAGTACCTTGATCTGTGGTAAGAGTCTGCGGAATGCCGAATCGATGGATGATATGTTCTGTAATAAACTGGATCACCTCCTTGTGGGTCATGTTTCTGAGAGGTACTGCTTCAGACCACTTGGTGAAATAATCAGTAGCCACCAATACGAACCGATGCCCCTTGGATGAAGGCGGATGGATCATGCCGACAAAGTCAAGCGCCCAACCCCGGAAAGGCCACGGTTTTATAATTGGATTGAAGCTGGCACCAACTGAATATCTCCAAACTTCTGGCAGGTTTCACATCCCCTGTAATATCTGAAGCAGTCATTGATCATTGTCGGCCAATAAAAACCTGCTCGCCTGAGCATCCACTTCATCTTGTGGGCCGACTGATGTGTTCCACATAAACCATCATGTACCTCTCCCATGGCAACTCTAGCTTCGTCTTCATTCAAGCACTTTAGAAGAAGACCATCGGCAGTTCGGCGATATAAGGCGGCATCCACCAATGTATACTTGAGAGCTAGGCGCCGAACTGCTCTGTCTGTTTTTCGACTTGGATCTTGTAAATAGTCAATATAAGGTTGTCTCCAGTCGTCCGCCAAGTTGTCACTTGACTCCTCCTTAGCCGGCTTCCTGTTTGGCTTTCTCCTTAGCCGGCTCCAACAAGCCGGCTTCCTGACTGGCTTCCTCCAAGTTGGCAACATGAGTTGTTGGCTGTTCCTTGATAAAGAATAAACCACGACTGACGTGATAGCCAGATGCCTGTTGTGCCAACTCATTCGCAAGCCAATTGTCTTGCCTAGGAACATGAGATATGTGGAAATAATCCAACGTTGAAATCATATCCAGGCATCTATCAAGATAAATGTTGAGAGACCCGCTGTTGCATTGACAAATCTTGGCCACTTGCTGGACAATAAGCAACGAATCTCCATATGCCTCGACATGAGTTACCCCTGCGTCCACCAATATTTCTAGCCCGAATAGAAGTGCTTCGTATTCGGCTTCATTGTTAGTGCATAAATAGTCAAGACGACAAGAGGCTTCAAAAACAGTACCGTGTGGTGAGATGTACACAATGCCAACTCCTTGTCCGCTGCTGCAGACTGAGCCGTCAAAATAAAGCTTCCACGGTACAGCCGACACAATATTTAAGCCGGCTTCTTCCTCCAGGTCAATCCGATGTTCAACAATAAAGTCAGCTACAATTTGGCCTTTCATAGATTTTAGTGGTTCATAAGCCAAATCATATTCAATCAACCCGTACGCCCACTTGCCGATTCGCCCACTAAGAATCGGCCTTTGTATCATGTGTTTGAGAACATCGGTCTGACCAAAGACTTTGCATTCACTGGATAGCAGATAATGTCGCAATTTGGTGCAGGCAAAGTAAAGAGACAAACACAACCTTTCTACAAAGCTGTACCTTGACTCGGCATCCAGCAAACGTCTACTCAGATAAGTGATGATGTACTCTTGTCCTTCGGCTTCCTGAGTTAAGGCAGCTCCGATCACTTTGTCCTCAGCAGCAATATAAAGCCGGAAAGGTTGACCATGAGCCGGCTTCCTGAGAACTGGAGGAGTAGACAGGCAAGTTTTTATCTTGTCAAACGCCTCTTGCTGCTTTGCCCCCCAGGTGAATTCATCATCATTCTTGAGCCGAAGGATCTGTGTAAATGCATCAACTTTTCCAGACAAGTTAGCAATGAATCTTCTCAAATAGTTTACCTTGCCCAGAAACTTCTGCATGTCATTTTTGCAACCCGGCGCCTGTATCTTCTGGATGGCTTCAATCTTTGCCGGATCAACTTCTATGCCATGTTCATGTATGATGAAACCAAGGAATCTCCCAGCCGACACGCCAAAGGCACACTTCAAAGGATTCATCTTGAGCCCGTACTTCCTCATTCTTTCAAACGCCAGCCGCAAGTCGGCCAAGTGATTTGACTCGCCGTCCGACTTAACCACCACGTCATCAATATATACCTCCAGTACGACTCCCAGAAGATCATGGAATATCAGGTTCATCGCTCTTTGATAGGTGGCTCCGGCATTCTTCAATCCAAAAGTCATCACGGTCCATTCGAACAAGCCAACAAAGCCTGGGCAGCGAAACGCCGTCTTAGCCGAATCTTCTTCGGCCATAAATATTTGGTTGTAACCTGCGTTGCCATCCAAGAAGCTGATAACTTTGTGACCTGAGGCTTCGTTGATAAGCATGTCGGCTATTGGCATAGGGTACTCATCCTTTGGCGTGGCTCGATTCAAATCCCTGAAATCAATACATGCCCTAATCTTGTCGGATCCTTTCTTTTCGACCGGCACAATGTTGGATAACCATTCGGCATACTTACAGGGCCGAATAAAGTTGGCTTTCAAAAGCCTGCCAATTTCCGCCTTTATCCGATCATAGATCAGTGGATTAAATTTGCGAGCCGGCTGCTTGTATGGTCTGAAGCCGGCTTTGATAGGCAACCGATGTTCGACCAACTCTCGGCTTAACCCAGGCATCTCGTGGTATTCCCATGCAAAGCAATCCACGTACTCTTTGACTAGCGCGATTAATTCAGACTTATAATCGGCCGCCAACTTTTGCTTTACAAATGTCGGTCTAGGGACAGTGCCATCCCCAATGTCAACTTCTTCCAGCAAGTCAGCCGATGTAAAGCCTTGTCCCAACTTATCCATGTCATCTGGTTCTTCAATTGCTTCATACATATCGTTCCTTTCGGTCCGATACTCGTCCAGACGCTTCTGCAGCCACTCATCATTTTGATCCATCTACTTGAGCGGCAGCCGATTGCTACCAATCGGCTTTAGAGATACTGGCACGAATCCGTCCCTGGTAGCACTTAGGAAGTCGAATCCGGATAAATCACGCCCAGAAAGGCATGTGACATTAGAATGTTGCCAGTCAACAATCGACTCGGCTAACGCAATGCATGCCGATTCGTCAGCATGGACAACTTCAACTTCGTCGTCAACCCATTGCACTAGTTGCTGGTGCATAGTAGACGGAACACACTGGTTAGCATGAAGCCAATCCCGTCCTAGCAGCACATTGTAGTTTCCCTGCACCTCAGCAACAAAGAAGGCGGTAGCCAAAGTCTTGCTTCCTACTGTGAGCTCCAAGCTGATAACGCCTTTGGCTTCTACTCCTTCTCCTCCTTCGAACCCATTTAACACCATGTTTGTCTTCATCAGGTCGCCATCATCTAGTTGTAGCTTCTTGAAGACAGAATATGGCATCAAGTTTACCACAGCGCCGCCATCCACCATCATCCTGGTGACCGGCTTGCCATCAATGTGTCCTCTGACATACAGAGGCCTGAGGTGTTTCACCGGCTTGTCAGGTTTTTCGAAGACAACATTTTTTGGTCCAAAGTTGATTTGCGCAACCTCGCCTTCTTTGACAGCACGGAACTCGGCCGGCAAGTAATACACCATGTTGATGTCCATTCCTGTCCGAGTCGGCGATTCTTCATAATCTAGCAGATCTTCATCTGTCAAATTGCCTGACTCATCCATTGTTGACTCTGACATTGCTGGTTCTTCTTCTGCCTTTTCTTCCATTGCGAGGTCTTCACTTGCCGGCTTCTCTGTGGCCGGATCTTGGATTGCCAGCTCCTTTGCCAAACTTGCCATCGCCAAGTCTGCTGCTTCGACTTCGTCAGCCCATGAAGAATAGGTGATAGCCGGCGTAGCTGCCGGCTCTATTTCACCATCGACAGCAGGACTCATGGTAGTTGGTGCGGAAGCCGCCATAAGGACTGGCCTAGGAATCCACTTTTGCGCCGGCAACATTGGTCGCTCAGCATTGAATTTGACGTCCCTGGATTGCTCAGCTCTTTCTTCTGCCTTCTCCCGGTTCCTTGCTCTTTGCAGTTTCCGCTTTTGTGTCTTTGTTATACCTGGCGGGCACCACTTTGGCTGAGTATATTTTGGATCCCGGGGTTGAGCTTTCATGGCTTGACTGGAGCTAGCTTCATGATCATTGGTTGCTGGCTTTGGCGCGATAGCAAGTATCGGCTCACTGTTTGCCGGCTCTGTAATCGGGTCCTTCAATTTTAGCACATGAGTTCCAACAACCAATAAGTTGTCTGAGACTAATCCGCCTTCTGGCTCCGCCTTTTTAGCACCTTGCGCCTTGATCCGCCAATATGACATGTCTCCGGGATACACAAGCCGGCTTTGCATAGATGGCCGGATTGCCCTGCGTTTGACCTCGTCAGCCGGCCTCTGGTGCCGGCTATTTTCCTCCGTGGATGGTGACCTTGGTCGTTTCCCATACTGCCACTGGTGCGACCTCGACCCGGCCTGGCGCACGTACTTGTTCAGCAGCATGTCAAAAGTTGGCTTTGTCTTCCTTGGTCTATATTCAACCTGGTTTGTCTTCCATCTGCCAACTTCTGGGCTCTTGGGCTTGATAAATCTAGGCGGCGACTTGTCTGGCCGTGGTACTTGCCCCCCGAGTGTAGGGTTGTTGATGGTAATCTTGATGACTTCGCCTCCATCGGGTTGCCGGCTCACTATAACTTGTCTTCCTGCCGCCTTGCTGCTGGCCACCTTCCTGGGTTCACCAACAACAACATTTGATTTATTAGCGGCTTCGGCTGCCTCTGGCCGAAGTAGAACTTTCTTTCCCTCCAGATCTAGCACGTTTACTGGAAACGGCTGTGTATCAATTGCCATGCCGGCAAAGCTCAATCGTCCGTCGTTGAGGGCCGATTGGATCTGTTTACGAAAGACATTGCAATCATTAGTAGCATGAGAGAAAGAATTGTGATACTTGCAATAAGCCCGCCGCCTTAATTCATCAGGCGATGGTATAACATGATTTATCCTTATCACTTTATCCTTCAACAAGGCATCAAATATTCTATCACACTTGCCTACGTCAAAGCTGCATTTTATTTCGTCATCCCGATTTTTACGAATCGGCTTTAGATCATCACACATGTATGGTTTGGCCTTGCTGGGCCAAACAAACTCAGCGGAATAAACATCGGCTTCATCACCGGAGTCGGCATCGTTGTCAACAATATTAAGCCGGCTCCTGCTCATCCGATGCGAGTCTTTTGACTCATTGACCCGGCTCTCTTGAGCCAACGCTCTCTCCTGGACTTGGCCAACAGACAAGAATTCATGTCCTTCTAACCTCTCTTTCAGGTAGGACCTTAAACCATTGAAAACCAAGTCAGCCATGTCTCTTTCAGTTATTGCCAAACTATAACATCGGTTTCTGGTATTTCTAAATCTCTTGACGTAATCAGATACCGATTCATCCTGCTTCTGCCTAACCGATGTAAGGTGAGACAATTTTAACTCTATTTCGCCGGCAAAGAAGTGTTCATGGAACTTTTGCTCTAGATGAAACCATGTATGTATAGAATTAGGAGCTAAAGCCGAAAACCAAGAAAACGCAATGCCGGTTAAAGACAATGAGAACAGGCGAACTTTAATGTGATCATGGTTAGCTTCGCCTAATTGAGCCAAATATTGACTGATATGTTCCCATGTTGACTTACTATCCACCCCATTAAATTTGGCAAATTCAGGGACTCTATAACCAGGTGGATAAGGTTGCAGATCAAAGTAATCGGGGTAAGGCTTAGTGTAAGTTCTATGTTTTGGCATCACCCCGAGCTTGTCAAAAGCTATCTGGTCCAATCTTCTCCTGAATTCGGCTAAGGAATCGTCCATAATGGCCGATTGAGCCGGCACGAGAGAAGAATTGGCGGCAGGGCCAGCTTGCACCCAAGTAGCCGAATTTTGATTCGGCATTGACTCATGACCCAGAATCCGCCTTGTCTGACTCGGCTGGCTTGCCGAGTTAGGCATACTCTGGACAGGAGTTGGACATGGCAGCGTAGGCACAAGTTGGTTTTCCCTACTTTGACCGATCGGTTGTTTGTCCGATGGTTGGTCATGGGACGTGTTTTTCTTAGCCTTTTCATGTTCTAGCATAAGGTCGTAAACATTGGCAGTGCCTTGCGAAACATGAAATTGAATTTCGGCTATCTGTTCAGAGGAAAAAAGGCTACTACTTACAGCGGGTTTGTCAATGTTGGCATCCAGCGGTACAAATTCCGGCTCCTTGATCGGCGAGATTATACCTTGCCGATCTACCTTGAAGCTGGATAAGTACAGGTCTTGATCTTCTTGATCCCGCTTGGCTCGCAGCGCCTCGAACTCCTCATCTCTCTTCTTCTTCCACGCCTCCAGACCTTGGCGTTGTTCTTCCGACAACTTCTCGAGAGTTGGCTTGATGATGTTGTCGGTATTGATACCGGCAGCGTCGGTCTTGGAATTGGTCATTGCTGTCCAATTTTCAGATCGAATCGTCCCCAGCGGAGTCGCCAAAAAGTGTGTTGCGCTCGAAACGCGTCACACGAACACGTCCTCGTGTACCCGCGGTGCCGGGGGAGATACTCCGCAACTCGCCCCGCGGGAGGCCTGCTTCCAGCGCGATACGCAAGACAGCAAGCAGGCGCTTTTTAGACCAGACGCCCCAGCCCCTCGGGAAGCCCCGTCTGAGGAAGCCGGCGACGATTGGCTGAACTAAGCCGGACTTGGCCGCTCTCAGCTCGGTTTTCGATACCCGGCGAAATCTAGATGAAGTCGCCGAACAACGGAAGCATAAACAAGGGTTTGAGGAGATAAAAGTAGGTTGTATTGATAGGTTGTCGATTGTTTGCTTAATTTCAATCGGCCGTCACCTCTCACATATATATGAGGCGGCTGGACTTCCCGTACAAGTAATGGACTTCTACAAGGCTTACAAATCATAGTCTAAGTCGAATCCATCTCTAAAATAGGCAACTTTTGGCCGGCAACGTTGGCTTCAAACTTGTTGGCTACTTCGGAAAGTTGCCTTTTGCCTTCCGTACTGGCTTCCAACTTGCTGGCTACTGGAAAGTTGCCTTTTTCCCTTCCGTATTGGCTTCAAACTTGCCTTCTTTCTTAGAGACGAGATATCTTGATCGGCTTCGTATTAGACCCGGATTTCTGTCCGGCTTCTTTTAGAAAGTTGCCTCCCATTTTCCAGCCTTGATCTTAGAAAGTTGTCTTCTCGTTTTCCGCCTTGATCTTGACCTTGAAAGTTGTCTTCTATTTTTCTGCCTTGATCGGTGGAAAGTTGACTTGCCGGCTTGTATTTGACAAAGTTGGCTTTATGCCGTCTTGTCTTGACAATGTTGACTTCTTTTCTGCCGCCTTGTCTTGACAACATTGACTTCCTTTTTGCCACCTTGTGTTGACAAAGTTGGCTTCTTTTCAGCCACCTTTATTGCTTCCTTTGACTTAGCTCGCTATGTCTTCAGGCAACTTCGCACTCCCGAATCCAGCTTCCGCCTTGTTCCGGTTGCCGGATTATTGGCAGCCTTCTTCCGGCCATCTTTTCCTGGAAAGCTTCCCAGATCACCATTTTAGCCTTCTTTGTTGCCTTCTTTAAGCCGCCAAATCCTCCTTGAACCTGAAACTGGCAATCTGCCAAAAACGGTGCTAACACATACAATATAATTTATTGTCTATGCTTGTCTTCTGTAGACTGCTGGGTTTTCAGCTGCATCTGATGCTGCAAAAGTGTCAATTTTGATCGGGCTGTTCAAGGTAATACTATGAAGCTAGATCAGTACTGTACTCTGTTGAGCATAAAATGTAATAGCTGTATCCTTTTGGCAGTTTCTGATGACAGGTTTTGCGGTGTTTAAAGTCGATGATCTTGGAAGACGGCCACTATTGATAGGAGGTGTTAGTGGAATTGTGAGTAACTTCGCTCTTTTCAACTACTACTTTTTAAGCTATATGGTTTGCGATGGAAAGTGCGGCCCTCACTCACCACGTATTTGAATGGATAGCCCCACTAAGCATAGATGCTAAATGACATCAATAGTAATATCCAGATAAATCTCTAATTTTGCTTAAAAGGCTTTGTACGTTCGGTAAGTTTCATCAGATATCCAAACAGTTGTATATGATATATTGATACTATTCGGTTCTGCATGTGTTTTGTCTAGAAAAATATTACCAGGTTCTGAATGAACGATCCTTATGTTTTCTTCAAACTGGAAATGCAGACCATCGCACTGTTGCTACTAGCAGCATACTACAAGGTTCTGAGCGGCTACCCTTATGTTGCTGTTGGTGCTCTACTTCTATATGTTGGCTCTTACCAGGTTGGTGCTTTGCTTGTGTAGGGCGTCTATGAGTGCTGACTGTTAGTGCGCACACACTGAGTTTTTGTTGCGTTTCAGGTGTCGTTCGGTCCGATAAGTTGGCTGATGGTCTCCGAGATCTTCCCGCTCCGAACAAGGGGGCGCGGGATCAGCCTTGCGGTGCTTACAAATTTTGGCTCAAACGCGTTGGTGACATTTGCCTTCTCGCCCTTGCAAGTAAGACTACACAAACTGTTTTCTCCTTTGTAAAATTTTCATCAATTGCTGAACAAAACCATTTGTACATGTACCATCCTGCGATAATCCCCACCCTGTAATAGCACAACCTACCTCACCTCAGCAGAGAAAAATGTGAAAGCTGACGGATACGCTAACAGACCGAGCACTTGTATAACCTGGTTTTTTTTTAATGTTTACAGGGTTACCTTGGACCAGCCAACATCTTCCTTCTGTTCGCGGCCATATCGGTGCTCGCGCTCGTGTTTGTCATCCTCAACGTTCCGGAGACCAAAGGGCTTAGCTTGGAGGATATAGAGTCGAAGATCCTGAAGTGAAGAATGTAGGATCGGAGGAGTTTTCATCACGGGTGAACTTGACGCGGCGTCTCGGTGTAAAGTTGATCTTTTTGTTGTTGCGTACATAGCTGCATAACTGAACATGCATCTGTAGTTGTACTACCTCTGCTCTCATGACCACGCTTACACGGAACACGGCCTCATGTTTTGTTCATGCCTGTAACTCCGATGTCGCTGTTAACAGTGTACGTACGGAGTACTATGTACTCCCTCCGTTCCAAATTAATTGACTTTGTTTTGTTTAAATATGGATGTATCTATACTTGTATGGTGTCTAGATACATCGATGTGTAACCAAATGCGTGTCAATTAAATCCGAACGGAGGGAGTATGTATGGGGGAAGTCAAATTGATAACTGTTGCCACCACATCGCATTAGAAAACACTTTCGCCATTAGAAAAAGGACAGACAAAAAATCATCGACGCTGAACAATTTTTTTTTTACATGGAACACTCATATTCCATTCCATTCAGACACTCCAATAAGACACGGCTAAATCACCGGTCACCTCACGGGTTACATCAGCGGGTAGTTTGTCATCCACGTATGGTCGCCGTGAACATAATATAAATCGATAACTGTGTTTTCTCGGAGTGTTTGTAAATGATGGTCTAGGTTTTCTCAGACTGTTTGTAAATGATGGTCAGCCTTCCCTGTTCTGTCGGCTACTCTCTTTGTTTCTAAATATAAGATGTTTTAGATGTTTCACATATTGACTAAATACGGATTAAAGTGAGTGAACATACACACTAGAATATGTATAGATACATGTGAATCTAGATAAATCTTAAACATTTTACATTTAAAAACAGAGTGAACCTGACAGCTAATCGATGTAGAGGCCTTTCAAAAAGAAGTAACGTGGCAGCTGAGCCGAAATCAGAGGTCACGATCAACGTAGCTATTAACCGTAGTAGATTAACGCGTTTGCCCCTAGACTTGTTAATCCTGACCCAGACAATGAACGTATATACAAATATAGAGGTCAACCCAATCGTCGAGTGAAAATGAGGCGTACAGAGACGCCACAATTATTGCCATTATCTAAACATGTAAAATAAGCACACGTCCATCTGCAGTATTTGGCGCCTGCCCCTGTTCCCGTCGAGGTGACCCGCCTGATGTATCTGGCCCCTGCCCCGTCCAGGTACATGTGGTATGCCGGCGTTATACCTACGCCAAGGGCTGGGTACGTCGTACGAGCTACCGGACATATCCAGCGTCAACACTAGCGAATAGACAGAGAAGGAAATGGCACCATGAGCTCGCACGATTAAGATAAGATAAACAAGTGCCCACGAACAGTGCACACAACGGATCGACAGCGCTAATTGCCCAGGGTTTTGTAATTAACCTTTTAATCATTTCTTAGGACTAGGTATTAGTAATTCTGAGTGATCAGTGAAGCTCTCTCTTCGTCGAGAGGAAGGAACATACTCATAATGAGGAGAATCGAAGGAACAGTATTATAGACGTACTTAAGATAATGCTGTGGCTGGCCCATGGATGTCGGGCGAATACGTACGTGCTTATGTCAAAGTGGCCACTTGGAGTTGACCTAGAGCTACATGAGTGAGTAAGCGAGTGACTAAACCTCAGGTCCACCAAGCAAGCTCGGGGAATGTCGACTGGTGTGGGTGTCGACGGGCGGACGGAGACCGTTTTGTAGCCAAGCAAGCGCAGCGGCAGATGCATATTCAAGGCGTCTTCCGGTGGACTGACCATGTATTTGTCCACACCTTGGGTGCACAGAAATAACCACTATACGTTGACCGTTTCCAGAAAAGAAAGTAAGTATGCGTGTGATTTACCATTTTTTTTGTTCATGGGTGCTCTTGCTACTGTAAACCTAAAAAAATCTCTTCAGCTATTATCGTTCCATGTGTAAACGTTCCTTAGAACTTTTGGTTAGAAGCTAATGCCCTCTCCTTGAGCTTAGTACGTGTTATTATAGGACAGGAAACAGGCTTACAAGAATACCGACATCATGATTGATTCGATGGTTACTCGTTCCATTTCATATTATAACATATTTTACCTTTTTTTGTAAATCGGATGTATATATACGTATTTTAGAATGTAGATTAAGTCATTTTGCTCCCTATGTAGTATGGACTATTAGAATATGTAGAAATACTTGACATGCAAGAATCCTTTTATGTATACGCGATGGATAGTTACAAATCTAACCGACTCAGATTGTCACTCTATACGCGCTAACACCTTCTGTCAATCAAACCTTGCTAGGTTGAGAGATTGCTCTTGAAATCTTAATGGAGTCAGAAAGAGATCTCGTGGATCCATCTCAACTTGGTCTCTTTGAGGTAGTGAATCTGATTTTAAGCACCTTTTGTGCAACTTATTTTTCTGACAAAGTGAAAATCAACCTCACACGTTCACAGAACTCGCAGAGGAAAAGCCATTGGTCGTCCAAATCCAAGAGATGGAGTCCGGCCAGGAGATATCAATGTTAACCTTAGCCAAAGCAGTGGTCATAAAGATGAATTCTTGATGCTGCGCCACAGAGTTCAGACATGAGACCAAGGTAATCTAGTTGTTACTACCAAGCTTTTTACTAACCAATCTCCGGGAGAATATCTAATGATCCCAACCATTTTCATGCTCCCATGTTCCCATTTTGGAAAAATCAATTTTGTTTGTTTCAAAAAATTCTAGAAAAAAGTGTGAATGCTCACACGTTATATGTCTATGACCTCCAGAAATTTCAGATCCAAAGTCGAAAAGCACATTGAGAAAAAAAAGACAAATATAACATGAATAATGTCAAAAAAGACAAACAATCAAAACTGACACTATTCATATATGGATTTGTCTTTTTTAATTCTCAATGTACTTTTCGAATTTGGTTCTGAAATTTCTGGAGGTCATAGACACATTCCATGTAAACATTCACACTTTTTTCTAGAATTTTTTTCTTCAAAATGGGAGCATGGGAGCACATAGGGGGTGGGATCACTAGATATTTGCCCACCAATCGCCCACTGATAGCCTATTAGGGCCAGTCCATTGAAGCCAAGGACGCTTGACGTACAGGGTGTGACCAAAGCGGTCAAGGTCAGGCATCCGGAGATCCCCCCGGCTTAGGATGTCATATGGTCTTCTAGTTGATACGCGAGTGACCCCCACCTACCAGTTCACTATCATCACCCTTCAAGATGAGGTCTCTCGCAATGTTATCCACCTTGGGTAGGGCCCATTTGGGGATGGGCAAAACTGTCTGGTAGGTTGTCGAAGCTGCAATGACCGACTTTGCGAGGGTAACCGTACCGGGCCAAGCCATGTTCTTTCCCTTCCATCTCAGGAGTTTGCCGTCAACTTTATCAATGGGAGGCTGAAGATCCACCTCCAAAAACATCTGACATGCAGAGGAAGCCCAAGGTAAGATTCCCGGAAAATTCACGATCCTGTCTAGGAACCCAGTGAGAACTTGGTGGAGGTCGATGTCCGCACATCTGATGGGGCATATTTCTGTTTTGGTGGAGGTCGATGCTTGCACATCTGAAGGGAACCTTTCACTCTTGATTTGCAGGAACTTTTTTTCTGAAGAATGTAAACTTGTCATTACCTAGGTATGTGCATGACGCATATTATAACCTAAATAACATGAAGAAAAGAAGATAATCGATAGAGTGGCTAATTGGGAGACCAAATTGGAAAGTGAGGGTGCCCTGGTGTAAAAATGTAAGATGTTTTTAACATTTTTGGACCCACATATGGTAAAACATCTTATATCTTGATACGGAGAGAGTATTTCCGTCGGACAACTAAATCATCAATCCAGATAGTGCCGAGTTCAAAAATAGAAATTCGATAGTCAACTTCGAATCTGACAAATCCGCTCGAAAACAAACAGATCGGGCCTCTTCCACTCCCCCGTCCTTGTCAGCTGAGAGGAGGCAACCTCAACCTTGTCCTCCCCCTCCGATGCTGTCCATTTCCCGCCAACACTGCTCCCCTACCCTACCCCCTTTGACTAGCCACGCAAGTCCTGTTCGATCCTCTGCTCGTGCCCGGGTGTCGCTGGCCGCCAATTTCGCCATGCTTCTGCATCGGCGGCGGCCGATCGAGCTGGTGGCCGCGCTAATCTTGCTGTTCCTCCTCATCCTCATCGAACGGGATGTTGCCTCCGGCGCCGTAGACGAATTCGTGTATGCTGGATTCGCCAACGGCAGCGTGACGACCACCGGCGGCGCCGCCGTGCTCGCCCTCTCCGGCCCGGGCCTCCTGCGGCTCACAAACAACACCAAGGAAGTGTTTGGCCACGGATTTCACCCGGCGCCCCTCCGATTTCGCGACGCGTCCACCGGCGTGCCGCTCTCCTTCTCCACCACATTCGTGTTCGCCATCGCGCCGCGCTACCCGGACGCGCACGGCCACGGCCTCGCCTTCGCGCTCGCGCCCTCGGTCGTCGTCCCGGGCGCCGTCGCCGGAAAGTATCTTGGCCTGTTCAACACGTCAGATAGCCTCGGCAACGGAACGAGCCTGATCGTCGCCGTCGAGCTCGACACGGCCATGGACGCCGAGTTCGGTGACGTGGACGACAACCACGTCGGCGTCGACGTCAACGGCCTCCACTCCGTCAAGGCGACCCCCGCGGGGTACTGGATCGATGACGCCGGTGCAAGCAGAGGGAGGAGGTTCCAGAACATCAGCCTGAACGGCGGCGAGCCGATTCAGGTGTGGATCGAGTACGACGGCGCCCGCGCGCGCCTCGAGGTGACGGTGTCACCCGCGGGCACGCCCAGGCCGGCCGTCCCGCTCGTGTCGTACGACGTCAACCTCTCGTCGTCCGTCGTTGCCGACGACACCTACGTCGGCTTCTCGGCCGCAAACGGCGCCGCCGCGAGCTCACACTACGTCCTTGGCTGGAGCTTTCGCCTGGGCGGTGGCCGCGCCCAGGACCTCGAGCTCTCCAAGCTCCCGAAGCTCCCGTCGTCGCCGGGATCATCATCCAAGGGATCACCGCCGCCACTGCTACTCCCCATGACGCTGCTCGTCCTTGCCGTCGTGATCCTGGGCCTGGGGTCCGCAGCCGTCGGGACGCTCTACGCGCGGCGGCGCCGGCGGCTGTTCGCCGAGGAGGAAGAAGACTGGGAGAGGGAATACGGTCCGCACAGGATCAGCTACAGGGAGCTACACGGCGCCACCAACGGCTTCCGCGACGTCATCGGTTCAGGCGGCTTCGGCCGCGTGTACCGCGGCGTGCTCCGGAGGTCCGGCGCCGAGGTTGCCGTCAAGGTGGTCTCCCAAGGCTCGCGGCAGGGGCTCCGGGAGTTCGTGTCCGAGATCGCGAGCATGAGCCAGCTGCGCCACCGCAACCTGGTGCAGCTCCTCGGCTACTGCCGGCGGCGCGGCGAGCTAGTGCTCGTCTACGACTACATGCCGAACGGCAGCCTTGACCAGCACCTGTACGGCGGAGCCGACCGTCAAGCGGCGGGGCTTAGCTGGGAGCGGCGAGGTAGGATCATCCGGGACGTCGCGGCCGGACTGCTGTACCTGCACGAGGGGTGGGATCAGGTGGTGGTGCACAGGGACATCAAGGCCGGCAACGTGCTCCTGGACGCCGACATGAACGGCAAGCTCAGCGACTTTGGGCTCGCGCGGCTTTACGACCACGGCGGCGAATCGCATACGACGCGCGTCGTCGGCACACTCGGGTACATCGCGCCGGAGATGAGCAAGACCGGCAAGGCCACCACGAGCTCCGACGTGTACGCCTTCGGGGCCTTCCTGCTAGAGGTGGCGTGCGGACGGAGGCCCGTAGTGTTCCATAGATCGGACGCCGACGACTCGCCACCGGGGCTCGTGGAGCTCGTCCTGGAACACTGGAAGGCCGGGAGGATCACGGAGGCGAGGGACCCGAGGATCGGCGAGTGCGTCGACGAGGCCGACCTCGAGCTGGTCCTCAAGCTGGGACTGCTCTGCTCGCACCCGGACTCGCTGCGACGGCCGAGCATGAGGCAGGTGGTGCAGATCCTGGAAGGCGCCGCGCCGACGCCGGACATGTCGCCGGACGATCTCGGTAACAGCATGACGCTTTTTGAGTACAGCGAGGCGTTCGACGAGTTCGTTGGAATGTCGTTCCCGGCGACGTCCGAGATGGTCACCCTGACCACGGCGCGGACGTCCTCGTCGCACTCTGCCGACGAGAAACGACAGCTCCTCTTCGGCTGAGCAGTGATTTCGGTCGGAGCTAGATTTAGCAAATATTGGGAACAATCTATTTAACGGTCAACTATTTTTTCGAATGGTGACGGCCAGATTCTTCTAGACCTTTAGAATTTATCTAGGCACTCAGCCCATCTCCTTCTCCCGAACCATTTGTTAGATGAAATATCTCAAACTTCAGCTTTCTTTCTCAATGTCTCACTCGCCGCCTCCAACCACTTCAGAAGGATCTTATCAGTTTGTCTACTATAAACCCTCGTGATTCTAGTGATACACCCCAACACTAATCCCTAATACGTGACCTTGTCTTCTTGCGGTATGTGTATGTGATGATGTAGTTAACTCAAACCGGACACAAGCTAAACCGAAAGGTAATATTTAGAGATAGTGGTGACAAGAGCAAAGCAAATGATGAGTGAATTGATAGAAAAGTTGGATGCAACATGGAGGTAGCTCTGTAGCGCCAACAGATAAGAATCTTCAGGTTCATGAAGATACATCCCCTCCTCGTGCTCAAGTCGCAAAACCGAGAAGTATTTTGTCAATAAAATCAACATCTAGAATCTTCCTAGGTTAAATCCCAAACTAGAGATTGATCCACTTATTAGACACTGCACAACATTTTAATTGTTTCTAGATATTCTCCTCTAGAATAGTTTAATCCAACAAACAAGACAAGAATTAATTAAGAAACTTGATTCTTCAAAGAATGTTTTCCTTTTTTATACTAGATTATCTACTATTATATTTTCTATTTATTAGATTTTATGCTAACTAATGGAATTCTTGAACTTTAAAAGGATATAGAGTTCAAATTGCCTCAAACATCTACCTTAGGATCACCTTTGGAGGTCATATAATGCATGCAAATGTGTCATATGCGCTGAAGTATGGAAACTCATACTATACCATCATTCAAAAAGAGTCACTCAATACTTACACTTCTAACTACTCCCCCGATCCATATTAATTGTCACTAAATCAGATGTATATTAGCACCACAACATGTCTATATCACAGGAGGGGACCATGCAATTTGCATGCATTGTCAATGTATAGCTCAGTATAACTTGCTTGATAGTGGTGTAGGGTTTTGCGTATGGAAAACAAATTTTACTTACGAATGTACAAGTGATAGTTAGATCTAGATCATTACCAACACCTTTGAAGCAGAAGTAGATGTTGATGAAGCCACTGAAGATCCTTGAAGTTAAGCCTAGCAACGAGGATGTTGTCGTGTCCCCGCTTAGTGAGGATCACACGTATAATCCCTCTGAGAGTTCGCACGCATACACCTCCTCCAGTCCAAGAGAGCTCTGCCGTCCAGCGTGAGATCAAATGATGTATGCAAGGTGGAGATCCTAACACGTGGGAGAGAGAGAGAGAATAGATCTATGGAGAGGACTACTCGAAAGCCAACGATCAACTTGTGTGTTGAGAGGAGGGGGCTCCTCTCCTTATATAGGAGGAAGGGAGAGGGGAGGTTTGGAGAAGGAGAAAGCCCTCCCCTCGTGCGCCCCCCATGGGCCCTACATGGGCCAGCCGGGCTAGGGTTGGGCGTCGCCCTAAACCTTAGTCATAGCCCCCTTTTGCCTTTGGGAGCAAGTAACTGGGGGCGGGTCCCCTTGGTGGACCTCTGGGCCCATGCGGCTGCCCTCACTTGGGTCCAACCCAATGGGACAACACATGGACCCTTCTAGAACACTGTGGAACATTTTAGATCCTCTCGACTCTTCTAGAAATATTTCGATGCCCGTTTGGTGACCCGGGACATTCCCGGTACCCCGTAACTTTTCCAGTTATCTCTCTGAAACTATTTCGATCACTCTGGAACCATTCCGACGACTCTCATGTATCAAACCTTCAACAAGCACAAAAACTGTAGGAAGACTTCAGCGTGTGACCCTACATGTTCGATAACAAATGGACATGACCCAGAACTCCTCCCGTCCAATAATCAATAGTCATGGACGCCCATATTGATTCCCACTGATAAACGAAAGCACTCGAGTGAGCCTGTTAATTCCCGTACATGGTTCTCATTGCTTCTCAATACATAACAACAACGAAGGCCAGACATTCGGCCGATATCCATCTGAAGCAACTCTTGATCACAATATCATGTTATCCTCATTAACAGTTTCTTTCCTTTTCTCGTTCACGTATTCTGGTATCCTCTTGATTTACATCATGCCGTGTATGCGAAGACGATGACGAATACCGTTATGGCAAGTGGGCACATGTAGTATGTCTGTATCGTCCGAGGAGCAATTCCCAGTCTTAGATCATTAAGTCCAATATACGTTTTCCAAGATACCTAGAAGCTATCGTTATGATCACCCTTTACGGTGTGTCGTTAGACAAAGCCAAAGCACCGCTTCCAATATGATGGGCTTAATACGATTACCCTCATGGTCAAATGACATGTATGTACGTTTACCATTTTTGATAATACTAATAACATAGACATGATCTGTAGCATATCAATAAGTTGGGTTCTGTCCAGCCCCATTGTTCCGTCAACAATGTGCTCCCGTTGTTGCCACCAACCTTTTGCGCATGACTAGAAAGATATGGTCATCATGCAACCAATGAGTTAGTCTAAGAGGCAAGATTAGGACAATACTTGGTGTTCATATTTCCAGACCGGCGTATGGGTTTTCCTCTGGATCTATATTCAGAAACCATACCAGTTATAGCACCGAAACATAAACATTAATTTATGAAACATACATTAAGAATAAAAATTAATATTGTCTTTAGGGCGTATCTCCTTCAAGTGTAAGGATGGCTCAAGAGTAATAAGTGAGAGTACTTGGTGTACCTTTCCACTACCCCAAGACCGATCATATCTTTTTCTCCATACTTTGACAATCCCTATATTAAACCTTGGAAACATGTTTCCATGCCTGTTTGTGTACCTTCAAGGGTTGTAGTTGCCCTGACAAAGGTGTGCGCTTAACTTCTATCACACAACACACTCATTCACATGTGCAATTACATCTCCTTTTAAACCAACCTAGCGAAACTCTAATTTCACTCTCTCATAAGAAGCAGTTTTCCCCTACATGTCCTCCTAGAGCAGATGCATGCAGTGAACTTATAATTTCTCCTTTGAGTTCAACATTTATTACTCCAGCATTATTTACTTGTACCACATGAAAACATTCATGAGAGTGTAGTTGCCTTCAAGATTGCTATTTGTAATCAACTTAACAAACATATCCTTGCAATGTTCATCCTCTTCATTGCTGGTAGTAACTTTAGAAAGTTGTTACACTACTTGGTAAATAGCCATCATGGTATGAACTAGACGAGCTCGATAGTGCAACTGGAGCATTGTTTCGTCTGACTTTCTTGTTATCTATCTTGTAGTAGTATCTAAGTAACTTATTGAGTTGGAGCTTATGAGGCCAAATTATTACAAAACTTGGTTTGGTCTCCTCAAAGTGAGAGTTTTCCACTATAAGTTCAGAATCTTTCTGCGGTATAGTCCTGTTTGTGGAGGAAGTGCCACCTTAAAAGTGTGTATCCATTTCTACTTATTACACCACCCTTATACACCTAAATTAGTTTCCAATTAATGCAGGGGGGGGGGTGTGGACCATTCCTGGCGTGATTTCATGTGTCCTTCTATCTCGTGGTCCATGGAATTGAAGCAATCTAGACTTTCATCGAAAGTATTGATTTCATGTGTCACTCCTCTTTATTATTGCTATATTAGGTCACAGGAACATGATCAACCCAAAAAAGAGGCCAAGTTCTTTAAGAAAGATGGAGGGTGGGAGAAAGTACCAGGATTTATGGAGAACTCTTACTTTCAAGTTTCGACACCACATGAATTATGTAGAAACACAACATCAGAGATCATAGTGAATACGGTGAAACCGTGTGAAAATAGGGGATTTCATTCATCACTTCAATGAAGAGATGAATGACATCTCCCAGGCAGTCTCGTTACTACCTATTTGAGAAACATTTGACATAGTGATGGAATACAATACAATGGTACTGTGAGAAACTCCTTAGGCGACGCCATTCAATTTCTTGTATGAAGAAGTGCATGTCATCTTCCAGGAAGTTCTTATGTTGCCTCTGTATTTGAGAAATGTCACCTATACCGATCGATACAACATAACATATGACATAGTGGTGAAATACAATGGTACTTTGAGAAACTTCCTAGGGGATGCCATTCAATTTCTTATATGAAGAAGAAGAACATGACATCTTCTAGAGAATCCTCACGTTATCTATGTATTTGACGAACATCGCTCGCACCAATACAACTTAACTAACATATGACATCATGGTGAGATGGTGCGGGAGAAATTCCATGCAAGATGTCATTCAGTATTTCTACAAAGAAGAAGCATGTCATGTTCCAAGTAATTTCCACATCACTTTGTGTTCACTACAAGGCTCTACGTGTTGCATTTCTCAAGAGGAAGAAATGGTAGCTGATGCACACCACATCTAACTGAAAGATTATATATATATGGTAATGATGACTGAACATGACGAGAAAAAACGTTGGCGCGGAAGAAAGTGGAGGGGACAAGGGCAGGAAAGAGCGATAGGGCGGGAGAAAAATGGCGAGAAAAGAAAAGAGAAGGAACAAAATAAAGAGAAAAATAGGGTTTGCCGATTGCCTTATATCGGACACTAGACAAATTGTTTTAGTATGCGGGAAATAGTACAACGTCGGGAAAATAATTTTAAATTGTTTTCCAAGTTCTTGTTAGGTGACACTCGGGAAACATGGTGCGTCATCACTCTCCCATCAACCGCGTGCGGTTGCGATCGAGGGACACGTGTCCGTCGCCTTTCTCGAGAACCACCCTGTGTGCTGAGTGCCTTATGCCGGGCTCTTGGCAAACAGAGAGGCTTTGCCGAGTGTCTGTCGAGTGCCATTTTGTAGACACACGACGTGCAACTCCTTTGTCGACCGCTCGATAAAAAGCTCTCGGCAAAAGTCCAGGCGCACGGGAAATAGCCAGATTCCGGTAGTGATACGTAGGTATGTGCTTATGTCAAAGCGATCACTTTGACTTTGACGTAATTAACCTGAGGAGGTGAGGTAGAGCTCTACGCACATCAGTGAGTGGCTAGTCAGCTTGGAATGTACTGTAGGACTACTGTTAGAAGGAGTATCAGTGTTCGTTGGCAGATTATCCATGGAGGGACAGCTACGTCTGTTACATTCACACGCCGGCCACTTGCACTAGATCGTGGTGTGGATGCCGACGACGGACCAAGCGGGGACGTACTGTTCGTAACTAATTAAGCAAGGTATTCAAGGCGTCTTCCGTTAGACTGACTATTCTCCACACAGAATCCACACTACTTTCATTGGTTCCAAGAAAAAGAATGAAGTTTACGGGTCATTTACCTTTTTTTTAAGGAATTGTAAAACACAAGCAGCTCGGATTTTCCGAAGTTTCAATCACCTATTTGTTCAGTGTTTACCTTTTTTACCTGTTGTATGTGATACATTTGCGCTTTTTAGTCCGCAATTTTCACCTTTATTTGTGCAAACACTTATTTGGGGTGCAACTGTTTTCATTTTTATTATTTTTCTCATTTATTTATTTCTTGTATGTGTTGCATTTGCACTTCTTTTTTGGCGGAGTAACATTCTTTTAGAGCAATTGCATTTTACCGGTGGGGCACGGCGGTGACTGAAACTTCTCAAACATTCAGACACCTGCGTCCTAGAAAATACCTTTGATTAAGTCTCGCTAGATACTCTTTCTCATAAATTAAAGGTAAACTTAAGTGCAAAAATATTTTAATGCACTAAAAAAGATTGATGTTTTAGAGTTTGTTCTGTATGTTTCAGTCTCAGTCATTTAAGTATTTTTTTACCAGTTTTTTTGTTTTTAATTTGTTTACCTTTTTTTACCCGTTGTATGTGATACATTTGCGCCTTTTAGTCCGCAATTTTCACCTTTATTTGTGCAAGCACTTATTTGAGGCGCAATTGTTTTCATTTTTTTATTTTTGTCAATTGTTAAGTTCATGTATGTGTTGCAATTGCACTTCTTTGTTTGTGGAGTACTAACATTTTTTAGAGCAATTGCACTTTACCGGTGGGGCACAATGGTGACTGAAACTTCTCAAACATTCAGACACCTGCGTTCTAGAGCCTTTGATTAAGTCTCGTTAGATACTCTGTCCCATAATTTATAGGTAAACTTAAGTCCAAACTATATTAATACACTAAAAAAATCGATATTTAGAGTTGATGCAGTGCCACATGCTGTGGTGCTCTGCGGATCATTTTGGTGGCGAGCAGTCCTAAACCTAGCAGATGACTGGAGATCATCTACTCACTGTATCATTGGTAATGGCACCTCGGCCCTGTTTTGGGAAGACCTGTGGAAGGATGACATACTAGCGGCAAGATATCCCAGGCTTTTTTCCTTTGTAAAGGATAAGAAATCTTCTGTTAAGGAGTTCCTACAGATGGATAATATGCATGATGGGTTCCATTTGCCTCTGTCTGTTGAAGCTTTCCATGAATACACAGACCTTCAGAATACTTTGGAGGGTTTTTCCCTTCAGGTATAGCCAGATTCATGGGTATACAAGCACAATAAAGGGGTTTATACCCCCAGGAGCTATTATAACCTGCATTTCTCACAGATGCACAATCATGGGCCCTCACAGTGGATTTGGAGGTCTAAATGCATGTCTAAACATAAGTTTTTTGCTTGGCTGGTGTTACATGACAGAATAAATACCAAGGAGATGATGATCAGGCGACATTGGAATGTTACGGATAATAATGATTGTGTGCTTTGTGGAGCTCAGGTGATTGAGGACAGAGATCATCTCTTTTTCAAATGCCAATTCAGTACAAGAATTTGGAATTACTTGCAGTTTGATTGGAGGGCGACTGCAATTTCTGATAGCATGTTGCATGCAAGGAAACATTTTTTCGGGACCTGCTTTATGGAGATTCTCATTCTCACATGTTGGAATTTTTGGAAACAAAGAAATGGGTGGATTTTCAAGAACATTAGGCCCTCCTTCCGTGGTTGGAAAGCTGGTTTTGTGCTGGATGTAACCTTGCTTAGGCATAGGTTAAAGGGCTTTGTTGTTCCCTCTGTAGATTCATGGCTTAGTTCACTTCACTATCTGTTCTCTGTAAATATTTGTAAATATCTGTACAATGCTTTATTTTTCAATAAAAGGCTGTGGGGGGCTCCCCCGCAGTATTTAACGTTAAAAAAAATCGATATTTAGAGTTCCTTTTATATATTGACTTGCTCTTTTCATGAAATTTATCAATTTTTATGGCCCATGTGAAACAAACTTCCTTCCCTTGATTAGAAATATAAGTTGTTTTGAATATCGACACAATCCTTAATAATTAACTTTGACCATTAATTTCGATGCGATCTTCAAGAAAATATACCAATCTCTACTCTCTACTATCTAAAAAAAAACTCTTAGTGTTCCATCTATCATTTCGCTCCATCCTCTCCCTCACACCCCTCCATGGATTTTTTTCCAAAAAAATATATTACATTCCTTCTTCCACCAGGAGACAAAAAACGGTCAATCACCAAAATTTACATTACTAGTTTTTTCACCATCATAGAAGTAGCGATCTATCACCAAAATTTACTTTCCTTTTTCCACAATTATGTATTAATCACGGTTATGTCTTAATCATAGAATAGTGAACCACATGGAAAATGAAATGTTGATTTTTATGGAATTAAATCTATCCAAAACAAAATATAAATTCTTGATGAATATATTATCACATGTAGAAACACACAGGAAATTGCCTAGTACAGTAAAATTCACATCTCTTAGTAGATCTAATATATCAATTTCGTGGCATCCATGTTGAATTCTTCCATAGTAATGTCCAAACTTAACAATATTTGACGAGGCCAAATCTTAATATAATTTATATGACGAGATGGTCTTGGCTGGGCCTGTGAAGGTTAAAGACGGACCACTCGTCATCGGGGCCCCAGCTCAACGATTCCGCCACTAGGCGTATATGCTCTTGTAGCGCAAGCCACTACACATGGATCCTTAGGATATCTCCTGTTACAGATTGCGATTGGTTTTAGATTACCTTATTAGGGTTTAGCGTTTTTCTCAACAAGCATGTAAACTGACTCGGCTCATGTGACCCTCATATTCATCATTTATATAAGAGGAAATGAGGGGGTCTGCTGAGCGGTATCGGTCCATCACCACCATCTTTACATCCACCAAACACAACCATAGGCGAGATCGACACCCCCTCGAAATCGCCCTAGCACCCAAAGATAGTGGAAACCGCCACAAACAGGCCCGAATCGGATGTTGTTTGCCGAGGCCGAAACTGTCTAAATCTATCCCTTGTGCTACCCTTTGATATGTCGAACATCACCCAAATATTACCGTAAGGAAAATAGCATGACAATATATTTGCGATCAGAGGAAGTGCAAACTTTTAGTGTTTATATGGAGCATTTTCTTAGTGCAAACATAACTGTTTTTTTGCGAGAGAAACATAATATCTTCTTATGGAAATGTACTAGCTTACAAATAACTCAAATCAAACACTTCTAAGTGCAATCTTTTCAGATTGTCCAGCATTTCATTATTTAGTTTGACTTTATTGTTCGCATTGGGTCATGTTGTCTTGAGAGGCTTTTGCTGCTCTTGGAAGTTTACCACCTAGTTTGGAAGCGAAGGAAAAGAAGCTCGACAAATACTGATTGAGGATACAAGCGACACTCTCAGTGTATGCACTCTAGGTCTCTTCAATTTAAAGAATTATCATAGGAATTTATGATGGTTGTCTGATCTAAAGAAAAACCCCTTAACTCAAACCTCTTGGAGTGATTCCAATGTTTGGCTACTTTGCAATTACGACATTGGAACTCTATGTTCCTTGAGAACACACTAACCATCTTCTAGACACAAGAAAAATGCATAATAACAATGGATGATTAAGATGTCATAACTTTGGCTCTTTATATGGTTCACATGAATTTTATAAGAACTTCAAAGTGAGAGGCTCAATCGATCAACTTTAAATATAAAAATAAAGTAATGCTTGCATATTTGTTCATAATAAGGCAAATCGGACAATATGTACCTTTTTTTTTGTTCTCCCCACTAGACTTTACAAGCAATTTTCTTTCGAAATTAGGTTCTTATGTCCCTCGGAAAAATTAGTGCCGCTATGATTATCATTGAACTTTGATGAAAAGATGGAACATAACAAGTCTATCTAATATTCTAATTTGAATAAACCATCAGAAGATTCAAGAAAGGAAAAAGGGATTATGACATTTTTTGTGTGTAAAAGGTATATGCAAGACAGGAAGGAAATCGTACTCAAGTCAGACAAAATTCCACAACTGTGAGAACAAATTGCAAAAAAAAAAAAAAAAAAAAAGTTCAACTTTATTAGGTGTAAAATTGTGTATTCCGTTAGATGAAGATTCCACGGTCAGCTTGGAAACTGATCCGTTCGTTCGTTTCCAACACCTCCGGAAACGTCTCCCTTTCCCCCGTCCTTGTCAGCTCAGCGGAGGCGACCTCGACCTCCAATCATCCAATGCCGTCCACTTCCCGCCAATACTACTTGCCAACCGATCCCACGGCGTCCTTGCTTACTAAGCTTAGTTACGCACACTCAGCTCGCCTCCATTCCATTCCTCGGGTCGATCGATCGTCGTCGCCATGCTTACCCGGCGGCGGCGACATCTCATCGAGCTAGCCGCGTTGATCTCCCTCCTCCACCTCGCTCGGGATGTTTCCGGCGCCGACGAGTTCTTGTATGCCGGATTTGCCAACGGCAGCGTGACAACCACCGGTGGTGCCACCGTGCTCGCCCCCTCGGCCGGCTCCGGTGGGCTCTTGCGGCTCACCAGCGACACCAAGGAGGTGTTCGGCCATGGCTTCCACCCTTCCCCCTTCAGATTCCGGGACGCCACCACCGGCTCGCCCCTCTCCTTCTCCACCACCTTCGTGTTTGCGATCGTGCCGCGGTACCCGGACGCGTACGGCCACGGCCTCGCCTTCGCGCTCGCGCCGTCAGTCGTCGTCCCAGGAGCCGTCGCCGGCAAGTATCTTGGCCTGTTCAACACGTCCGACAGCCTCGGTAACGGAACGAGCCTCATCGTCGCCGTCGAGCTCGACACTGCCATGGACGCCGAGTTCGCTGACGAGGACGACAACCACATCGGCGTCGACGTCAACGGACTCCGCTCCGCAAACGCGACCTCCGCCGGGTATTGGCTAGACGACGCCGGCGCAGGCGGAGGGAGGAGGTTCCAGAACATCAACCTGACCGGTGGCGTGCCGCTGCAGGTGTGGATCGAATACGACGGCGCCAGTGCGCGCCTCGAGGTGACCGTGTCGCCCGCGGGCACGCCCAGGCCAGCCGTGCCTCTCGTGTCGTGCGGCCTCAACCTCTCGTCGTCTGTCGTGGCCGATGACACCTACGTCGGCTTCTCGGCCGCGAACGGCGCCGCCGCGAGCTCGCACTACGTCCTCGGCTGGAGCTTCCGCCTCGGTGGCGGCCGCGCTCAGGACCTCGACCTCTCCAAGCTCCCGCGCCTTCCGCCGCCGTCCGGTTCGTCTTCCAACAGAAAAACGCCACCGCCGCTGATGGTCCCGGTGACGGTGCTCATCCTGGCCATCGTGGTCCTGCTCCTGGCGTCGGCGGCTGCCGGGGTGTTCTATGCGCGGCGGCGCCGGCGGCAGTTCGCCGAGGAGGAAGAAGACTGGGAGAGGGAATACGGGCCACACAGGATCAGCTACAAGGAACTGCACAGCGCCACAAACGGCTTCCGAGACGTCATCGGCGCCGGCGGCTTTGGCTGCGTGTACCGCGGCGTGCTCCCAAGGTCCGACGCCGAGGTCGCCGTCAAGGTGGTGTCCCAGACTCCCAGGGGTCGCGGCAGGGGCTGCGGGAGTTCGTGTCAGAGATCGCGAGCATGAGCCAGCTTCGCCATCGCAACCTGGTTCAGCTCCTCGGCTACTGCAGGCGGCGCGGCGAGCTGGTGCTCGTCTACGACTACATGCCCAACGGCAGCCTGGACCAGAAACTGTACGGCGGCGCCGACATTCCGGCGGCGGGGCTGAGCTGGGAGCGGCGCTGCAGGATCCTCCGGGATGTCGCGGCCGGGCTGCTGTACCTGCACGAGGGTTGGGAGCAGGTGGTGGTGCACCGGGACATCAAGGCTGGCAACGTGCTCCTGGATGCCGACATGAACGCCAAGCTTAGCGACTTCGGCCTCGCGCGGCTCTACGACCACGGCGGCGAATCCCAGACGACGCGCGTCGTCGGGACCCTCGGGTACATTGCGCCGGAGATGAGCAAGACCGGCAAGGCCACCACGAGCTCCGACGTCTTCGCCTTCGGGGCCTTCCTGCTGGAGGTGGCGTGCGGCCGGAGGCCCGTGGTGTTCCACAGATCGGACGACGACGACTCGCTGCCGGGGCTCGTGGAGCTTGTGCTCGAGCACTGGAAGGCCGGGAGGATCACGGAGGTGAGGGATCCAAGGATCGGCGAGTGCGTCGACGAGCACGACCTCGAGCTGGTCCTCAAGCTCGGGCTGCTCTGTTTCTGGCTGGACGCGAGCCAGCTCGGTCCAGCTCGGGGCGAGCCGGCAAAAAGCTCGGGCCAGAATGCCGAGCCCCGAGCCAGCTCGACATTGCCGGCGAGCCGCGAAACAGAGCTCGGCCCGAGCTGGTGGAAAGCTCGATCCAGAACGAGCGGCTCGCGAGCCTCGTCGTGGTGTGTCACTGACGAGTGGGGCCGGTCTTCTCCGGCAACGGCGACCATGCCGGGAGGCGCAGCGGTGCTTACTGGCGGCGGCGGAGCACGAATTCGAGGTCGGCGAGGATGGATTCGAGGTCGGCGACGACGGATTCAAGGTTGGTGATGACGGATTTGAGGTCGGCGAGGACGAATCAACGCGGCGGCGGGGTAGAGCTTGTGCACGTTGGCGGCGCGGCTGCGGGAAGAAGAAGACCTCCGGCTGCGGGCAGAAGAAGACCTAACGAAACGACACACGCATCGCATGGGCTAGAAATGCTGTGATGTTGCTAAATGGGCTTCACTGCAGCGAGCCAACGGGCTGGACCGAGCCGAGCCAGGCTCGGCCCGGGGCCTTCACGGGCTAGAAAAGGAGGCTCGGCTCGGTCTGATTCTCCCGCGGGCCGAGCTGGAAAAGCTCGGGCCGAGCCCAAACACTCGGTCCGGCTGTCCAGCCAGAGCTCTGTTCGCACCCCGACCCACTGCGACGGCCGAGTATGAGGCAGGTGGTGCAGATCCTCGAAGGCGCCGCGCCGGCTCTGGAGATGTCGCCGGACGATCTCGGCAGCAGCATAACGCAGTTTGAGTACAGTGAGGCGTTCGACGAGTTCATCGGCATTTCCTTCCCGGCGACGTCGAAGATGAGCACCCTCGTCACAACGCGGACATCCTCGTCACACTCGGGCGACTAGAAAATGCAGCTCCTCTTTAGCTGAGTAGCGATTGATTTCGGTTGGAGCTAGATTTCCCATATATTGGGAACGATCTATTTAGCGGTCAACTTCTTTTTCAGTGGCGATGGTCAGATTTTTCTAGACCTTTAGATCTTATCTAAAGGCTCAGATTCACGTCCTCGCTACGGGAGAGCACAGCTTTGCCGTGTGCTCTGCTCTTTGCCGTGCGCTGGATGTCGGGCACACGGCAAAGATTTCTTAACACACGGTAACGAAAGACACACGGCAAAGATAAACAAAAACACACGGTAAAGAAATACACACGGCAAAGATTAAATAAAACACACGGCAAAGATAGGTACACGGCAAATAAAATAGAGCAAACGGAAGCGAGAACGGCGCAGTCACGGCAGCTCTTTGCTGTGTGTTTGATTTACTTTTGACCAAAAAAATTCGGCCCCTTTCAATGAATAGAAATGGCGGCCATTTTGACTATTTTTTTAAAAAAGTAAAAGAAAGTGAAAAAATGATCAAAAAATAAATCCTTTGGCATGAAGTCTTTTATGTGTATTAGTTGGTATTAAGAATGATAAACTTGAGTTTTGACAAATTTTCCAAAAAAACTCCTTCACAAAAAGGTCTATCATCTACAAACATGTATAAGTTTCGAGTCAAATGACCAAGATATGATCATTCTCGTCGCATAGTTTGTGATAACGTGTCCATATTCTCGTCGCAAGCTCGTGGAGGTGGACCAGCGCGCCCGACGGTCGGCGCCCTGGGGCCCCGCGGCGGCCATGAGCGAGCCCACCAACCGCGGCGCGTGGGAGATGCAGAGCTCGCGACAGACGGCGAGGCCCCGTGTTGACGCCGGCGTAGTGCGGGCACCCAACGGCGCCGTCCCCAGCCAGGGACGGCCGGGGGGGGGGGACTTTTTTTTTAATGACATCCTTCTTCTTTGCCGTGTGCCAGGCTAGCACACGGGAAAGAGCAAGGTCGTGGGCCCCACAAGTCAGAACTCGCCGTCACCGCCCGTCTGTCCGTCCGCGTCAAGTGTCGATGGGACCCACATGTCGTCTTTGCCGTGTGCCCGATATATGGCACACGGCAAAGAGCTCGTTGCCGTGCAATTCTCCCCCGTGTACTCTTTGCCATGTGCAGTCCACGGCGAACGCTTTGTCGTGTGTTTTTCGGCCTTTACCGTGTGCTTTTGGCACACGGCAAAGTACAGCTCTCCCGTAGTGCCTTCACAAATATCTAAAGTTTCTTTAGATGAAATACACCAAACTTAAATTTCGTCTCTCAATATCTCACTTGTCGCTGCCTGCAACCTCTTAAGCACGACCAACGACAATTAAAATCATGAACCTACGCTCCCCCACCCCCTAAAATCACACTCGTCCCCGAGAGGAATGGTGAAACCCCAATTGGAAGAAGATTGATCCACTTAATTAGACATTGGCTACATGCTCATTGTTTCTAGATAAGCTCCTTTAGAATAGTTTCAGGACATACTCTCAGAATATTAAGGATGCCTAGTATGTGGGCCGGCTAGCCGTCGGTGTGAGTTCAATCGATAGAGAGATTGAGATGAAGGCCAGCATGTAATGAACTGTAATCTGAATTTCCCCACCTGATCCTCTACTTTCTCCCCAAGTTCTCTCCTGAACCCAGTTTCTCTTGTAGTATCTCGTTACATCTGATCAATTCCAACGATCGGGTCATAACAGTAGACTAATGTCAATATTACCATGGTATACTTGTACTGATTCTCTAAATAACAAAAACTAAGAAGAGTATTTCTATCAAGAATTAAGACAAGGCATGATTATCATCTGTCAAGTATAGCTCAAAAATAATTGATAGTGATACAAGTGAGCCTGGTGGCGTGAGAGGCCTCCTAGGACGCCCATTATTGATGCCCTAACAACAAAACGTTTCTGGTTCACACATGCTTTATGAAAGCACTCTAGACCAAAAGGCTTGGTACTACAAAATGAACACGTATATTTATTTTGCAACCACAAGGGATATGCGTAAATCATACACCAAATGCACACCAGACGTGCGCAACCACCCAATCGTCCTCACGCCCCCACCTCGAATAATCAAAATGCAGAGTATAGGAATTGAAATGAGTTTTGAGCTTCGAGAATCGCTGAGCAATGGTGCTCTAGAAAAGAAAGTAATTCCGAGATAATGGCACTGTGGCTGCTGGCTGGCAGCTCAGAACCTCTCCATCAGCAGTAACCGTGTAGGTTTCAGGGTCTACATCTATCTTTGGAAGTGCGTCATTGAGTTTCATGTCCAGCTTTGTTAAATTGCGGACACCACCAACAGCTTCCACCCTCTTCGCTAGTTTGTACTCAGCTGCAATGCCGGCTTCTTTCGCAGCCTGCGATCATATATCACTAGATCAACATATTTATCTCACCAAAGATGTCACTATAAATATCTAATATTAAGCTTGTTATAAAATACTACCACGATTGCACTTTTCAAGTTTTAGTATATAATAATAATGAAATCTAATGGTGGAAGTCAGTACTTGAGAGTAAAAAGTGACACTTTCTTGACTGTAGGTGGTAAGTACTGAACATTACTCATGATCCTAAATTCATTAGAAGAGTTAAGTAGTTAGCCTAACCTTGCTCACAAATGCGATCGAGTTGGAACTTCCGGCCTTTCCATATGAACCAAACATAGGTCGCATCATAACCTGCATCAAGAATGCACCATTCTGCACTGTAAATTTTGAGCTACAAAAAACTTGTTTAGGAGAGACATCAACAACAGAGGAAAAATGCATGAGTCTTGTCCACACATTCGTCTTCTGCATATGCATGGGTAGTTGAAATTTTTCTAGTTTACCATGTATACCATCATAGTTTAACAATGACAGACCAGATGTTGCCACGACCATCTCTACTACCAAAGAGGAAGCAGTGAGATGACAGGACCTGTGCATCCATACTGACCTAGGTCCCTTTTTTTCAAGTCCTTAAGGTTGTGAATCTTATGGTATCCAACCTGTACATTTCTTGGTACAGGCCTATAGGGTGTGTATTTCTCGGTATTTTGGGCTATCAAGTCGACATCCTTGTTCTGTTAAGGTTTTTCTTGCACCAACTTGGCTGTCATTGCCAACTTGCTCATTATTAACAAGCTAGCTATTTATATATAGGCTAAATCATGCTCGCTCGCCACCCAGACATGGCAGCAACGCCTGCAGCCACAAGTTGCCGGCATGTCCTCTTTTGGTCTTTATAGTTTTTCTGTGTTCTTCTCTGTTTGTTGTATACAGATGTGCCTTTCTGTCTTTGTTTTGATGGGATTTTTGTTGCAACTTATCAGCATTTGTTATTCTAAGACATAATCAGGTGCATTCTGATGTGTTCGTGGAAAACAATGTAGATTTAATCGAAACACGAGGGCATAATTAGAATAAGACTGTCATATCCAAAGGATCTCAGAGAGAAGAAGTCCATACAGGTTCAGGTGTTGGAATGCTAGCATTCGGATCACCCATGTTAGCCCACGCAACCGTACCACCTTTAATAATCAATTCTGGTTTTGCACCAAAGAAGGCAGGTTTCCAAAGAACTAGATCAGCTAACTTCCCCACCTGCCAAAAGCACGGACTGATAAATATTTAAAAAACGTACTGATCATTTAGCACTTGCATTGAGATATTCAGAAGAAATCCTTAGCCAGAAGAATGTCAATGGGTGTGATACCAACGATACATATGAGGGGATAATAATTATCAAAATCTTCTCTATTTTACTGTAGAAAAAATTGCATAAGTAAATATCGTAACAAATCCGGAAACAACAATACCATGTGCTGCCTTGATATAGGGCATTTTCAGGAGCTACAGTAAATTTACAGATGTTGCTGGGTACTAACAAATGCAAAGTCATTTCCCTATATTACATGAATTTATCAGGCATACTAACAAATTAGATACTATTACATCTTAATATCCTGAACTTAGATCAAGCATATTAAAGAAGAAGATAATAATTTTCCTTTAGATGCATAATTTCACAAGTGCGTGGAGGGCCTTCTCTACCTCATGTTGTCTACTACTGAATATGAAGAGATTAATGGAAGAAGATTTGAAAGTAGACAAGAAGAGATACATACCTCCACAGAACCAACTAAGTCTGAAAAACCGTTTACTATAGCAGGATTTATGGTGTACTTTGCTATGTATCTTCTTATGCGGAAGTTGTCATTATCCTTGGCAGGATTAGAGTCACCAGACCCAGGTAACCCACCTCTTTGGACTTTCATCTTGTTTGCAGTTTGCCATGTTCGGATTATCACCTGAAATGTAATCGGTGCAATAACTGCATATAAGTAAATCAGGTTTCAAATCGTCTGCTTGTTACTAGAGCTTACATGAGAATCTAGAGGTATAAGTGTATCTGTTCAAGTCTCTCAAACAACTCTTTTGTCCATCATAGCTTATCCAAGAAAGCAAAAGGCTATATTTCAATAAAACAATTACCCTATGATACTTAGACAGGTCAAGCACCAGTGAACAAGCTCAAACAATGTTTGGTGCAATGCAAGATGCATACAATAATTGCTCTCAAATGACTTGTTCGTTTGGTTTGCCTAGATTTGAAATAAACCAATATCATTTCCCCCTGAATTTCATGATAATACAGAAATCACCACATTTCTTAGTTACATTCTAATGAATCAGTACATAAAATGAATAGATACAGTCAGGTGTACAGAATAAGATGGACTGGCCTAAAATAATTTACTCTAACTCAAAACAGAAGGAAATGATGACTTATAACCTGTAAGTGGTATTTGAATCGGCACTCGGTTATTATTAATAACAGAATTTTAAAGCAGTGCAGTTCCTGCCAGAGGAAATGCACCAGCTGTTGGATCTGCCAGTGCAGATACAAGCAAAACAACAGTTAATCTGCCTTGTCCTGCTTAAGGTTGACCCAGATATAATGGCACCCATATTATACAGGATCACTGCACTGTCCAACCCACTTATTTAAGCAACGTAACTAATCTGCACTTTCTAAAAATTCAGCATGGATGGTGGTTCCATCAAATTGTTCTCTTCCTGATAACTGTTGAGTTGACACAGGCAAAACCTTTAGCTACTCGCTCACATGTAATACAAGTTGTTGAGCAATTGCAGGGCTGTTTTCTTTGTGTGGAACCAGCTAGATTCTAAGACGTGTTCTATCTCAGCTGAAATTTATAGTATATTTGGGAACTGGGACTGGGTCATCTATTAATGCCCCTTTCATGTCTTAAAAAGAAAAATCATCTTGAGCTTCCGTCTGAGAGATGGAAGGATAGCTGTGCTCATACTTTATTTTGCTTTGCTAAGTAGTTTCTTCATTTGTTCTTCTATCTTCACCATTGGCTAATTTATAGTTCGTATGGGCACAAATGCAGGATGCTAGCCACGGCTTTGAATACATGATATGAAGATCATCGGCACTAACTAACCAATATTTCCACCAACTGAAGGACCACCAGGTGTGAAAATTGTTCACAATGAAGAAAAACAGGATAAGGGTAATGTAACGGACCTCTCCAATGCGACCCATAGCCTGTGAATCAGATGATATGATACTAATTGCTCCCATGTCATGCAAGATGTCCTCAGCCGCAATTGTTTCTGCTCGAATTCTTGACTCGGCAAATGCTACATCTTCCGGGATATTTTTATCAAGGTGGTGGCAAACCATCTACAGGAGAACCACAATAGATGACACCCAAATTCTCAAGTAATATTCATAGCAATGGCATGAGTAATTGTTTACCAGCATATCAAGGTGCTCATCAACAGTGTTCGAAGTAAACGGACGGGTTGGGTTTGTTGATGAAGGTAACACATTTTTTACCCCACATACTTTAATGATATCTGGGGCATGACCACCACCAGCACCTTCGCTGTTTACAAGACAATAAGAACACCACTAAAAATTGTCCGCTATAATTTAGGCACACCCAAAGTATTTTAGAAAATTTAGGCACACCCAAAAGAGTTGAATTCTTCCAAGCAGGCCTTTGTTTCACTTTTTGGCTATTGTGACCCACAGTAGATAAACTTATAAATTCAATATTGTTTTAAAGTACTTTGTACGACATAACAGACATCTGAGCTTTTCTCTGCACACGACCGAAATATAAATAACAGTGGATAACGCTTGAATACAGCATGCTCCATACCTGTGATATGTATGTATGGTCCTATCTTTAAAAGCTGCAATTGTATGCTCCACACAACCTGATTCATTTAAGGTATCTGTGTGGATATTGACCTGCCCAATTTAGATGAGCATCACCATCATGAAAATATGTAGGTATACCAGCCTGATAATACAAGACAGCTTACTTGGATATCAAAAGCTTCAGCAACAGATAAGCAGTTATCTATTGCAGCTGGGGTGCTTCCCCAATCTTCATGCAGCTTCAAACCCATTGCTCCTGCCTTAATGATCTCAGATAATCCTTCCGGTTTTGCAGTATTTCCCTGCACAGTTTCTCAGAATTCAGATTTTGAGCGATGATAGGATCACTTTTCTGTATTCACTTTCCAGACTTAGGCCTACATTTTGATACACTCTAATTAATATATTTGAGTTCCCACAACATATAGGAACCAGTTAACTAGAATACTACTGTCAGCAGTCCAGCCTTACCCAACTCCATTTTTTTGCCTTTTGTTAGCTGTATTATTCCACCTTAGAAACCTTCCTTTTATTTCATAACAATTTTTTTTGGTATAAAGATAAACTCATTTAGCCTTTGTATTGAATATTTAGTTTATGTTCACAATATTACCTTTCCGGTGAATCCCACATTGATTGGAAATTCGTCGGTGGACTGCAACATTAGTTTCATTTGAGATGGTGCAGGGGTACAAGTTGTGGCACAAGTTCCATGTGCTGGTCCTGTTCCACCTCCCACCAATGTTGTTATGCCTACAAATATAAATGTGGAGATGATTTAGTGACCTCGTGAATTAACATTGATTAATCGTTATCAAATGTTCTACAAGACAGATGTGAAATCTTGTCAAAGTATAAAAAGAGACGAAAGCTCAAATATTAAACAGAAAACTGATCTTCCAAATATGCATTTAAATTTTGAATAAATTTTTATATGTGTACATAATTCTATTCAACCATGAAATATACTCATAGAAAATACATGCTCTGCCAGAATGTTTTGTCAGTGTCTGCACCCATACTTTTAGGAAATGCTATGAAATTTTAAAGATAGTCAAATTTTCAAAAAAAAAAGTGATTCTTTGTCCCTGGTATGTAATAAGCAGGGAATACATTTTCGGGGATTCTCAGGTCATCCCAAGAACAGCCCAACTCGAACAAAAAATTGTTTTTGCCTGATTTGACTTCACTTACAACATTCAAATAGAAATGATTGTCATATACGATGCAGAGACACATGCTGCTGTGGATTAGAGCTGGTATCTGGAGGCCTGGGTTTGAATCTCCCTTCCCGATCTTTTCTTTTCCTTCATACAATTCAATTTTGAACTCACTTTTTTGTCGGTTGTTAGTACTGATAATGTTTTCCTCGGTAACAAGTGTAAAGACTAAGAAACCTTACCACTTGCAATTGCCTCGTTTACCAGCTGAGGGCATATGAAGTGAACATGGCAATCTATACCACCAGCAGTTAAAATCATGCCTTGAGCAGCAATAACTTCAGTATTCACCTGCAAATGATTTAAGCATGAAATTCTTTAAAATGTACCCTTTTTCTTTAGCAAATCAATCTGAAAATTGAAGGTATGTTGTTACCCCCACGATCATGTTGCTATGCACACCGTCCATGACATCAGGGTTTCCAGCTTTCCCGATGGCAATAATAAGTCCATCTTTTATACCAATATCAGCCTTGTATATTCCTGTATAGTCAATCACTACAGCATTTGTGACTACTGTGTCTAGGGAGGCAGATGCAGGATAACCTGCGGCTTGTCCCATCCCATCACGTAATACTTTTCCACCTCCAAATAAGCACTCATCACCATAAACAGCAAAGTCCTTTTCAATCTCGGCAAAAAGATCAGTATCACCAAGCCTAATCTTATCACCAGTTGTAGGTCCATACATGCTAGAATATTTCTCGTGATCAACACTGCAGTCGAATGTACCATCACCAATAAGACCTTCGCTGCAACCAAAGTTCAAAGGTAAGCATCCAAGCCATGAAAAATGCAGCACACTGGGTTTCTCCTCTGGCATTAGTTAAAGGTGAAGAGAACAACCTTGCATCCGGATAATCTTCATGGCCAAAACCATTCTCAGTAACCCTTTGTATTATCTCATTAAGCTGAGAACTGTCAACAGGACCATCAGCAATGCCATTTCCACCTTTGATTACTTTATGACCGCCGATGCTTACAAGGGTAACCCTTTTTGCATCCCCGGGCTGAAACAAATAAATAGGATCAGATAATAGAGGATTTTAGAAGTAGGATGTGCGGGATATTTTGAGTAGGATCCTAATAACTGAAATGTATTGTCAGTTTATACAGAGCGCAAAAATGCCAAACGATGAATCAAATAAAATAACCTCAAATCGAACAGCTGTTCCAGCAGGTATATTCAGTCTCATGCCATAGGCTCTTTGTCTATCAAAAATCAGGTACGGATTGGCCTCTATAAAGTGGTAATGGCTCCCAATCTGCAAAGTCAAACACAATTTGGAATTTCTTTCACGAGTTACAACTTACAATGGCACCAGAATTTAAAAGGGCAGTGTAGCTCCCATTTATTAAACGCGATACAAATTGAACTTATTATGCAAAGGTTGTGGATATTATTAAACATGTGTTCACATTGCACAGAAAAGGCAATTGAATCTAAAACAGTGAGAAAACATAGGTAAAAGGGAGAAAAATGTAACTTAAACCTGCAAAAGACCAATAAAATATTTATGCAAAGTCGGGAAAGGGAACGACAACATTCGACAGCCATTTCAGCAAGGGTAACAGCTTGCACCCATAAGATCAACAAGCCCATATTGAAGAATGGATTTTAGTAAGAGAATGCAGAGGCCAGGGATAATAAAGATTTCGTTAAAAAAATAAAGAGCCTGAAATTTATTTCCAAAAAGGACTTTAGGAGCATAAGCCAGTGTTAGATAGAGCTAGAGATACAAGCTTGGATCAAGATGACCCATTGATTCCAGTTTAGTTTTGTTGCTTGGTCAATAATGTAAAGGACATGTGTGCAAAGTGACACACCAATTAAGTGGAAGTGAGCCACCAATTGAGTGGGATGAGTCAGTGGGTCAGCCCAATTGTGTCCCTAATCCCTAGTATCTAGAGACGTTCGGCTAACTCCGTCCATGGTTTTAAAGGCAGTTAGGTGACCTAAGGCGAACCCCAACCGCCTAACGCCAAAGCGCCTAAAGCGCGTATAATTGCATGGCGCTGCCAGGGCGCCTTGCCGCGTAAGCGTACAAGGCGGGACGCCTTAAAAACCATGACTCCGTCACCTACGATGTAAGCTCTTAACACACATACATGTTCAACCTAACGTGGTATGGTGGACTTCTTGTCACTGCCTTTAGGTAATGTTGCAATTAACAGCATTATTGCTGCCTCGCAAAAAAAACATTATTGCACTGCTGCTGGTTCAGCACCATGTCTTGTCACACATGGATCAAGTGCTATGTCATTATCCAGGATTGACAAGAGTGACCTTGTTAAATGAATAACACTCACGCAATTGCACTACAAGCAGTCGCAGTAAAGCTTAGGTCCAATTGTGAAAATAAGTTGGGTACAAGTTATTTTAAATTTGTACTCAGGATCTCAAATGAAAAAACATTCACATGTGGTTACCTGAATTGGCCTGTCTGCTTTGTTAACAACCTTCAGAGTTAAAGCCCTGCGATGAAGGTTGAGGATTATGCGTCCGGAGCAGAAATGTACTTCACCAGGAGAGTCTTCAACATCGCTCCCAGAAAACTTCTCAAGTGAAGGTACTGCGACAATTTAATAATTTGTGCACAGTTACTATTTCCTTCTTAACTTTCCTCAAACAGCTTAAAACTGAAATAAACTTCCTAGAAGAGGAAGATTACCAAAAAAATCCATAAATATAGTATTTTAAGAGTTGTACAAGCATACTATTTATTAAATCAAGTGTGTTGATCAGCATTTACAACCTGGGAGATAAGAACCATGCAGAGCTAGTTCCAAGTTTCCATCATCAGAAGAAATAGGGTCATGTACAGTAATTAGTTTTGTTCCATCCATAAATGTTCCTTCAACCTAGAAAACAAATGCTATAATTGAGTTCACTTTGGAATGTTATAGTAACAAGCATGATTTTCAAGCAATCTGTTGCAAAGTTAGTATCCGAGCCTAAGAGCCCTATAAATAATAAATGTGGCAGGTGAGAGACAGAGATGCTGATTTGCATAATAGAGGATACTTGGTATGAAGTTTCCCACATAAGTTATCTTGGGTCAATGATAGCTCGAGGTACCTCCTACAATCCTACAGTGTTCAGTTATATCACAGATATTATGTGGGCAAGTTGGATCTCTGAAGTGTACTTGTAAATCTTGTATTGGTTATGCGCCTCATCAGAAGAGCTATCTACATATTTATTGGAGGCCTATTGAGATCTTTGTGAGTATGGATATTTTCATAAGAGTGTTCAGCACACCCGCATCGCTGTTCCTAATCATAAATCAGATAACTTACTCTCATCACCATGTACATTCTACTGTGTTCTACAGAATAGAAACATCTCAGTATCTCACCACATTGGTACTTTACGTAGTTGATAATTGTGATCACTGGACATAATACTAAGGAAATCAACTAGGCTTTGGGTGGTGGTGGTGGGGGTGGCATTTGTGCTGAGAGATTTTACCGATCTTTCATACTAGTGTTGCAATGGGACATGACATCAAGCTGCAATCAATATCATATAGCATGAGCAAAGAAATAACCTGTACAGTGTCTAAGAGGTATGGAACGGCTGCAAGAACTTGTCTCCTGCCAGGCAAGAAGAAAAGAAAAACTCTCATAGCTGAAGGTTATAGAACAGTAAGGACATCAATAGGTCAAGGACTGAAGGCAGCAACTGATCATGATTATTTGCAGTGCAACACACTAGTTCATTTTTTTTCCGCAGAAGATCAGCACAGTAACTAAATTAACAGTGTATCCCTTCACATGTGAAAAGAAAGTCTTAATGTTTTCTACAATATGGAAGTCTCAGACATCGGAAATAACTGATGAAGTAAAAAAAAGCTGTCATAGACTAACAAAATATTCTCTATTAAAAGCAAGAAGTGAGGATTAATTAACGCAGGAACTGAGCAAGTGGCACTAGCTTCTGCACAGGCTTACGCATTTGAAATAGAAAACTAAGGATAATCTTCGGTCCACTCTTCAATGAAGAAAAGGCCTGCTGGCCAATATCTGTTTTTTTCCTTATAAACTACTGCATCTCCAGTAAAGTCAGAATCAGCCAGAGAATTAGTCAAGGGATCATGAGTTCAAATCACTGAAGCTAATATCATGTTTTTCTTTTATCTATCTAGGAAGTTTAAAAATGTCTGTGTTGCAATTCTTTAGATAAGCATGATAGTGAATGCCAGGTTATTAAACAGGGGGGCAGAAGATCAGCATAAACGAACCTGCCCAGCATCTGTTTTCCCAAGTCCATCAAGTCCGTCACGGTTTTGTCTCCGTCGCGAACAAACTCGAGAATCTGTGTCAGGAAGCACAGAAATGCTTAATTCAACCATGGTCCATGTTACCAATGGCGAGAACAAATATGCATCCTTTGGCTAACAATAATTGAATAACTCCTTTGGCTAAAGCTAGACGCAGATAAATCAACATTTCTGAACACAGAACTAGAGAAGTACATAACATAGCTGAGCGGCGATGTCATCCTCACCTGCGCGGCGATGAGCGCGACCGCCTCCGTGTAGTTGAGGCGGAGGCCGCGGGCGAGGCGCTTCTGCGCGAGGAAGCCGGCATTGTGCAGCGCCAACTTCTCCACCTCCCTCGGCACCAGCTTCATCTCCCACCACCACAGCCACAGGGGCTGAACCCCTGGATGATCTGCAGCCAGAATTCAGAACAAGGAATCAAAACCCACGGCCAGGTGTGTGCCTGGATGATCGGGCCCGCCAACACCTACGAAAAGGAACAGATACACGGATTCGACTGCTCGCACGGTCGCACCGGGAGAAGAAGGCACGATGCAATCGAATGCGTCGTCAGCAGAAGAAGAAAAAGAAAGTCAACCTGGGCGGGTGGGTCTCCCGGCCGCGCCGGACCAGCGGGAGGAAGGCGGCGCCGCTTGCTTCGATGGGACGAGGTGCGGGGAAGTTCTGCTGCGGCGCTGGTGGTGGGGAGAAGGTTCCGGCGGCCGCGCCGGACTTGGGGAAGCAGGAGGAAGAGAGAGCAGAGGCTGGAGAAATCGTCGCTAGAGTGGAGTGGATTGATTGGTGGGCCGAGGAGGAGAGGAGTTCAGTTGGAATCTTTGTTGATTCAGTTGCCGTCTGTGGGCCCACCGCCGCGAGCTTGGAATATGGAATCAGGCAAAGTGGATCCCCTGCTACGGCGTTCAACAAGTCAACACTCAACAGCAGCAGCGACTAATCGATATGAGATACGGAATGTGTTTTTGACTCCCGAGTCTAGTGCTCGCTCTAATTTAAATTTTTCGAAAACCATATTTGTGAGTTTTAAAATTTATGAAAAATATTAGGACGTATCCAATGGTGTACTCCCTCCGTTCCAATTTAATTGACTTGCTATGCATCACATGTGGATGTATCTATACGTGTAACATGTCTAGATACATCCACATTGGTGGATAGCAAGTCAATTAAATTGGAACGGAGGGAGTATATCATAAACGTGCAAAATATTAATTTGAAATAATTTATATTATGGGTTACACAAAAATAATAAAATCCAATAAACTTACATATTTGAAAATATGCATACTTAGATCCACACTTTTTCATTTTTGTGTAGCTTAGAATACAAACTATTTTAAGTTGATATTTTGCAATTTTTCTGGGATATATCACCTACCCCGTAGTTTTTTCATAATTTTTTGAAACTCATAAAATGTTTTTCAAAAAAATTAATATTAGAGAGAGCAACGGAACTTGGAAGACAAAAATCTCCACTCAGATACGATATGAAATCAAAGTTAAACGATGCACTCTTCCTCGTGTTCTTCCTCTCACTACTTCTTTGTTTTCACTTCACCATCCAAATCCTCCTGTGATCGTACTTCGAATCTGGGGTCATCATAGATGAGCTCAGCTACGGCGACGGGCTCGAGTGCGTGTAGAACAGGCTACTCGAGAGCGACCTCCAGGGCGACGCGGACACGAGAAAGAGGACATAGTTTAATGTCGAATTCATATCTCAAATCGATTACATGATTTTTCCTAAGCTTATAACACGCTCGGCTAGCTAGCCAACAAAACACACGCACAACCAACCTTACAAGTAGGATATGAAGCGGACAGAAAGCGTCCCTTTTTATCTGTTTGGGTGGCCCGCGGATGAGCTGAAAGTCCATTTTAGTCCCTGATCCGTTTGGGATGGGTTGCATCTAACGGCAGCCCCCACTTGGTTTGGTGCATGCCATTTTTGCCCTTTTACACTATTTGGCTATTTTGTACACCAACATAGTTTAATAAATAGTTCCAAACGAGAGACAACATAGTTCACACAATCAAATCAAATAAAGTGGATAGAAGATGACTATTGTTTTGCTAGGTGAGTCCATATATGATCAATCAAATCAATCTGAAGTTGATTTTGGGTATCCGGTCACGGACCTCATGATATACGTGGAGGTACTGCTGAAATGTTGACGGTCTAGGTGCGAGCTAAATCAATTCCCCCTGAAAGTCTCAGACCTTATTAGAGTCCTCACGCTCATCCTCAATTGTCATATTATGCATTGTCAAATAACAAACCATCACCTCCCACATCGTCTCGTTACTCCATGTTCTAGTAGGTGCCAACAATAACCTAACGAGATTAGAACACACCAAATGCTCGCTCCACATCATTCTATCAACTTCTTGTTGTTGTGCAAATCTACCATTTTTCTCTCCTTCAAGATTGTGGCCCACATCCCTTGCTCTATTAGATACGATACTCCACCACTTGACGTAGTGGCCAGCCCCGCGGACCTGCAGCGATTTGACCAGCAAACACCTTGTGCTTGATGAAGATATGGATCCTCCACCCTGACCTCAGCATAATTTATATTAAACTTTTATACATATATGTAAAGAATGTTATATTCTTAACTTATATATTTGTTTATTTGACATTCTTAAGCACGGACAAATTTGATAAATGTTTGTTGTAGCCTTTCGAGTTAATATAGTCGTAATGCATATATTTGCACCGTGCTAGATTTAAACTACCTTTTGTAGATTACTTTCTTTACCAATCAGTCTCTAATGACTACATAAACTATATAATGTATACATATTTAGGTGAAGATGTCTAAAGCATATGGTTCGACCAAATATCTTACTAGAGGGTTTTAGTGTACACTTAGGTAAGCATATTTATAGAAATTTCTAAATTATGAATTGAATGTTGGCATGATTATTTATCCATGTTTTCCTGGTCAATTATGTCTTGCAAGTTAAGGTCAGTACATTAATGAGATAAAATCGTGTACTTGGTATTAAAATTAACATTGCTAATAGTAACCGCCACCGAATAAATAAATTAAATAGATTGTGTTGTTTTCGCTTAAAATAAGATTTGATTGCTTGGTATGACTTACGCAATCGGCATGATCGCGACTGTGCCAGTTTTTTAGATAAGGATCATTCATAAAATTACACATGGAAATCTAGTTAGTATATATTTCGGTTTGTAAGAAAAATTATGACTTCCGCCGGTGTGATAACTAAACTCGATGTCATTGATTAGTTGGTTTGTTCCTACCTATATGGTACAATATTTGATAGTCGTCTGGACTTGGTTTTGCAAAAAAAGAATCATTTTAATGGATATTCAATAGTGTTCGGGACAAAATCGATTACATTATAGGGTGGTTATTACATCTCGCGTGACCGGGACTCCCTTCTTAATTCGACCTCACCGGTCATGACGACGGCAAGGGCCAAGCGGGGTCGTCAAGGACGAGCCTGGCACAGACGGCGACGACGCAGGGCCCAACGGTGGGGTCAAGGAGGAAGGTTGCTGGGAGGACTACAATCCCTTCTACTGGCGGGGCTAGTTTAGTTTGTTTAAATACATTCAACCTTGTAAAATTTTCTAAACTTTGAATGAATTTCGTGTTATAAACATTGATTTGGAAATTCCTATTAGCGTTGCAAGTGGGGAGCGGCGCCCCCAATACCCCGCGGCGCGTCCGAACGACATCAATAGCGTCCGTCCGGCGCTGCTGCCAGGTTGACGCCGCGAGTGGAGATGCTCTAAGTCCAAAATTGACACGCAATACTTTTTCCTACTATTGGGTGGTCGCGGATCTTCTGCAGTAAGTGATAGCCAACAGGTTATTAATTGAGAGAATTACTTATTTGGCCCTTCCTTAAAATCGTCTTCCCTATTTGGACCTAGAAAAAAATTTCTTCCCAATTTAACATCTTAACTTCATTTCTTTCCTAATATGGCCCTCTAGTGCATTTTGAGTATTAAAAAGACTCTTTTACCCCTGATAAATTATGTGATCAAAACTCAGAACTACATCACGATTCACGAGCGCGTTCAGCACTTCAGCTGTCGATCTTTGCACGCCGAGCGCCGCACTAAGCCTGTAGGCAGGAGTAGTGTATGGCGTTGCCTTCTCCTCCCGGCCGTCCGGCGCACGACCCGGGCGTGTCCCGCGTCTCCACCAGTCCACCTTATGCGTCGAAGTGCGAGGCTTGCACCTCGTACGTTCATGCCTCTATTGTACCTGTAGGAAGAGATAAACAGGAAAGGAAATAATCAGCTGGACACGTACCATGCATGCATGATGGCTGCATGTTCGTTCAGCTCCTGGGAAGATGGTTCGCCGCCGGCCAAGCGTAGTGGCTAGCAGCAGCACATGCGCCGCTACAGCTGCTCGGCACGCAAGAGCAGCGTGTGCGGCCGATGACTGAGATAATAGCGTAAACATACCACATTTTAAACAAAATTTACTGATTGGTACCAGTCGGTGTCGTAATCCCATTTAGGTACCACATTTTTCCGATGTTTTCTCATAAAACCCAAATCACTGGCTGAGTCGATTTAGACGGCCGTTATGACAGGTCTGGCCTACATGTAAGATGACGTGGCAAGTTGGCCCCACTTATCAGTCTAATTAAAAACTAAAAAGAAATTGATTGGTAGGGTGTACTGTGGGCCCACTTGTCAGCTAATAAAAAAATATCTTAAAGAAAAGAAAACCCAACCGTGTGGGACTCACGGGCTGGGGTGCGCCGCCGCCTGCACCCCTGCCGGCGCCCCTGCTTCGCCTCGCCGGCGTCGTGCTCGTCCACGCCGCCGCGCGTCCCGGCCGTGCCATCATCTGCCCGCCAACGGCTGAGGCGCCGTGCTCGCCCGCCCCTGCACCTGCGAGCGTTGAGATCAGACGTCTTCTTCCTGCTGCCCGGCGGCGCTGCCCGGCCTGCCGTCGCCGCCTAGCTGCTCCTGCTCGCCGCTGAACGGGATGAGGTCGTGCTTCCACGACGCGCTCAGGGAGGTGGTCCAGGAGGCAGAGGACGCGTGAATGGGTCGCCTCCGAGCTCCACGGGCACGACCATGGCGGGACCTGCAGGTGGCCGGGGCAGTGCACCGAGTAGGATGTGGCCGAGGCTCCGATGAAGACGGTGATTCCAACACCGAGGGACGGGTAGCCGTGCAAGGCGATGGAGCACGTCGGCTCTGCTCTCTGCCGCGACTAGCTTGAAAGCGTTCTCGGACGCCCCGCGGCGCGAGACACGCCAGACGCCACGACGAGCAACACGGCGGCGGCCAGGCGAGCCGGCCAGGAGCGCGTACGGACGCAAGGCAGACAGGAGCGCAACGTCCACGCGCGGCGGCCGGCCGAGCCCGGCCAGGAGCGTGGCGTCCCGGCGCGCGAGGACCAGGGGAGCGCGGTGGCCGGCCGAGCCCGGACAGGAGCGCGGCGTCCGACGGGCGGGGGCCAGGTGAGCGCGGCGGCCAGCCGAGCCCGGCCAGGAGCGCGGCGGCCAGGCGAGCGCAGCGGCCGGCCGAGCCCGGCCAAGAGCGCGGCTGCCCTGGCGGCGAGCACGCGCGGGGCACGGGGCCGCCATGGTCTTCAGCGCGTGGAGGCAGGGTCTTCGCGTCGCCGGCTAGTCACGCGAGAGAGACGCCAGGTTGACCTTTCATATTTTGATTTTTTTAATTAGCTGACAAGTGGGGCCCACAGTACACCTCCCACAGTACACCTCACCAATTAATTTCTTTTTAAGTTTTAATAGACTGGCAGGTGCGGCTAACATGCCACGTCACCTTACATGTGGGCCATTCCTGTCAGAAACGCTGTCTAAATCGCATTAGACACCGATTTGGGTTTTCTGAGAAAATTTCGGAAAAATGTGGTACCTAAATGAGATTACGACACCGACTGGTACCAATTGGTAAATTTTGCTACAAATGTGGTAGGTTTACGCTATTATCTCCCGATGACTTCTTCTCCGCCTGAGCCTGCCTAATAGAATTCTTTTACTGACCTGAATTTGTTTTTTGTCACATAATTTATCAGGGGCAAAGGAGTCTTTTTAGTGCTCAAAATGCACCATAAGACCATATTAGGAAAGAAATAAAGTTAAGATGTCAAATTGGGAAGAATTTATTTTTTAGGGTCAAATAGGGAAGAAGATTTTAAGCAAGGGCCAAATAAGGAATTCTCTCTTATTAATTAGCTGCAACAGCTCCTCCATGATAGCATGGTCTTCACTCCTTGAGAGAGGGCGCCAAGTGCTGTAAAAAGAAGTACATTTTGATTTGGGGAAACAACTTCAATAGAGAACTTGTTTCTAGTTTGCCAGTGAGCCCAACTTTGTGCTGCAAATAAAAGCCAAACAATTCTCCTAGCTTTGCTATGAACGGAGTGCCAGATGGTGAAAATTTGACAAAAGAAGTAGGGTTCCACTGAACGCCTAGCATCTGACGTACACCACTCCACATGAATTTTGCGAGGTTGCAGTTTGAAGAAGATGTGGTCTGCATTTCCAGTAAGGCCACAGAGCGCGCAGGTGCTAGTTGATAAATATACATAGACAGATTTACAACGAGGCTCACTGAACTAGTGGGACGTGACCGGGGCACCGGGGAGCCAAGTACCCCAGACGGCGACATCAGGTAGCAGCGGATGTTGCGCCTGAGCAGCTTCAGCTCCCGGGTCACCTCGACGGCCATAAGAGAGAGAGCGAAGCGTGACGGCGTGTCGACGGTGCCGTTCTCTACGACGAGTCGACGACGTGCCTGGAGATGCAGAACCGGCCGTCTCCGAAGTAGGCCAGCTCCTCGGGCTGGTAGGGCATCCTGTACCCGGTGCGCATGTACCACACCTTGGAGTCGGCCTCCTCCCACACCTTCCGGATCACCGGCGGCCTGGCCTCCACGTCGCAGGCGCAGAAGCTGCGCTCCTGGCAGTAGAAGTCCCGGGAGCAGAAGCCGAAGAGCAGTGGCCGGCCGGCGCCGAGGAAGTCCGGGACCAAGATCGCCCGGCCCTTCACGGGCAGCGCCCAGTCGCCCTCCTTGCGCCACCGGCGGTGCACCGTGTCGAAGGAGAAGGTGCCCTCGGTCTGCATGGTAAGCCAGACGCGCGCGCCGTCGACAAAGTAGGCGGTCACCGCGCAGCAGGGGGCGCGGCGGGGACCGGCCCGGACAGGCGGCTCCCGGAGGACGCGCCAGGCCCTGCGGCGGCCGGTGGCTGCCGGAGGACCGGTACGGCGGTACGGACGAGAGCCTCGTAGTGAATACCCGGGTGGTCGGATTTCCACGTATCCCCCGACATGGCGAAGAACATGTCGTCTCCGACGGGGAGCAGGACGGGCCGAATCTTGATGCCGTGCATATCCGGGCCAGAGGAGGCGGAGTTGGATTCGGTGTCGTGGAACGTGGTCCGGCGCTCAGCTACATCGGCGACGATGACGTTGGTGCCAGAGACGGCCAAGGCAAGGCGGTTCGGGTGGCTCGCTTGGAACTGGGCGACGGGGCACGGGAAGCAGCGCAGCTGTAGGGGGAGTTCCTCGTCGTCGTTGCCGGAGAAGAGATGCTTCAGATTCAGCCTGTAGATGAGGTAGCCCTCCGTGGAGTCGTAGACCACGACCAAGGCCCGAAGGCGGAGGCTCTGCCCGGCGGCGGCGGCGGCGGCGGCAGCTGACATAAACTCGAACGGGTGGTCAGGTCCGGTCTGGTCCGGACGGACGTGCAGTAATAGTAACAGATTCGATTTCCTTTTAAATCGGAACAAACGGAATAAGTTTCGAATTCAGGATAGATGTCTCAAAATTCGAAACCAGATCGAACAAAAAAGGAAACGATTTTGCGTAGTTTAATTTCTTCTTTCCAACACATCTTTGAACCAACATAGCGCGCTATCTCTCTGTAATAGTTTGTCACCAATAAAAGGAGCACTGAATGGCTAACTTGGCCCCCAAAAAAAAAATATGCTCCTGCTAAACCAGTGCTACAATTCTACCCAATGACAGAAGCTAGTAACATTTTACAACACCAGAGCCTTCCATGAGTAGTACTGAATACTGTGATATATTGCATCACTGCCAAGAACTCTAATAGGCAAGCGATTCTTCCCTTCACTGCTGGCCTGGAAGGTCATCGAGGATGAAGGGGCCGAGTTTCCCTGATCTGAAAAGAGTCAATAGCTTCTTGCAGGCCGGTCCATGTGATTCGTCGAGTGGTTTATGAGGTATCCTGAACACCTTCCGAAGTGCGACAAGCTGCGCGTCAATCAGACCCTCCAGCTCGTTGTCTTCATCGAGGTTGCCGGTGAATTCCATGGATGTGCTGCACAGCGTCCTCTGGACCTCCATCACCATGTCCTGTAACAGGAGAACAAGGTTGGTAACTCCTACAGGAAATACATGACTTGGAAGGGAAACCATTCATTACCACATGACCAGTAGGCGAAATGTGCAATACTAGTTTACACAGGAGGAAAGTTATCATTATTCCTTTTACAATTTTGCAAGACACTAGGCCAGAATATACTGTATGTTGCTATACAAGGTACATATGCCGTCAACTGTACAACAATAATGTATACCAACATAAGACATGCCGACAGAAGATATTCTACAACAAATAATTTCTTTTTGTGAATAAAAAACTATTGAACTTATTGCTAGCAAAGCCACACAAAATTCAACTTTGCCCTACACACAATCTGAGCAAACTTTCAAACCGATAAATTAATTTAGATTTTAAAACAGAGTTGTTACAATATGGCAGAGAATAACTAAGCAAAAAACTAGATGGATGTGGTAATGTTTAATATTGGCCTAACTTTGCCTAATGTTTGATATTGGCCTAACTCTAGCGAATAAACTGAATGTAAATGTACACCTAGAAGGATATTCAGCAACGCTTCACAATTACTTTGGAACTAATGTGTCAGCTACTCACACTTGCACTCTAGGCATACAATTTAAGGGGAGCATCTAATGCAAAAATCAAAACCATGACTACCAAGTGCAATAAAGCACTGATTTGGAAAAATTCAGGTGGTAGGATCCCACTGGTTTTTAATTAAATCCGAGCGGGATTATTATTATTTTCAAAATGAGCATCCATGTGATCCTCAAACCCACATAAATCTAATCCATCGAAATGTCAGCTGATGGCCTTCAATAAAAGTTGCTTGATAGCACCTGGAGTCCTGGATATGGGTTTGCACTAGACATGTCCCCTTAATAATGATGGTTAATGCAGTGCATTTTCTGGTAAGAGTCACTACCTGAACATACACAGCATCAGAGTTGTTAAAACGCCTCCTCCTCCGCAATGAATCTCTAGAGCCTTTTTCACAATTGCCACCTGTCTCTTCATCAAATTCTTCCCTTCTGTGAACCAATCGCTCCCAATGTAGAGGGGTTTTTCTAATATTGAGAAGAGATAATAAATATTTGGCTATACGCTCCTCTCCAACCACCGAATCTTTGACAGCTCCTGCACATAAACAGAAAAGGACAATATTGCAGTACAAGTATGAGAAATTTTTAATTTCAGTGGGAAGTAAAACTAGTAAACACAGCATGATGATCATTATGAGGAAGAAATGCCAATAATCTTATTCTTCAGATAAGTTGTTGGCACAGAGAAAAGAACAGCATAAGCTAAGAATCTAACCTGTCAGAGCAAGTTTCAGGCCTGTTTCCATGTCTGGAATGCTTGGCACTAGAACACCTGGTGTATCAAGCACGTAAATGCTCGGCTGGCTTGCAATCTATCCAAAACACATCTTACAGTTAAATGTACTCAAGCTCATCACAACAGAAGAGAACAAACAATGAGTTGTTGTCCTAGAAATGGCTTGTACTGCAACAAATGCATTGAGTTGAACAAAGGATCACTGTCACAGTGGTGAGTGGTGTCATGTGTGGACAGTTGAAACTTCAGTTAACCGTTAACATGGGTTATCTGGTGGTTTTTCTTGGTATCTAGTGCAATAACAAATTCAGTCGTGCTGAGAAAACATTGACTTCAGAGCCGCACCTTATATCCTGCAATGTCTTGAGTAACTCCAGGAAGTGGTCCTACCGTAGCCCGCTTTATCTTATCATTCACTGGGATTAGAGAAACAACAAACATGGATTATCAATGAAACAAATCAATATTTCTGTTATATAATGATCATACCTGGAAATCTAGAACTGGCAATTCTATGAATGGCATTTATGAGTGCAGACTTTCCAACATTGGGGACACCAACTACCATAACAAGAAGTGTGGGCTCTTTCAAGATTGCTTCTCTTAGTTTCAACTCCACAAGCCCAAGCAACTGCTAAGTACCGAAGCAAACATTAGATGAGTTAAACTGAGAACTAAAGAAAGCAAAGTACCATCCGGTCAAGACGAAACTGAAAGACCAGCGCGGTTATAATACTTACAAAGCTTAAAGGCAGATAAGTCAGATGACACGATAAAGATATCAAGAATCCAGTCAATATGATACAAGGCATAGTTCCATGATTCTGAATCCTAGCAGAAGCCTACTCCAAGTGATATTCTTATAGGCGGGTGGATAGCTACTACTATGAAGGTTCAGTGTGTGTCCTTTTAAGTTAAGCCAGTTCATTTCATAGCAGTTTAAGTCCAGAATCCTAGTAGACTCCCTAGTAGTGGAAGGTAAACTATCTTTACCAGTGCATAATATAGAATTTCAGCAAGTGGTCTAGCGGTCATTCACAATTGATAATTAGGTAAATAAACTTCACTCAAAAGCAACAAGTTTCAGAGCTTAATGCCCGACTGATACTTTCAGTACTATGCAGATATCCTGTGAGGTTTAGGAATGAAAAATGGATACACAAACATGAAATCAAAAGTTACCTAACCTGATTAATAGAATTGCTGCTGTGTGCATTTATTGAGATGCAATCCTGCTTCCTTGATTCGAAATGATCAAGCCACATCTGCATATTTGCGTAAAGTATCAGCATCAGCATTATATCTCATTGTGTCCAGAAAACAGGATTAACTCTCAGAAATCACATTAAATAATGTGATCAAGAGCCTGACCTAACTACAGAGATGCTTCGCTTACATTCATTATATTGGGATTCGCAAGATCTTTCTTGTTTAGAGCAAGGATACGCCTCTTAGCTGTAAGCACCGGCTGAAGGTCTTCGTTTGCAGATGACAACGGGATCTGGTGGTCGTAAGTCACATTAGTTGCGAGCAAGTACTCATAGTAACAAAGAACACAACAAGCAAACAAACACTCGTGAAACAGGCTGTTAAATGATGACAGTGCATGGAGCATGTTTCACCAAATTGTAGATGATACTTTTTCTTTGGCGTGAGGACCTTCATTATTCGGTACTTACTGAACCTAAAATCGTACGTTCTATTTCAAAATGTGTTTCAGGGATCATGTTCCATTGGTCTCTTAAGGTTGCATGCATGCATGTAAGAAAGACATTTCATCGAACACCATACGAGCACCGGGAGCCGCCGCCCGCCTCTCACAGCCGGTCCCAATGTCAAGAACGAGACGCTTCCCATGCGTACAGGACAGTAAATGAAGGAGGGGGTGAGAAGTTAGTAGCGTGCGAAATGAGGACTTACACGGGCGTCGCGGACCTCGATGACGAGGTCGGCGAGCTTGAGACGGTCGCGGATGGCGCGCGAGGCGGCAGCCATGTGGCCGGGGAACCAGTTGATGGTTCCACCGCCAGCGTTGAGGGCCATCTCGCTGGCACGCTTTCCCGCCCGGGTCAGACCCCGCATCCTCGCTGGCCCCGGATTAATCGGCAAAGCGAGGTGCGCGGCGCCCTTCGTTGCGGAAAGCTTTACAAGTTGGGAGAATAGCTGCCAAATTAGCACAGCAGAGGCCGTCCGGAGTAGCTGACGCCGCGCGGGCGAGCGGCGGCCACCGCGCTGTGGCTAGCAGCGAAGGGTGCCCACTGCTCAGGCTGGCAGCGGGGGTGGCGGCGGCGCGGTACCTAACGGCCGGGAGAATAGGCGGGCGGCGCGCGCGTCAGGGGCCGCAGGTGAGAGCGCGGATGCTGGGGGCGGGAGGTTGCAGCGGCGGCGGCGGGGACCTAGCGGCCGGGAGAATAGGCGGGCGTGGAAGGGAAGAAGCGGCAACGAGGCCCATAGCTCGGGGCCCAACACGTGCCCATTAACACGAATCTGTTCTCTGGCCCATCAATTGTCTAAGTCCAACACGTGCGAGAGGAGCAGGAACGAATCGATCAGAGCGAACCCTTTCCCTGCTCTGCTCTCTCTCGCTGTGGCAGGACGCGCGCGCCGCAACTCCATCGTCGGCGAGCCGCAGCTCCCCCCTCCTTTCCCCGACCCCGCTGACCGCTGTCCTCCTCTCCCGCTCCCCTCCCGCCCACGGCCTACTCTGATCCGCTGCTGTAGACGCCGTGCTGCCTTCGCCGCGGTGGACAGCGGCCGCCTCCGCCCTCTGCTAGACGCTGACTGCTGCCTACGCCGAATCTGTTGGCTGTGACCGCGAGCTGCTGATCCCCCCTCTGCTTCTTGACGACTAAGCCCTAAGGTCCAAGGTAATTTCTGTTCCTCTATTGTCACGTGCAATCTGTATCTCTTGAATACTTGATTTGAACCATTGATTCGACGAAATTTGTTATCAGTTTCATGTTTTGGAATAAGAAGATGGAAATAGTTTTTGCATTAATCTCAATACCCAACCAGTCAGCAACTCGACAAACTAAAAAAAATCTCCAAATTGAACCTTCAATTCAAGTCAAGCAACGCCGTAGCAACATTACCAGTCCTCGTGTTCAACTCGGTCCAAATATTATTGTTGCGGGTCCTGATTTTCGGACACCGATTGGGGACTTGCATCCAGACATTAGAGATGCTGCTAGACAGCTAGAGGGGAGTGTATTGTCTATGCCAACCATTCTTGATATCGGTGTGTCCGTTCTTCTTCTAATGCTGCTGTGGTCATTGGAGGCTCAGTTGATTTGGTACCATCAGTCATATCCCCGTAATACTATTTCTAGTTTCTTTGGCATGTTTTATGTACTTCTTCGATCGTTAAAAAATAGGTTTAAATTACACATTCATCTTTGCATTCAAACCAAATATTCTTTGCTTTTACATGAAGTTTTTTTCGGGGTAGTTATAAGTGCTTCGTTTTTGGCCCCGAGCTTACTCTAATCTTGGCTCCACCAGTGCCGGCAACCAGACATGCTCCAGGCTTCTTCCCTCTCAACATAACGCACGGTAACAATGTACGGTAAGAAAAGGCTTGACTAGAATCAAAATCTCTGCCCTCATGTCCCCGGTCTTTTCTTAGTCGACCCTGTCTCCTCCACAAGTCCACAGCCTGTTTTACTCTCCAGGCTGTAGCTTTCCTCTACATGACCACCTTTCCCTCCAATCCGGCCCAACGAATCTCTCCTGTAGTCTACCACCGCTGTGCCCTAGGGCTCCCGTCACGCCGTAGGTCCGTGGTTTAGCTTCACCGCCGGCACAGGTGCCTCATCGCCCCCAGACCCCTCGGCCTCTCACCCACGTCGCCGCCATGGCCATTTTCCATTGTCGGCACACCATCGGGATCCGCCCCTGGTTCTGATCACCAATTACATGGCCCAGTTCTACCAACTTCCTTTTTAGATTCAAAGGGAGGGGCTCTCCCCTACAAAACATGATCTACCATCATTTCGTCATCCTAGTTGAAGTACCTTATTCTCAGCAAGACCAAACGATATCTTAATTTGTGCATGCATGCAACGAATCGAGCATAGAGCCAACAAACAAAAATTTAGAAGTGTCCACTAACGAGCTGTGAAGGTGTTGGGAATCTCTTCTCTTCTCTAATCTTTTTGAAAAGGGTTTTTTCATGCATTTACACTGTGTTTGGATGTAGGAAAGTTGGGCTGGAATTGGAATTTTGGAATTGCTGTGCCAAATTCAGCTGTTTGGAGTGATCACGGAATTGAGTCGTGGAAACGGCGACCAATTCCCAGCGGATCCACTCGTGCTTGTTCGCTCGCTCAAAACTTTCCGACCCCGCGACCTCGGAAAGACACGGAATCGCAAGTCGCGACTCGCTGCCTCGCTCGCTCGCTCGCTCCATCCCTACTCGCTCGCCCTCCTCTCCGTCGAAGCCGCCGGCGGCGCCGCCCTGGGTGAGCTCCTCGTCGACCTCTCCTCGCGCTCCTCTCTTCCTCTCGCAGCGCGCTCCTCTCTCCCTCGAAACCGGCGGCGGCGGCCAGCCTGCTAACCCTAGATTGGCGGCGGGGATGGGCAGCGGCGGTGGGGATGCGCACGGCAGCGGCGGCCGGAGGCGCACCGCGGTGGTGGCGGGATGAGCACGGGAGCCCTTGCTGCGGCCGGACGGCCTCGAGCATATCTGCCACCGCACGGGAGCCCTTGTCGTGTCCTGTTCCGCTCCTACTTGTCGAGCTCGCCGTCCCGATGGCCATCCCAATCTACGGATTCTGCTCCCTCTTGCCGGCTTTCTCCCATTCCCAGCGTAGCTAGCTAGCCAAGAGTACTACTGTGGTTCGTCTTGTTTTGGTTCTTGGTCAGTGCTTTCTGCAATATGTTCTGTAGCAGTTTCAGACTTTCAGTTTAGGTACTGCAGTAGTTCCAGTGCGTATATCTGTAGGATTTTTTGTCAGTCTTGTAGACATGAATTTTTAGAGTGATGTAAAGACTACTCCTTTCTTCAGTTTCTCGCTGTTGTACCATAGGCATTTTTTCAGGACAGTATGAGTCCGTGACAATGCAACTGGAGCATATTTGATTTGGAAATTTCGGTTGTCTTGTGCTAATGCAATTTGCATGTTAGAATCAGCTCATTAAATTTCATACATTTAACAAGTTTTATATTGTCTAAACTCAACAAAACATCCAATTCCAAGATTTATACATCCAAACAGGAATTGGAATTGTGTGCTACCCTCCGATTCCAGCCATAAATTCCATTTACAACCAAACAGCGAAATTGGAATTAGACCTCATTTCCTTTCCATCTGGGAAATGTAATTGCTAGAGCAATTCCATTGCCAGGAAACTTTCCTACATCCAAACACAGCTTTAGGGAAATGAACAAACTAGAAAATTATCTAATGAATTACTCTAGAATAACTTTTTCGGAGTAAAAAAAGGGTTTTGCTTCCAGGCAATCAGGTCTTCTGTCTGTAAGCGTCCTAATGTTTATCATTATGTTCTTCCAAGATTGATAGAACCACATTGCGTTAATACATTGTCATGATGCCATTTCGACTTACTAATATATATACTACTAGTCAAATGGTGTCTGTAATGGTTCTCTTAAATGCTCTATTGACCTCCAGAAATGACATACATAATGGGCATTTTGAGGTAGACAGTAATCTTTGCACAGAGTGACAAAACCTATCCTTCCTGCTTAATCATTAGCCTGGCTAAAGATGGAAACCCTGTCCTCATGCTTTTGTTCTCTCCATCTCCCAAGGTTTCTACATTTTCGATGGCACTTGTGGTGATGTGTGGGCAGCCGTGCAGTGGCAAGTCAGCGTCTGCAGCTTGTCTCGCTGCCGCTCTTCACTCCTCCGCGGCTGACATCACTGTCCGCGTCATTGACGAGTCATCGCTCCATCTTGGGCGCAATGATAGCTATAAAGGTATTGTCGATTTTTAGTCTGCATGTTTTCTCTATGCTACTGTTCTTTTTTATAGTTCTACCATCCGCTCATTCTTTCTACCAAATTTTCTGTGTTTATTTCTTAGATATGGTTGTGGAGAAAAACTTAAGAGGAGTTCTGAGATCAGAAGTTGATAGGTCTGTGTCGCGGGACAGCATAATCATCGTGGATTCTCTGAACAATATTAAGGTGAGGCCAGTACTAAGTCCTCTATTCTATTGTTGCAACTTGCAATCACTACGTCGTTCTCAATTAGTAATAGAGAAGATAGAAGTAGTATTGTATGGTCATCATCTGTATGTATATCATTGTTGTACTTTGTATAGTGTGATCAGGGAAAAAACTCGAAACATTGGTGGCTGCCTCCCTGTGCTATGATTTTTCCAAACCATACAAAATTTACTATTTCCAATTCAAGTTCATTGTTTTTCAATATCCAGTTTATCAGTCTGAAGTTTAGCTTTTTGGATATTTTTCGAGCGGTTTCTGTCTAATGCCAGCCAAAAGGTGTATGCAAAGGCCATCGGTTTTTTTCCATTCTAGAAAGCATAAAATGTTTTTCTTTTCGTCCGTATGATTGTTACCTTTTTCAAGCTAGTGCATGAAAGCAAGCCATGTAGACAACATAGCCTTTTCTGCTCAGTGCTTCAGTTTTACCCTCAAGCCTCAGTAAATGATGGTCACTGAGAAATCTTTATATATACATTCAGACAGGTACCACATAGATCAGTGATGCAACAATCTTGTTTCTAGATGTGTGCAGATTTATAACTCTTTATATTGTCATTAGTGCACCTATATGATCTATGAATTCTAACGTAACATGTATGAAGTAGATTTTGCATTTTGTGTTCTGTTCTAAAACAAGCATGATGATTTTTGTCTATAATATGCAGGGGTACCGGTATGAGTTGTGGTGTCTTGCACGTGCTTCGGGAATAAGATATTGTGTGGTAACCACTTGATGACTTGTTTATGTCCTTTTACTTTCATTTTAAAATATTAGGTTTGCACTACTATTAGCATAGCATAATGAAAACAATCATGATGTGTAGATGGAATTATGTGTTTTGAAAGTATTGTGTTCGGTTAGAAACATAGATGAGAAGCAATCTACAGACAATCATATAATCAGTAATGGCACATAAAATGAGAACTAGCATGAGTAACTTGATGTGATTCATGACTGGTGAAGACCCTCCAACATTGAAAGTCAGTTCAGAAACGAAATAATGTGAGAAGTTGGAGGGAAGGGAATCTGCATCTGAGCTGGATTCAGTTCTTTCCACGGATCTGGTTAGGCATAATTTGTTTTTTCTAGATGAGAAATTACGTATCAAAATTTAACAATAAGATAGCATTACCAAAGTGAGTTACTAAAGTATTTTTGTTACATAATTTGCAAGCCATGATCATGTTCTGCATGAAGGATCCTTTCAAAGATAGGGCGTGTGGAAACAGTTCGCGAGCTTACGCTTTTGCACCATTTAATATTGTGCAAATGATGTAATTGAAAGTGATTTCCTTCATACTTCATCTTTTATGTTTCAGTTCTTTTGTGATGCAGAAGTGGGCCATTGTAGGGAATGGAACGTCAAGCGTCAGGAAAAAGGAGAACCCTCATATGATAGTAATATGTAAGAAAGATATTTTTGTCTTGTAGCTCTTGTCAACTGTTGTTTGCAAAATGCAATACCTCTTATGAAAGAGGTAGATGCTGCACAGTTACTTTGTTACATGTGATCTCAAATTACACATATGTTATATATACTTTGCATTATTGTTTCAAATCACTGAAGTACTAGTTGATAGGGTATGGAAGCCTCTGTTACTGTATTGGGTTTATGGGGAAAATAATGGATCTCCATCCATGTACCAAGCAGGTAGGTCCCATTGCTCTCATGATTTGTTTTGTTTTGGCAGATTTGAAGATCTGGTGAGGAGATTTGAGAGGCCTGATAGGCGTAGCCGCTGGGATTCTCCTCTATTTGAATTCTTCCCATCTAGAGGTAATCAAATTGTCTTGTTTTGTCTGATTAGTTTATTTTACGGTGTGCGTATTCTGAATCAATACTAATCTTATGTGTTCAAGTTAAGTCTAATTTTGTCTAACTAGTATCTCATATGTCTAGTGCCCTATGCACTACCACTATAGTAAATCTTCTGTCATTTTGTTATTTGGTTGAACCTCAAACATTTACCGCTTCTTATTATCGAACACTCATAGTTTTGTATTGGTACACATGTAACTTATTAGGAATTACTAACACCTAGCAAATGGTTACTATACTTGCCTATTGCCTTACCAAAAATCCACTATTTTCTTTACTTAATTGACTTGTCATCCCATTTGATTGATCTGTTTTGTCTACTCTTTTCAATAGAGGAAATCGTGGAATCGTCCCCTGTTGTTGCTGAGGCTGTATCATATTTGACTAAGAAAGTGGATTCAAAAACAAGAGATGTAAAAGTACTCCAGCCTACAATAGCCACTCAGTCTGTAAGTATAAAATGTTTTCTACAACTTGAATACATCATCGATTGACTGCAACTGCATGATCTTCTAATCCATGCGCAGTACTTTCAGAAATATTTGGCAATATGTTAATACCTGCATAAATGTTCTCCATGTGCTGTTTGCTTTAATCTCAACAATCCTAACTTTTGGAGGTTAGTTACTTTCCTAGGGAAGCCCCTGCTGAAATCTGTGTTTGTTACCAAAGTGCTGTTCCCCAAGAGACCAAACCAATTTGGTCGCTCCCCATGCAGCACTCCGTTTCCAAACTGAATACAGTTCCATTCATAGTAGTTCCTGTAGACAAACAAATCCTGACTTGGTTGATGTTATCTATACATAGTAGTTCCATTCATAGTAGTTCCTGTAGACAAACAAATACAGTTCCATTCATAGTAGTTCCTGTAGACAAACAAATACAGTTCCATTCATAGTAGTTCCATTCATATTGTAGGCACGGACTACTGAGGCTAATTCCCTCTATGAGATGGACAAAGCAACACAGGTAATGGCAGTTTTCTTGGTTGATGTTATCTAGTCCATAGAAATGTGGAATTTTTTTAGAAGAAACTGCAAACGTGTGATATGCAATGTTACTTTGCAGGAGGTGGTCGGTGCAATTGTTGAGGCACAATCTTGTGGTCTTGGGCTTGCCATGAATAAGATTTCTCTTGGGCCTAACTTGCCAACTATATCCTTTACTGTTTGAGGCAATATATAGAAAATTATATTATTGCGAAAGTTATAAATAGAAATATTCGTCTTCGTGTGTTGCAAGAATTAGAAATAAAAATATCCGTCTTTGTGCATCTGTAGGTTCTGCTCTGTATATACCTGTAGCAGGGAGATCTACCAATTCAAAATAACTTCTGATACTATACTTCTTTTTCGAACTTGCAAACGACTTCCAAAAATTAAACAGGCCAAAACCCTGCATGCAGATAAGTTTTCTTCTGTTGGATTCACCTTTTTTGCCATAAGATGAATATGTAAGATTAAGGGACATGCCTTCGCCCCAACTGCCTTTCCTAGGCATAGCATGTAATCAAGAGAAGGAAACTTGTGCCATATTCGGGTGTTACTATTGTGTTGTGAGATCCTTAACTGACTGTTACATTAATCTTCAAAGATCGGTTGGCCTGCCTGAGCTACGAAGCCTCCGGCGCACTTTCATCAAGCTGGCGGGGCAGTACAGCTTGAGCGGGCCACCCCCACCAACGGATGCTGATAGTGCAAAGAGGATGTTTGTCGACTATTTGAACCGAGAAATCGGTGCGTGATGGTTCTCTTATCTCTGACGAGTTAGTCCTGCCCTTGATGTGTATCCAAAGGGACAAAATACTTGACCAAAAAGGCAATGGGTGATGCTCTTCATAAGGCTTCTTTCGCAGTGGCTTATAGAGATGGTCTGTAACTTCATGACAAGTATTCTCACTCGTATATGTCATCAGGCTGTGTTCTGCTCTTGTACCATTTAGTTGTTTTGGCCAGTTGGCTACATGTAACCTACATTGTTGGCCGATACTACCAAAAAAAAACTGTAACTGTTGCTGACTTGTGACAGCATATCTGAAAACTGGTCATAAATTATGTGTTCATTGCCCTGGTTTATTCTCCTTCATCTTCTGGTTTTCTTATTCTTTTTAAAGTATCTTCATTTGTTCTTACGTTTTATTTCTGCCGACAATGGGAGGTTTCAGCCTTCATGCTAAAAACATAACGTTGATTCTGTCTAAATTCTGAACTGTAAATTATCTCAACAACGAAGTACATGTTACATTCTAAATTACACAACAAGAAATGTACACATCCATTTGCTACTTGGAGAACACACTTTTTATCTTAGGCAACTGCAACTTGGAGTACTTGGAAAGATGTGACAAGCAGTTCTAGCTTTTGTCCATACAACATTAGTTTACAGCCTATCCAAGTTAAAACCAATTCGTTCATAGGTATGGTTCTCCTTATCCTTGGAGTCGTCTCTGTTGCCATCGCCATCATCCTGGGAGTCATCTCCGTCATCATCATCATCCTGGGTTCCTCGGGAAGCGCCTTGGATCATTTCGTCATCAACTCTGCAAAACAAATGTTGATATTTAACTTTCAACATTTCCTGTGGATATAATGGAAGCAAGGAGGATATATACCTTCAATGAACGACTCGAATTCATCACCCTGTACTGCCGGGGCGACCCAGTTGAGTGGCTGATTGAAGTTAGGCTGCTCGATTGGTCCCGACAAAGCTACAGATCTATCCACCACCCAGTCATCAACTATGTCTATGTTGTCTACTGAGACAGGATCAAATGCCTTCGCCTTATATTGTTGCCTGTGATATAAATCAAATCACTTGTTGCATCCATGCTTTTCTAGTATTTTTCTTCTTCAGAATAAAATGTCCGCCGGCTAACAATCAGTGGTGACATTCTATATAATGAGAATTTCCTTACCTGTGTTGTAGCCGTAGGTTGCATTGAACAAAGGTGAGATGACGCATTCGTTGACGTTCAAAGTTATTCATTCTTTCGTCATGGATTTGTTCAAAAGGAATGTGTGTCCGATCGCACCCTTTAGCACTGCAGGTTTGACTCAGGATACGTACTGCTAAACGTGTTAAATTCGGGCAAGCTCCGCCATACGTATACCACCACTCAGCTGCAAGATAATGTATAACAAAATGTTAAGATGAAATATACCGACAAGTATCATCATTCATCAAGCAAAGTTAATGTTGTAACATCCTAGGTCAAAGCGTGTGCACAACATCTACAATGTTCATCAGTATTAACATGTACTAGAGCTGTAATTTTGTTGGAGGTTGGTGTATAAACCTGAATAGATGTAAGTAAGTTGAAGACAATCTGTATAGTACTAACCAGGAGGTAGAGTACGCCGGGCTCGGATAGCTATTTGCCTACGAAAATCCGCTACTGCCTCTTTCCGATACATGTTGAGCTCCTTCTGAATTTTATCTTGGATTTTGACATCAGACACCAGCCTTTCTATACAGTCTAGCATTCCTGAGAAAATCCCACTCGAGATATCACCTCGAATTCCATAAAAAAACAGTGGATTTAGGAAGAAACCAGCTGAATAAAGAGGCCGTGGCATGTGCTTGTCCCATCTCTGGTCAATAATATTCCAGTAAGGCATGTAGTCGCTCTTCCTCGCCAGCTCTTTCTTGATTGCAGCTTTGGCTTGGTATAATCCAGCATAAACATACCCCATAGCAGGCCGCTTGTTGCTGCTGACTAACTTAAGAAGATGCACAAGTGGTTCGGTGGCGCGAACAACTATGGCCCAAAATGACCAAATTTGCAAATTATTAACAATATTGCTCGTTTCTACCCCTCCAAGATTCTTTGGGAGCACGCAGAGGCCGTAAATCCATTCATCCGAATTGACCATTGCTTGCAGATCCTCCTTGAGACTGTACATGTTTTTCAGTGTCACAAAGTTCATAGCAGCACGTGTCTCTGCAGGAACTAGCAGATCTTTCCCATGGAGATATTTCTTCATCAAACTCAACGCAACTGCATTGTTGTAGATAAATCCTGTGATGGCCTTTGCATGGCCTATGATATCGCTAACTGCCTTCACCTTGCTGAAATCTTCGAGCATGCCATCGATGCACAGGAAAGAGCATGGAGACCAAAACAATGTCGGAAATGTTTCGCCTAGCATTTCTCCTGCCGCTGCATGAACCTCAGAGTTCTTTGTGATTACCTGGACAACATTTTCCGCTCCAACTTCCTCAACAACACTCTTCAGTAGCTCATACAGCGCATCTGGTGACGTGACAATTTCTGTTCCATCGACCGATTTCAGAAACATGGTACCTTCCGGGCAATACACTGAAAAGTTGATCAACGTTCTGCCCTTATCGGTCGTCCACTCATCGGCCAGCACGGAGCACCCTGTCCGGATCCATGACCCCTTGTAGAACTCCAAATGAGACGTCACTTCGTCCAGCGACTTCTTCAGAACGCAGCCACGGAAGTCATGGTAGGATAACACCTCAGGCCTCCCTCCCGCCGACGCAATAGCGTCGATCATCGGCTGGAAATGGACGGAATTCACCGCCTCCAATGGCACACCGGCGTCGTACAAGAACCTCCCGACTGCCAGGGAAACCTTCTCCTTGTCGGAGCCAGCCGGATCGGAATGCCTCGGCGCAGCTGCGTCGAGCCCCATGACAAACTGTTGCTGAGGCTGCGGCTGAGGAGCAGCAGGCTGGAGTGGCTGCTGCTGCTGCTGGTGCTGTGGATCGAGAGGAGTAGCAGAGGCGCGCCTCACCACGAGCGCCTTCTTCCTCCTCTTGCTAGCAGTATCACCACTCCACCCCATCCCCGACGACGGTGGCTGCGGCGTGGCGCGCGGGTCGAGCACCTGGCTGAGCGGGACCATGTGGATGGGGCTCGACATATCGCCGGTGACCTGGAGCTGAACCTGCGCCGCGGTGCCGTTGTGGGCGGAGGGGGAGGGGGAGGCCATGGCCATGGCGACGGGGTAGACACCCGCGGCGAGGGACCTCTTGCGAAGCTTCTTGGCGGCGACCTCCTCGAGGCTGCGGTGCATGACGGCCTCGACGTCCTGGGGCACGCTGGGGCAGCAGCAGGCGTTCCCTGGGCGGCGCGCGAGGTGCTCCTTGAAGCGGTGGATGCCGCCGCCGAGGAAGTGCTTGCCGCAGTAGGCGCACTTGAGGCGCACCCGCCCCGCCGACCGCACCATGAGGCAGTGCTTCCACGCCGGGTCGTGCTTCTGCGCCCCGATCGGCACGATCTCCTCCGGCCCCTCCTCCTCCCCCTCCTCCTCCTCGTCCACATCCGCGGGAACCTCCGGCTCCGCCTCCATGGCCGCCATCCCGCGCCGCCGCTAGCTCCCGCGCTGCATCAGCCATCACCGCTAGCTCTTGTCACTCACAGTTGTAATCCGAAAGAATTTGTGCTTGCAAAGGATTAATAATCCCCCAGTTAGCCGCATTAAACCAGGCGAGAGAAGAAGAGAAAGCTCACCGGGTTTTTTTTCTGGGTCGGTGAATCGGCCGGGCGCCACGGAATCGGCGGAAGAAATCCTGGCCGGGGCGGGGCAGGGGCAAGATGCGGGAGAGAAGAAAACCAGAGGAGGACGAGATGTCGGAGCGGTTCGGTTCTGGAGGCCGGTGGGGCCCGGCCGCTAGGGTTCTCTCGCTGGTTCGGCCGTCCATCCACCCACCTAGCTACATGGGCCGGCCTATGTAACCCAAGTCCGCGATCAAAACCTCCCGGTTTTCTGGATCGGTTTCTGTCGGGAAAAACATGTCTGAATAAGTTGTGACGATAAAACCTTAGTTTATGCAAGAAAAAGTTTCAGAATACAGATTGTCCAAGAAAAAGTTTCAGAATGTATCTATATTCACATTTGTTTTTGTGAAAGGGGGACTATTGTGGACGAATTGTTCCGGATTTTCAGAATAATAATTCTTGCCCAAACAAAACTATCTCTGTAAAGTTCATGCCTTCTGAGTATCCCTCCACGATTCTGTCAAGATTGAACCTGTGTTCTTACTTCTTACCAGAAAAAAAGAGAAATACAAAACACCGTGAACCATTGAAAAAAACAGGAATACCTAATATCGACATCTGTTCTACCGGAATATTGTTATTTTCCACCACAAAATTTCAAATACAAACACTTCCTCTCTTCACGCTCAATAGTGAACCAGAAAGCTCTGTCAGGTAAATTACAACATCTAGTAACTATTGCCGCCATCGCTAAGAACATCCGTTCAGGAGAAACACCTTCATATGAACATCTAATTAGTAGCAACTGTAACAGGCAAATGGTTTAGCTGAGCCCAAGCTCCTTCTTCAGCTGCTCGAGAACAGACTCTATGTCAGACACACCATCATCGGAGCTATTTGTTCCTTTATTGTCACCCTGCGCATTTCTGCCTCTCCCTCCAAACTGTGTGGATGGATCATCCCCATCATCTTCATCGGTACTAGAGCCGTCGATATTCAGTTCGTTCTCCAGGAACTCAACAAATTCCTCACCAATCGCCTAATTGAGCACAATGCAAGAGATAGTTCACATAAGTGTTAACCATAGGCCACCGTTACTCGCTGCAACATTATCTGTGTTTTTCTAACAAATGTTAGCATAAGAGTGCTGTAAAGACTTACTGATAGTTCTTCCCACAGGCTTTGGGGTTTCTGGTCTGAATTCAGGTCAGCTTCCCAGTTCTGAAATTCTTTTTGCAGATCTTTAAGGAAATCACCTGCAGAACCAGAACCAACGTGCTGTCAGCAAAAAGGGACATTTTGCGATCGATTACACTTTTCATATCTGCATAACTATCTTTTCTACAGGAAGATATGAAGAAGAAAAGGTGCAATTGACTCTTAAATCCACAGTTAGTTTCTCGACAGAAAAGCGTTCACTGCAGTTTCTTTTCAATGATTCAACCGCTGATCAGATACCCATTTCACTGACTAGTATAAAATTTCCAGCGCCAAAATACAGTTTGTTAAATCCATAGTTAGTTTCTGAAACTATCAAAGTGTACCACGGTTAGTTGACAGAAAATTGCAATGGGATCTCACTGATACTATCAAAGTGTACCACTGGATAACCGCTGATCAGATATCCATTTCACTGACTAGTAGTACTACCTCCGATCCGTTTTAAATGTCGGAGAAAAAGAACTGACCATGCACATTTTGCTAGTACTACTCACGGCATTTATTTGGGATCGGAGGGAGTATAAAATTTCCAGCCCCAAAATAAAGTTTGATAGTGGAGCAGAAGAGAAGGGATTTCAGTACCAAACCCATAGAATGGCTCTTCTTCGTCAGCTGGTTTGCTGCTCCCGGGAGCCCACGAAGAATCAGGGCTGCTGCTGCTTGCGTACTTGGACCGGCTCTCCGAATTCATGAGCGTGTTGTACGCGTGCTTGATCCGCAGAAACTTCTCCTGCGCATTCGCCTGCATTTAAAACCAGGAGCTGTAAGCTATCACGAACCCGAATGTTAACAAATCCTCAAAACTGTAACAGTATCGAAGCTATATTGGCTGAATCCTGCCTGAATGGGAAGAGGCAACAATTAATCGAGGTACGCAGTACGCACCTCCTTGTTGACGTCCGGGTGGAACTTGAGCGCGAGGCGCCGGTACGCGCGCTTGATCTCGGCGGGCGCGGCCGACGGCGGCACGCCGAGCACCTCGTACGGGGACTCCCTCCTCCGCCCGCCGCCGGCGCCCGCGCGCACCCGCACGCTCGCCCGCCGCGTGGTCCGCCGAGGCGCGGGTCCGCGAGAGATGCCGGAGCTGAGGGAGGCGACGGCGCGGAGGAGGGTGAGGTGAGGGGACGCCGGGGCAGAGCGGCTGTGTGCGAGAGGGAGGGGAAGACGCGGGGTGCCGGCGGCGGCCTGCACCGACAGCGCCATTGCGGATGGGGTTCCGGCGACTCGCGGCCGCTTCGAATGGCTCGCGGCGAGCAGCGTCCTCCGCCGTTGAGATCAACCGGCCCGGGCAGCGGTGTTGATCGGACGGCCGTGCTTTTAGAAGATTACACTCGCTAACACATGGTTTGCGTCAATATTCTCATTAGGATTAATCTTTTGGAGCGCGAATGGACGAACACGTCTGGAGTTCAGGGTAATTCACAGTTGAAACGTTCAATCGGTGGAGCGTAAACACAATCTGCACTTACTTTCAGTTTTTTTCTTTTTTTAAATGGAGGTTAAAATCCCCGTTCACTACGGTGCATAGTCATCTCTACAATATACAATCTCCTTAGAATTGAAGGCCTCTCCTTCTCTCACATGTCAACATCATGGTAGACCCCACTTAGCTCACATTATTTATTTATTTATAGTTCATAGTTTTAAATTCAGTTGAATTTTTTTATTGGATATATACATGTTTGTACTTATCTGCTAAATCAAATGTCAACATCATGGTAGACTCCACTTAGCTCACATTATTTACTTATTTACAGTTCATAGTTTTAAATTTAGTTGAAAAAAATTCTATTGGATATATACATATGCGTGTACTTATCTGCTAATTTTTGGTGAAATAAAAAGGATTTTCATCTATAAAAAAACAAAATTGTGGATGTAAAAAAGGAAAAATAGCTCCATTTCCCCTCAAAATTACTCCTTTTGGGTAGACCAAAATATAAAAAATATCTTCTAGAGTGCGTACAATACGTACATGTAGTTGTATGTTTTATTTTAAGAAATTGAAACCTAAACATGTCTTTTCAATTTTTTTATGCGGTGAGTCCGGAGCTACTGGTGCTACCCGACAACTCTCTCTTATCTATGCCGCCAGCATCCACCGTAGCGTCACGCAGCCTGTGCCACACAACACCATTTCTCTCCCTTCGCCTCCCTCGAGCCGTATTCTACCGAAAACTGCCGTCCCTACGCAAAGTTTGCGTGTCTCTCCGCACACATCTCTGGCTCCGTCAAACACTTGGGACTACAGGGCACCTCCATCCCTGATGTCGCGACTCAAGTTCATCGTTAACTTGCACGTCACATGCGCTCCCCTCTGGTGGCCACCCAACGCCACTAAGCCGAAAGACTTCCTACATCCCTCGTAGTAGTTGCACATGAACACCCATGTCACCTCTCGCATCGACCGCCGTTGTCACCGTTGTTGTTAGTAGTGCTCGACTCGGTGGTGGTGGAAGCTGCGGTTGAAATCGTGAACGACAAATCGACGGTGAATGGGGTGGAAGTATGAGTTATACGCCTCTTTGTTAGATGTCACATATTACTGATGAAAGATGATGTGGGTATTTATCTGTGAACTTTTTTCTACGTATATTTGTTTATATCTCACTTGTATTAAGAGAACGAGTCAGATTATGTAATAAAATGCATGTGTGCATTTTGTAGATGGTTGAATGCATACACTAAGAAGGACCTATGTTTGCCTAGCCTCAGTTGCAATCATTAGAGTGTAGAAAAGTCAGACCACTAGGGTACAATAATAAAATAACTTGTGGTGTTGAACCGTGTGACGAACATGACAAACTATAGGTTAAGAGAAGGGCATTGCTGCAATTGGATATATAATTTTGGTGGTATTTATGCGGTTTATTTTTGTTTATATTTTATTTTATGAAATCGAGATCCAATGCACAAATTAATATAGCATGTAAACGGTGTAAGATCTCAGTTTTCTCTGTATTTTGGTGAATTATTTAGTATTTCTTGGTGGAATGTTCTTCTGTTTTATATAGTATCGACCATATTCGATGCAATTTATTTAACTATGTAAAATAATTACGCCAACTATTGTTATTGATTTTGGGATAATTTATGTTAGAAAAATATACTTGATTTCATTATATTAAAATCAATGACTTTCATTATAGTACCTCGTTGGCTAATCTATCTCTCCGAGTTTGCAATTTTCATCATATCGTATAGTGTCCCCAGATTGTTGGAACTTTGATCAATTTTTTTTGTTCGAACCATTATAGAACCATGTACACAATTTAACTTTCATGACATTTCATAATTGTCGTTGTATGCTAACTGAGTGTAAACTCTTTTTAAGGGTGGGGGGGGGGGGGGGGGGGTCATGCTCTTTCTGTTGAGTGGTGTACTCCTAACCTTACAACAACTAAATAACCCTGTCCTTTGTCTACTCCTCTATATTTATGTGAGGATGCCTGAGTAATCCTGTTCTAAAATAGTGAGCCAATGATTCTATTTTATCTATCATTGATACCAATTTTTGTTTATGTCTCGCTAAATTTCTGTTTGTTCATTTATCATTGTTCGTATTAGGAATTAGGATAGACGCGGCAACGCGCGTCTTTTCCTTCTAGTTCTTATTAATTATGAAACACATTAGAGATTACAAAAATAACCATGGTCTAAACATTTCACGATATATGAAATAAACGCTTATGACTAAGTCGACTTCTTTTGCAACAACGTCAGGTTACGGTGACGACATCATTAATGTTGGAAAATATCAAACATGCTGATTCGCCTTATACTAAAAATGTTTTCTGTTGATGACTATCCGATAGAGCAGGTCAGGGGTGATCGTTTGTTAGGGCATCTCCAGCCATGCCCCCCAAGAGCCACCAAGTCACTTTTTACGTTCGGTTTCAGTCTCGTATGACTAAATAGCGCCGAAATTCTCCCACTCGTCCCCCCAGCACCCCCCCTCCCCAGAACGTCAAAATAGCGTCAGCGCACCCAGGCCAAACCCAGCCCGCTGGGGGCGCCGACGGAAGATTTGGCGAATTGTGTCTCCCCACGTGTCTTTTTCTTGGCCCACTCAATCATTTCCCTCACAAATTTTTGGTTGGGTGGGGCCCACTCCATCTCTTTTTCCTCGTCTCTCTTCTCCACATAGGGAAAAGTGCCACGTAGACGGGCTATAAGCCCACTATTGTACTTGCTCTAATGGAGTTTTTCTTTCCTCTCTATGTTAGTCGTACCATAATGGTGCGTTTGAAGCAAAATAAGTTTAAACTATTCTTAGAAAATAAGTTTATAAATACACAATGGTTTTAAGTATTTTGAGGTGTTTGGCTTTAGCAAATAATATATTTTTATATATACTTCAATATTTAGGAAATTGCACTAATTTTGAAGTATATTTTCTATATTAATTTTGAAGAGCCATTGGATCTGCCTAATACTACACGCTAAAATCCCTCGATCAAAGAGAGAAAGGGAGCGCTTGAGGTTGCTCTCGATCCAACTCAAAGAAGTAGAAGATTCATTCATTTCATCAACCTCGAGTCAATCTTTCATGTGGTTCGATTGCTGCATCCCTAAATCCTCCTTCTTCCCGGCAGGTTTTCGTCGATCCAAGCTTCCTCTGTTCATACGAAAGGAAATGATCAATGTGGAGTGCGCGGGGCCAACTCAGAGACTAACCTGTCGGAGTGGAAGGAGGAGGACGAAACACAGAAGGGTATCCAGCTCTCGTCGCCGGCGGATGTGTGGAGGACGGAGTGGAAGAAGGAGGACGGAAGGGTACTAGCTAGGGACTCGTCGCCGGCGGACCGTGGAGGAAGCTAGATTTTGGCTTAGGGTCTCCAAGAGCTTAACGCGCAACTAGATGGGGGAGATGCTCTTAACATGGACACGCTCTTGGTACTAGGTAGGTAAAGAAGACAAAGTACTACATCGACATTCTCCAAGGCAGACAAAGAGGAGCCACAAAAAATCCATGAAACCTGACTCAACGCATGTTGCTGTGCTGTGCCGGCCCATCAAAACTCCTCTCGCGGTCTGATTCCACTCATGCTGCCAATCAATGATGCGGGGTATGGTTGGCCAAACGCGAGGCCAGCAGACATTTTCCTTTGGTTGAGCTAAAGAATCTCAAATTAGTATACTGAAAACGACGTCAAACGAACTCGCTTGAGCGCCCGTTTCCGTCGTGGCAACTCCTCCGTTTTTAAATATAAGACGTTTTTTACGTTGCGCATGTTAACTAGGTTCACACGGGTGGACATACAAATTAAAATATGTCTACGTACATGTGAAAATATGTGTATGTGACAAAAAACTAAAACATGTTATATTAAAAAACAGAGTGAGTACTAGCTTGTCGCCCGCTGCCAAACCTTTGCCAACGGCGCGCGCTGAGCCGTGAAATTGCCATTATCGCATGCTTACTTACGGCTAGAGTGGGTGAAATTAAGTGGTACTACTCTTGTAGAGCTAGTACTACTCCGAGTAGTAGATAGATAGTAGGTGTAAAGACAACACGTGCGACATCGGTCTTTATTAGTACACGCGTACTACAGTGGAATTGGTGCCATTGATAGCCAACGCAAATTTGTGGCTGAATGGGACTTGGGACGTTTGCGCAGCATGTGCTTTAAATCTTAGCCGCATTATAGATCTAATAACATCTCCACCAACACTCAGAAAATATGTCCGGCATCCCCCAAACGGCCGGCACATCTTCACCTTTTTATTATTTTCACGAATTCTAGCATTTTCGCTGGCACACATTGACGCCGACGACGCGTGTTCGGCCGCCGCTCGGGGGAGTCGCTGCAAAGTTAACATGTGGACGACGCGTCTCAACGTGTCTCGTCGTTTTGCGCCCGCCAGGTGAACACCGCTGCACCATTGAATACCGCAATAACTTTAACTTGACCGACGTTGTGTCTATAACATGTGGGCTCCGTCTGTCAGAGGACATGTGTGGCCACTGTCCCCCGACCCCGAGCAGGCCCCTAAGTTTGTAGGGTGGGTCGGAGGTGCTGGAAAAAAATTGGGTCGGGCCTGACACTTGGGGAGTGCCAATGTGGCCTTTTTTGTGTCCGACACGGGGTGCCGATGGAGATTCTCTAATAGATAATATAACTTGGGTGATGTGGATTAACCTGATTACATCTTTAAGAAAGCTCGGGAAGGCTAGCTTCAAGCTTAATTTCTAATATGTATTTAGGTGTTCATATGCTCCCACTCGCATATCATTGTGGTATCATGCAACATGGATATGCGAACGTGGTTAATTCATTTTGGGATTGCAATGGCCCCTCTTGAATTCCAAGTGATTATAATCCTTAAAAATCGACATCCCTCCCGGAGTGCGGGTGGCGAGCGTAGGAGGAAAAGAGCGTCGATTTTCCTAGGGGATTGCATGTAATTTTATGTTTGTTCAAGGATGGTCCTGTATGGGTCGGTTGACTTTAACCTCTAGCCTACACTCGATTAATTCTCCTTATTTAACCATATTCATGCACTTAAAAACTATTGCAAAGGTTTGCAGCTTCATACGAGGACGAGGAACCATATGGAAATTAAGCCAAGCAACCGCGCGCGCGCGCACACCGTCCAATCCGCAGGCCATTCGATCCTGAGATGTTCTTGTAGCTAGGCCCACGACGTTGACGACGTGCAGAGTCGCATGCAATGATGGATATGGTTGGACCATGGAGGTGTGTTCACGCGCGCGAGCTCCTGCTACTGTTATTGCCTGAAGATTTGATGGCCCCACCGTGATGGGCGACGACCCAGTGCGTGTCTGGTGACTGACCGTGCTAGCTAACTACGTTGCATGCATGAGAGAGACGCGAAGGGGGCGTACGTTGCTTGGTTCAAAACATCAGCTAGGGTACATGACGCTGCCCATCGAGCTAGTATAAACCATTCGGTAGCTACGGCGTCACATCAAGCTTGCTCCTCGTACGTACGGAGGACTACCTCCGTTTCAAAATATAATACTCCCCCGTCAACAAAAAGATGTCTCAACCTAGACTAAATTTGCATGCATCTACACACTAAACTATGTCTGGATACGCCACCACACAAAACCTAAGACACTACGACCAAAACCGCACAATTTTTTGCGCCTCCGGCGCTATCGGCTACAACAACCACGACTACGACAACATCTACCACGGCTACATCACGATCGGCTATCTCGAAATCGGCATCAAGGGCAACGTCTACAGCAACACATCGGCAACATCTGCAGTCAACATCGTTCGTGTCGTCCATTGCGTCCACGCCACTCCCGTTGTGACTATGGGAGGGAAGAGAGGAGAGACCATCAGGGACGCATTTGATGATGATGGAGGGGAGAGGACGACGGAAGCAGAAGACTTCAAATCCAGTCGCAATCGTCCGTTTCACTCCCGCTACGACTCAGGGGGATTGTTAGAATATGTATAGGACTAGAGATAGACTAGGATTCTACATATCATCTTGTACTCCAAGTCATAGACAACTTGCCTCACAAGTCTTGTACTCCTTATATACCCTGTGAGGGTCAGATCAATACAACACACAATTTTAGGGTTTCTATATTTTCCACAATCAGGACACATGCAGAAAGATTAGAAAGTCTTATATTTTGATACAAAGTGAGTACTAACTAGTCCAGGAGTTGCTGGGGGCGTGATTGATATAAGTTGTATGTGCGCTGCGTACCACATCGATCGCGCCTTGCGTGCCGTCAACCCGCTTCTTCGCCAATCGACTTAGTCGGGAGAAACACATTTGCTCTCGTAGTGCATCACTTAGCGCAGCCAGCGTTTTCTTTTCTACCATGCTGAATGCATGTGCATTGCCACGAAACAACAAATAAATCTATGAAATCAAAATTATCAACCATAATATTTTTTTCTACTTTTCTCATTTAACTCTCTTCATCTTTATCGTGCATCTTTTCTCCAACTTCGAATCTTTTATTTTTGAGATTTTGGGGAGATAAGATTTCATCTTTCTCTTTGTTTGTTCACTTTCACTTATGTAATGATTGTTTGTCATCTCTAGAATTTTACTTATCTGGTAATTCCCTCCATTGTCATGTCACCCCCAATAAATAGCATCAGAAAGTGTAAACACTCAACCCTTCACGATTAAAGTAAATTTGCACCGTGATAAAAAATATTGCAGGTAGAAGTCCACCAATAAGCATATTGATTTGTGCTTAATTATTCTCTTGCACTATCGCTGCAACAATATCTGTCACCACAGTCCACAAAGAGCTTGTGTTAACATAGAAAACATTAATTACATCGCGCATGTACTCTGAACGTTCAACTACTTCTTCCTGCGTGCAGTTTTGGTTCGAAATAATGGCAAGAACAAAAGGATACGACCTCAAATACTTTCCCACCATGGCACCTCCACATGTTGCGACCATGCACGGTTGTCCAAATTTTATTTAAATAATACACGAAAATTAATTAATTCCGGAAATATTACGCAAATTTTATTTTTTTTCAAAAATAGAATCCAGTCGGTCGCGCCGTAGCCGACTGGTACTAAGCATGCAGGCTGCATGCAGTACGTACAGTACGTACAAGCTCGTACTCGGTGTAGCTGAGAACGATTAGCTCGTAGTCGTCTTTAGCAACAACGATTAGCTATTTTTCCTAGCTCTCGCTGCCGGCTTTTATTCCGCCGTGCATGCAACTCCTGATCCGAATTTGTTTCGCGCTCCTGGCTTTTATTCCGCCCTTCCTCTCCCGCCATATTTCTCCCGCCATAGTTCTCGCGCCATTTTGTTCCCGCCATTTTCCTCCCGTCTTTTTTCTCCCGCCATTTTTCTCCCGCTCTTCTTCTCCCGGGTGAGCCTATATATATACCCCAGTAGATTTGGTGATGGAGGAGGGGTGTGGTGCGTGGTTATTTTCTCAGTCGGATAGGAACGATGTCTGGTAGTTCGGGTCCTAGTTCGGAGCATAGGTCGTGGTGTGTTTTGTATCACGCCGCAATATGGACTGAAGGTAGTATTAGGGTGGGTAGGCCGAATAGCTGTTATAGGGAGCTAATTAGTGAGTGGGGCAACATTCGTGAGGTGGGAGAAATTATAGCCAAAAAAACAAAATCCAGATGACCCCTGAAGAAATTTCAGATGAAATTGATGGGTGGCGGTGGAAGTGGCAGAGAATTAATGAGATAAAAGCTATTGTGGCAGGGCTTAGGGACATGCCTATGACACCTAAGTCAAAGATAATCCATTTTTCGCCAGAGCCCTATGCATTTCACGTGAAGGTAACTGAGTACCGAATTTATATTATGTTAGAATCTAGTGTTATCGTACTAACTTTTTTCCCTGATTTTGTGAATGTCCAGCACTGGCCTGCCGATGGACAGTTTGTGAACAAAGAGATCCCTCATTTTGGTTGGATGGAAATGCTTTTTGGCGAATGTCCTGATGGGCCTGGAAATCTCCTTCACGCTGAAACAGTGAAGAGGGCTATATCAAAGGCGAAGAGTGGTGGATCATCCAAGAAAGCCGTTCAAGATGATAGTGATGATGATTTCATGCCTCCTAAACGAGCTAACTCTAGATGTAAGTTGAAGAGTGTTGGTGCATCCAAGGCTGTCGTCGATGAAAATAGTGATGACGACTTCATGCCTCCAACACGAGCACGTGGCAGAGGGAAGTGAAGTCGTTGATTCGAATTAGTTATCGTTGAGTTGCATGTAATATTTGTACCAGTAGTTGTTCTATGCAGTGTTTAGAAGTAGTGAAGTTGTAACGTGGTCGTGTAGTGCTGTATGTTAAATTAATTTATGCAATGTGGAATGTTTCGTACATAGATAATAATATGTCTCGTACATAGATAATAATATGTGTCGTACATACGAACATAAATATGACTCATACATAGATAATAATATGTCTCGTGCGTAGATAGACAACTCTCAACGACGTCTGCCACGACGCGGAGGATCACGAATATGTCCCGAAGATATCACTGACGCCTGCGTGGCCGAGGATCACGAGGAGGGGCCTGGACGGGCGGCGTCCTCCCGTACCTGTTTGGTGCCCGGGTTTGACGAGGCACTGTTAAGTCGTCGTCATCCTGTGTACCCTGTGTGGGGTATGGTGGAGGAGTCTGCTGAATGTGCGGCTGCGTGGGGAATTCTGGAGTGTTAAAAATGTTCATCTAGTAGGACATTTCCTCCCCCGCGTGAGCCCGAGCCTCCTGGTCACTCCCCCACCCTGATCCAGATCCTGACGCCTGCTGTCCGGACGTAGCCGTGTGATAGCCATAGGCTCCTACAGATGGAATCATTAGTACAAAGAAATACGCACTCCCAATTGAAATATGAAAACAATATACGTATCGTAACCCTGCCACGCCGAACCTCCTGCCTGGTCAGGAGGACGTGGCCTGGGCTGTGGTGACATACGTGGACGCGGCTCATGTCGGTGATGCGGCTGCTGCTCGTGGTGCTGGTGTAGGAGATGCTGGTCGTCGTGCTGCTGCTCCTCCTCCTCGTGCTGCTGCTCCTCCTCCTCGTGCCGATGCTGCTCCTGATGCATCTGCTGTTGCCGCTGCTGGCGTCGTGACAGGGGGCGCGGGGGTCGTTGTACCACCGGTTGGCGAACAACGTCCTCCGTGCGGGTGCACGTGAGTGTCGCGTAGACGTCCCGTAGCTTCCCCTCCCGTGGTACCAAAAGAGGGCCAGTGGAAAGAGAACGTCCATACTGAGCGGCCTCATTCTGAATCTCCTGTGTCAAATAGGCCTGAAAATAGAAATAAAAAGTATTAAATATATATACGTCAAAGCATGTAGCAGTTAGATGAATTAGTGAAAATATATTACCGCGTGCTGTCTGGACGCAGAAGTGTCATATATCGGGTATGTATCCCACGTAGTAGGGGCAGGTATAACCTCCGGGTCAGAGTGCAGAACGATACGTATCCGAGTTCCGGACATGTACCTCTGCAAGTAGGTATTGTATAGAGTGATATCAAACCCGAGAGGCTCGACCCAATGCCGTGTCGCCGCAGTGTCCCACTCTGAAACGTAAGGTTGTAGCCTCTGTAGCCACTGTGCCGCGGTCCGACTAACCCCCTTCCTTGAGATCCTAAAAATTGGGTGAGTGTGCTATCAGTAAATATTGATTGAGTGCGAACAATTTAGGACAAAAACTACTTTCGACATACCTGTGGTGCGCATCTGGCAGGGGACGCTCGACTGGTGGAGGCTCTACCAACTGTCGAAGACCAAATTGCCTCATAACCCTCTGTTGAGACATCTCCTCCACGAAGACATCGAAGATGATCTTCGATTTTGTCATCCAATACGCTTGGTCACGTCTGCAGAGAGCAGAAATACCTCCGGGGTATCTTCGCGTAATGAGCTCGTCCGTGTACGGCTCCCAGATCACCGAAGTGTACATATCAAATTGCTCGTTAAAAGCAATGTAGCACTGCTTCGTCTGCTCAGTAGCAAAGTGTCTCTGCGTACAACACAAGTTATTTTCATACACGGTCGCAATAGTAAGTTTGTCGATGTATTAAATTATAACAAGATACGTACCTTATTGCGTGTATACACGGTCGCAATAGTAGACATGTCGATGCGGTCACCGTCAAAGATCTCCCACAATGGGAAAGGCTCTTCAGATATGGCTGGCCGTCCTATAGAGAACCTCTCCCACGACCACAGCTGCAGAAATAGAGGGCATCCGAGAATGGCTGACTTACCTGAAGTCAGCATGCAAGCGTTGCACATAGCTCGGTACGTAGCCGCTAAGACAGCCGAACCCCAACTCCTCTGTCTGATGTGCTCCGGCTGAGTAGCATCAGCGATCTCCCGTGCGAATGGGAGGTAGCGCGCGGTAATAGTGTCGACATGGTTCTCGGTGAACATCACCTTACCAAGAAGCCACATGATGTATGCCTCCAAGCTGCGACTGAGTTGTATCGGTGTCAAATGATCTGGATACCCTGGAAAATTCTGGACCTATATTCATGGTAAAAAAAATATCAGTATAACAACAAATGAGAAATAACAGATTATGAGACACATTAACTAACCTGAAAGGCAACCAACCAATCAAGCTTGGGTCCGTGAGAATCATACTGTAAAGGTGGAGCACCGGCGAAAATACCCTGGAAACGGGCTATCAAATCATCCTGCCAATTCACCGGCTACCCTGGAAAATTCTGGACCTATATTCATGGTAAAAAAAATATTAGTATAACAACAAATGAGAAATAACAGATTATGAGACACATTAACTAACCTGAAAGGCAACCAACCAATCAAGCTTGGGTCCGTGAGAATCATACTGTAAAGGTGGAGCACCGGCGAAAATACCCTGGAAACGGGCTATCAAATCATCCTGCCAATTCACCGGCCTCTCCAAAGGTCCAACAGGCTGACCCGCCAAAGGTAAACCTAGCAAGAATGATACATCCTGTAGAGTAGGAGCCATCTCTCCCCAGCGAAAGTGGAACGTGTGGGTCTCCGGCCTCCATCGGTCCACCAAGCAGCTGAGTAAAGATGCGTCCATATTCATACGCGTAGAGTTTTCAGTGGCCTCTACTAGACGCGCGAAAGGTAAGAGCCCGGCCCATTTCAACCTGCGTATCCAAAAGAACATAACAATCTAGTTTAGCACACTAGCATAACAATAGAAAACATGCGTCCATAAAATAAATAAATACGACCAATACCTCTGTACCCACGCCGGGTGAATCCTCCAGTTTTCCTTAGGCGTGCGAGTGATTAGGGGCTTAAGTTTCCTTGGATTCCCCTCTAATGCCTTAGCACGGTGCCCACGATCTATGGTAGCATCAAGCAACCACATTCCCTCCATCACTGCACATATTAGAATCCCAGAGTTAGTACCACATTTAATAGAAATTCAAACAATGTGACACATTTAATACAAATTTAAACATACTTCCACACTTAATAAAATTGAAACAAGTGACACATTAATACAAATTGAAACATAGTTCCACACTTAATACAAATTCAAACATAGTTCCACACTTAATACAAATTCAAACATAGTTCCACACTTAATACAAATTAAACATAGTTCCACACTTAATACAAATTCGAACATAGTTCCATACTTAATACAAATTTAAACATAGTTCCACACTTAATACAAATTCGAACATAGTTCCAACTAGTTTCTTCCTCTCGCTCTTCGTCCTCGCCCACGCCCGTTACCCCGCGCACGCACGGGAGGTCTCTCTCCAGGAAAAGTGGGACAATCAGGGTCCCTATGGCCAAATTGTTGCATTGAAGGCATTGCACTGTGCGGCCTCCGGCTTCGGATTCATCCATATCATTCCTGATGCGACGACACTGTCGTCTGCCTACCCATCACGCAAAAGCTCAGGAGCTGGAATGTACCGCCTCTCACCAGGGGTTACAGTGTTGAAGTTACCCATTGATCGAAATCCCATCATCTCACCTGTCCAAGTATTGATAACTGCCTCTTTCATATAATATGGAGACACGAAGGAGATTGCGTTCAACCGTAACTGCCTGCATGCAGCGAGGACATGGGAGCAAGGAAGGTGAAGCAATTTTGGTTTGTTGCAGGTGCACTCGCAAGTTGGCCAAACCTCATTACCAATCTTCACCTCATGCGTCCTCACCTCGTTTGCACATCCGAACTTGTTGTGGGCTAACCGGACCTCAAACCTCCTTTCTTGATTCCCAACGGCAGTTACACTGTGGGAGCAACATTTTGCCAGCTTCTCATTCATGTACTTCGTAACCTTCTCACAATAAGGCGAGGTCGGGTTGTCCATCATATGCTTCTCAGCTCTTTCACGTCTTTCTCTGAAATATTTCATGTGCCATAGAAAATACCCTCCACGATGGCTGTTAGTGGCAAGGCACGGTTTCCTCTGAGGACAAAGTTGTATGTTTCAGCCAGGTTCGTTGTCATGACACCGTATCTTGCTCCATGTGTGTCGTGCAACAAAGACCACCTCTCTAAAGGTTCATGCTCTATCCACTGCTGAAAAGTTTTAATTGTCCTCCCACCTCTTCTCCTAGTTCCAGGCGGGTCAAATCCGGGTAAGTCGCAAAGACCAACAGGCTCGTCCTCCTCGGCAGGTGGACCTGTAGCTAACTGTGCAGCAACAGCTTCTGCATGTGCAAGAACAGCTGCTGCTCGTGCCCTCTTCCTTCCGAACATGTCTCTGCGTGCACAAATCAAGTCTTTCACGTATCTTCGTGTACTTCCAGTCTTGGTTCTGCTTGCAGAGTTTCTTGAATAGGTTCATCAGGTCCTTATTTCTAAACTGCGAGTAGAAGTTGGCACCTAGATGGCGCATGCACCAACGGCTCTGCATGTCATGCCATGGAGTCTGTTCCTCAGGCGCAGGATTGGTGAGTGTCTTTATCGCGCTGAGTATACCTGCATGCCTGTCATGAAGGATGCACACGTTCGGCTTATCCTTCACAACTGCTATTTTCAGTTGCCTGAAGAACCAAGTCCAACTGTCAATGTTCTCGCTCTCCACAAAAGCAAATGCGAGGGGCAGAACCATATTGTTACCGTCTTGACCAATTGCAGTCAGGATCTGTCCCCTATACTTGCCTGTGAGAAAGGTGCCATCTACACATATCACCGGACGACAATGTCTGAAAGCCTCGATGCATACGGCGAATGAGAAAAACACTCGATGCAGCACCCTCACAGTTGGGAACTCTGGCCTGAACAAATCTTGGATATTCACATAGGTGCCTGGATTTCGGTACTGCAGAGTATGCAGCAGCCGGATAACAGAGTCATATGCGTCCAAATATGAACCAAATCTGTTCTCAAGCGCCGTATGTTTAGCCCTCCAAGCCTTGCCATAAGATATTTCGTACTTAAATCTGACAGCCACTTTTGTCTGGAGGGCACTCACTTCCATCGCTGCGCAGGACACTATCTCGCTGTACAGCAACCGAGCTATAAGCGTGGAAGAAAGATTACGGTGCTCGCAGGGATATTTTCAATTCGACAGGAGTGAGGTACGAAGTCACTTATCCTCCAACTATAGCCATTCTTTGGGAGATGTCCATGCACCCTGCCGGGACAAGTTATTGTCTCGCATTCCATTGTCAAATATTTTTGACTTGACACGGTAGTTTTCATAACCCTGTGGGTGGACAATGCCCATTTAACGACTGCATCCCTCAAAGCTTGCTTGTCAGTATACAAAGCACCCTTCGCAATGTTGTTCTCATGATATTGCCATGCCGAATCATGACCATCGTTTATGGTCATCGCCGAAGAGTGGTCCTGATTCCATGCTGCAGGATTAGGTACCTCATCTTCGTTCTCTTCCCCGTCTGACTCATCGGAATCATCGCCTTCAGCACTATAGCCATCTGCATCTTCATCTTCCATCTCGTTCTGCATGTGCCCGTCTACCTCGTCGCCATCCGCCTCCGCACTGTCATATACCTCAGTGTCCCCTCCATGTACTTGACTGCTCTGCCCCGACTCGTTACCACCACCACCAAAATCAGACCCATAATGTGACATAGACATGTCCATCTCTTCACTTCCATGTCCAGGATCATAAGCACCCTCACCTTCATGGGCACTAAACTCGTCGTCAGGGGCAGTGACCTCGTTCAGGGCGGGAAGAACTAGGGCACAAGGAGAGCAATTCCTTTTTGCGCAGCCTTTTAACCATCGCACCCAATCAGTATCACACTCTAGTGGTTTCAAAACGAAGTAAATATTTGTCCTTGAATGACTCCACCAAGCATGAACACTGACGGTCTGTGTCTGACTATCAAGCCCTAAACTTCCCGCCAACCAATCTTTTACCTGACTTACAGACCATGTTTCAGCAGCTGGCAGGTCGACATCTATATACTGAAACTCACTCAGATCAGCTCCCGTATCACACATTTGGACTCTACCAGGACCATAGAAAAACCTGATCTTCACTAAATCAGACATCTCCGCTGACATAAATAAATATTGACCATCGTTAATATTACTCTGCATAAATAAACTCCTAAAAAAAAGCTACATTTTTTCAAATTAACTACAAATATAGCTACAATTTTTACTACCGTCACAAACTATTTTTCCATCGTTAATATTATTCCGCATAAATAAACTCCTAAAAAATATAGCTACATTTTTTCAAATAACCTACAAATATAGCTACAATTTTTACTACCGTCACAAACTATTTTACCATCGTTAATATTACTCCGCATAAATAAACTCCTAAAAAATATAGCTACATTTTTTCAAATTAACCTACAAAATAGCTACAATATTTAGTACCGTCACAAACTATTTGACCATCTTTAATATTACTCCGCATAAATAAAGTCCTAAAAAATATAGCTACATTTTTTCAAATTAACCTACAAATATAGCTACAACATTTACTACCGTCGCAAACTATTTTTCAACAACACAAGTTCATACATGTAACACATATAGCACTACAATTTTGATAAATCGAATTATACCCTAGAAGCGTGAGAGGCGACGGCGTCCGGCGGTCTAGAATCAACGGGGCACCAACACGACCAGCACCACCACAATGCAGGCCCCCAGCACCACCACCACGCAGCCCTCACCACCACGCAGCCCTCCACCACCACCACCATCACCACCCGCCAACCATCACCACCACCACCACGAGCTATCCCATCAGGAGATCGGAGTTCCCCTAGCCTCTCTCAACCTACTAGCATCGATTAATGGTGACAAACGTGAAGATTGTTGGTCTAAATCGCTTGTTTAATTTGGTTTTCGTGGGCACTGGAGAGAGGAAAGGAAGAGCACGAAGGAGCGCAGGGGAGAGGAAGAAAGGAAAGAGAAGGGTGCCGTGCTCACACAGGAAAAAGGCCCGTGAGCGAGATGCTCGCGCCACCTTGTCGGCTTCGCTGAAGCCGACTGGCCCCACCTACTCGGTGTTGGCGACGACGACAGGTGGTGCCAGCATGATTGCGTCGCTGGCCATGCAGTGGTGGGCCTTGTCGGCTTCGCTAACAACGACTAGCGTGTAGTCGTCTTCGCCAACAACGACAGGCATGTACTCGTCTTCGCCAACGCCGACTGGCGGCAGTCGGCTTCGGCGACGCCGACTGGATTCTATTTTTGAAAAAAATAAAATTTGCGTAATATTTCCGGAATTAAATAATTTTCGTGTATTATTTAAAAAAAATTAGCCACGGTTGTCTCCTACCCACCTCCACCTATGGCGGCCGTACATAGCATTGCATGGTGTAGTGTGACAATACGAAATAAGCCGACCATACTTAGCATTGCGCGCATGGTGTAGTGTGCTAGTGCGAAACAACCTTCTACAAATATTACAGTATCGCGGAGTAGTACCACAACATAAACATTACGTGTCCAAAATTCTAAATTTATTATTACACGCCAAAAGAAATACAAGGATCTCTAGGTATTTAGTGATATATAAGAAGTTAAAGTTTTGCAACGAGTGAAGACTGGAAAATTCAGTAGGTTTACATGTCTCAAGACGATGTACATCTTACTGTTTAGTCGTCAGATACTGATCATCTTCATGTAATTATTATTGTCATTAGTACACATTTAAATGTTCCCTTCAAACTCAATTAATAAATATAACATGAAGAAATTATAACACGATAAACTAGTTATCACGGTCGGCTTGCTTGATTCGCTTGCAAGTTCATAGCGAATTGGCCCTTGACCAAGTTTACTCAACATGTTAATAGGATAGGCACGCCAGCCACTGTGGTAGCCGTTCTTATTATACTAAGAAAATATTAGCTTTCACAGATTGCACATACGATATCTTTGGTAAAGACATGTGGCGCTAGCTTATTTCCTTCGGGAGAGTCCAATTCACTTGTACGACAAACGTTAAAGTAATTTTTTTAAATGGCTTCCATTATCTAAGCAAGGAACACAAAAATCACATGAACAACTCCATTTGAAGTGTGATTTGGTCTCCAAAGAATATTTGTATGCCATTGTACGTGAGATGGTTGACAAGAATAATAATTTTGATAAATAAAAAGGACAAGCAATGTAAGTGGCTCCAACTCCTTTACACCATTTTAAGTTCTAATCATACTGATGAAACTTGCCTTGAATAAGTTGTTTTCTAACATAGTGGAGATATATTTAGCCATTTTATCATGAACTATGGGTGGAGATTTTTGGCTCCCGAGTTTCAATGTGCCCTCCGGTTTAAAAAAATAAAAAATCATATTTGTGAGTTTCAAACAATCTGAAACAATAAATCGGGGTGTACCCAATAGTTTGCCCTACAAAGGTGCAAATTATTAACTTCAAAAACTTTGTATTCTCAGCTACACAAAAATAACAAAAGTGTGGATATTTCCATCTCCATGTTTTATCATTTGTTATTTTTATGTAGATCGGAATACGAAGTATTTGATTACACACTCTTGGGATATACCATTGGCCGGCAATACCCGGAATTTTTTTCCAGGTTAGTTTGAAACTCACAAGTATGATTTTCGAAAAAATTTAAACCGGAGGGAGCACTGTAACTCGGGAGTCAAAAGCATTTTCCGCTAATCTCAGGGGTAAAAAAAGACGGAGATCTGTTTTTTTAGTACAACCTCCATCCAATTAAATTCCATCAGCTTTGTTCACCACAATTTTATTGAAAGCCCACGCCGAAACCATGGATATATCACTTGAACAGAAAATAGAAGAACACAAATCCGGAACATCAGTGCTAGCTTCCTATGTACTGCAAAAATGCACATAACAGAACAAATGTAACAAGAAAGTGAGGTATAACTTAGTGGTAGTGATCATGGCCATCCGTCCCCTTACTCCCCTCTAGCTTGAACAGCTAGCATGGAAGATAAAAACTTTTAACCTGGCGTAGATAAGCAGCGTCTACTTCTTCACAGCCAATTGATCGTCGGGCCGCCGTGAAGAGCCCCGGGCCGGCTGCAGCGGCAACCACGTCCTAGCGCCGAGTGTCGAGCGACTCGTCGGCGCCCGACGACCCCCTATGGTGACGCCGCCGCAGGCACAGACACCAACATCACTGACCATATCCGCCGTCTCACCCGCAGCGCCGTGCTGCCCAAGTGGGACATGCCAGCGATCGAGAAGACAAGGCAGAGCGTTGCACTGCTGCCTCTGCTTACAACTTGTTCAGTGCCAATGTTCGATCCCCTGTTCTTGTGTAATTTTTGTCAATTAAATCAATCCCTAAGTGCAAGATTCATACGTGGATCATCTTTCGGAATAGGGCTCTAACTGCGGCCAAGCGCGGATGGCCCCATGACCCGCTCTGCACTCTTTGCAACTCAGAGCCGGAAAGAGCCACCCATCTGTTTGCCCCCTGCAGCTACACCGCACCAATTTACCGGTTGATATCTCAGCTCCCACCCCCTTTGACAGCTTGCAAGACTGGTGGATCAGCTCTACGGCATCAACTCCTCACTGTCTCAGGTCTTGATGGCTATCGGTAGCTCTGATGACTTGGTGGCTACTCTGGAAAAGAATACACATCGCTCACATGACTCTCGAGATACGTCCATCCTCGGTCCATCTGCCAAACAATACACATTCTTATTTATAACTACAAGAAGATTCATCAGAAAAATGCCTTTATTTGTTGTGACTAGCAATTGATTATTTAGAAAATTCTTTTTTTACGGGATGCCCGGAAATAGCCTAAAGATCCGAATAAGTTTATGTTTATATGTCTGAGTGGTATCCCCCGCCCCCTTCCTTTTCATGATCAGCCCACGCCTCTCATCTCATCTATCTCAAGATTCGCCACTGGGTTAACCCAGCGCGTCGCCTTGCGCCACCCATCCGTTTGCCCCCTGGCTATCGATTTGACCCTACATTTGAGATCCATGCGATATACGAACCTCTCGTTCCCGGTCCGTAGATCGTCAAATTGTCGCCGCCGTCCGCCACACCATGGTTACCAATCACGATGGCAAGGTCGGTAGCACCATCGGGACCTACACACTAGTACAAAATATCCTATTGGCAATATAACTTTGCGACGTGTGTTGCGATTGATACATTGCCAGTAAAACTTAGCAACGTGTAATATTCCGGCCCGTTGCTACAAGCGTCGCACTAGCAACATGTATAACACGCCACCCGTTGCCAGTAAAATTAGGCTGACTACGGAACCCTGTTAAATCTAGTGGCAACATGTGCACTAAGCACACGCTGCCAGTTGCGCTCGTTTGGCAACGTGCGATACAAGACACGTTGCTAAAATTTCTATACTGGCAGCGTGCCCTTCTGACACACGTTGCAATTTTTGTCCACATGACATCAGCTTATCCGGTTGGTTGCGTGCCAATACTAGCAACGGGTCTCCTAAGCACACGTTGCTACCGTTGGCGACTTTTCCAAAAGGATAGGCCGGGTCACACATTGTCCCTTCGTGTTATCAAGGGCCGCCGGCCAGCAGTGCTTTTAGATTACTAACACCCGCAAGCAGGTTAGAAAAACTGAACCAAACAGACCTTAAGCAACCAAATTAGATAGTAGAGAGACACACACATATATATATATAGAGATTCTAGTTGAACGATACGGCCCTAGGTAGGTCGACGGGCGAGAATCCTTATTACAGACCAATCTCAGTTCTGACCAAATATATATAGAGGTCTCTAAGTTCCCCAAATGGCCTTCCAACCCTAGGTCGACGGGCGCCAATCCTTATTACAGACCGATCATGAGTTCTGACCAAATATATATAGAGGTCTCTAAGTTCCCCAAATGGCCTTCCAATCCCTCTGCATCACGATCAGCTGGTCCTGGGAGTGAATAATGTTAGTTCACGTACGACTTATAGACATTCTAAATTATCTGAACAGGTAATTCGAAATCTATCTATTATAATATACTTAAAGCAATATACAGAGATACTAATAAAAAGCAATATACAGAGATACTAATAAAAACACCCATCCGAATTATTTTTAATAGTTGGATAAAAATATTACCTCCGATCCATATTAGTGGGCACAACTTTGTCTAGATACACATGTATCTACTACTAGATACATGTGTATCTAGACAAAGTTGTGCCCACTAATATGGATCGGAGGGAGTATTAAAATTTAACAAGAGATACTACTCGTATAACGCGTAACCCTGCGTTCTATGTTCGTACCTAGGAAACTACCGAACCAAACCAATTCCTTTTTAAAGAACCAAACCGATCCATACGTACAGAGGTGTACTACTAGCTAATTGCTTAAATCGCATTACCGTGTCCCGTGTCTCCACATGACTCTATCCGCGTCACTAAAAAAGTAAAAACTGCGTAGTACACTAAGAACGTGGGTACTAATTGTGGATTTACGGCTGCTCTCCCCTCGACCTTTGGCGGTCTCGTCAATGTCTGGACGTTACGGCCGGCCGGCTATACAGGCGTGTATCTGCAGCCAGCAGGTACGTACGTGGTGTCCATCAGTCCATTAGCCAGGTTCTACTAGCTTTTGATTCACGGCCGGCCGAGAAAACCTGTGCGTGGTGTCCATCAGACCAAAGACTTTTGCATGCAGCTAGATGTCCCAGGATAAAGAAAAGCGTCATATGAAGTCAGACACTAAAGAAGTACTCCAGATATTCCGGTTAGTCTGACTCCTATATATTTGAAAAATTCACGATCATTTGTTCCCTAATATACCGAAGAAAAAAACGTGTGCAGGAGCGCAACATTTACATGTGTTGAACCACGGCAATACTCTATTCACTCCGGTTCAGAATTACAAAATATTTTGAACACATTGACTGCCAATTAATATCGTTTGGTGTATTCTCATTGCAAATTTAAACCATAAAATATATATTTGTGTTTACAATCATATATCCACAATATTGTAGTCGTTTTAGTTTTATGGATATAGTTCAATTAATACAAATGGGAGCTAGCAGGTTGCCTCTTGAAGTTTTTTTGAACGAGTATGTTCTGGATTTTTTATTATCTAAATATTCATGGCTGCTAAGCTTTATTCTCTTATTTTTTTATGAAACATTCATTTTAGTCTTAAGTTGCACCATGAACATAAGTATTCTATATCTTCATTGCGACCTTATATCACGTGTACACATTGGTCTCTACAAATGTATATCCAAATCATTACAATTGTTTTAGTGGTGAACTTAGAACTTAATGACAATCTTAGTACCCACAAGGTCACATATTTGAGTTATCAATGTAGCTAGCATTTTATCTTGAAGCTTTAGTTTGTTCTTGAACTGTTATCAAATAATTGTAAGTGGAACAAGCTCAAAACTCAATTTCATGAAAGAAGAATATTTATAATTTAACTTGACAGGGCTTATTTAATAACAGAGGACCTTGGGATACAATGCAAGGACTTCAAGTAATTATAGTTATCCCAAAAAATGTGTTAAAATTCACCTAGATGGACTCTTATTACAACGTGAAAAAATTCAAATATTCCTTAACTTTACCAAAACATAATCTAGACATTGCTCTCATGGATCCACTTCAGGACTTGACCACTACTGTACATTTAATATATCTTACTACCAGGAATCTAAATGTTTATTAACCTAGATGTAATATGACGTACAAACTACCAGCAAGCTCGTCCCAAAATTTATTTCTCTGTATTGATATAAGGCAAACAACAAATATGATCACTGAAGTGGTATTTTCGAAAATGAAACAATAAGAACGGTCCAAAAAATTGAACATGTTGACACACATAGGATTTTATGTAAATTAATGTTGTATAAGCATATAGGTTTTGATTGTATAATGCAATAACCTAATTAAAAACCTAATTAAAGTGTACGTACCTACTGTGGGTCCGGTGCCCACCTCAGAGGAAGGGCATATCCCCTCTTCTGGAGCCGGCGCCTCCAGACGAAGAAGACGACGACGAGGACAGCGGCCATGAGCACCGCTCCCAGCACGACGAGACCAAAGTCTCGTCCGCCGGAGCAGGCCCGACCCGCTGGGGGCGACGCCGTCGCCGCTGCCGCCTGCACGGGGTGGAAGTCGTAGACCACCACGTCAGCCGGCGAGCCCGGCGGAGTCGGGAAGGAGGTGGTCATCCCTTCATTATTGAGAAAAAAGTAACGGCGTTATAAAAAGTGTACGGAGTTAATAAGCTTAATTAGGAAGCATGTATGGAAACCACAATAATACAACTACAGAACTAATTTTACATATGACTTTTTGAACATATTATCATGATTTTCGACGAATGCACATGCTCCATTATAGATTACTGAGATTAGATTATACTAGCATAATGACATTGCTTCGCAACGGATATGAAATAAGCAATATATTGTTGGCAATCTTATAAATATTGTAATTTGTTAACATATTTTTTTTGTCATGCATTAAAAACTTGCAAAGTATTTTGAATTGCATCAAACATTTTCCTAAATTTTCTGGAATTGTTGCAGGAAACCATTTAAAATGGTGCCTAAAACTATTTTTGTAAATAAATAAAGAAGAGAAAAAAAGGTTATAAGGTTCCTGTCATCTTAGGAGGTAGACAGCCACATTGTCCTTGTCACATCCGATTTCAGTGCGAACAGAAGAGTTCAGACACACAATGAATTTAACCAGCTAGTTGGATGGGAAGACTAGATACCGTAGAGAGACGAGGAAGTGATGCATGTGCGATAGATCCACAATTTCGAATTTTTCCAAGGCAGTGAAAAACGTAAAAGACTACAGGTAGAAATCGTCACTGTTTTGGGTAGGCATGAACACCAGCATGGAATAGTGAGGTTAAAAACACAAAATGCTCAAAAAGAACTTTGGGGCGTGAGACATGGTATCAAGGTTGGATTGTGTGGAGGTGAATTGACACAAGGGGAATAAATTAAGAATTTTCAACGTTGCCAAAAAGGAAAGTTATATAAGGTCCAGAAGTCACGGTTTTGTATATATCTCAGTAACGAAAAAGTACTGTTTTTCATAGGTCGTGGCCAGGAAAATATTTGGAAAACAAAATCAATGGTGTTGTAGTTTTGAGCAAAATAACTACGTAACAGGTCATGGCCAGGATATCTAGAATGGGGTGTCTTTTGAGCGGAGAGAAAGAACGCATCTGATGCAATAGACGGCGTCGTTGATCCACGACACGCTGGAACCCCATCATCTAAAATCGTTCAGGATGCGCGCTTGTTGGAGACAAATCGAAGAAGATAACTCGAAGAAGACAAATCGAAGGAGAGAATGAAAGAAAGCAGTACGAGCCTAGCTAGATCTGAGAAAAAAGTAAAACTCAGTCATGACTAGAAAACATATGACAACTTAAACGAGAGATCTATGCGGACAGACCGTATAGAGGGAGAGAAAAGGAGCTTCAGCTTGCTCTCGAGATCCAACTCAAAGGCGAATAGAACTAACCTGGAAGTAGCTAGGAGGACGATGGGTAGGTAGGAGGAAGATGGGTACACTGCTCTCGTCGCGGGCGGTTGTATGGAGGACGGAGTGGAAGATGGAGGAGGAAGGGTACTAGCTAGGGTCTCGTGGAATGGAGGAAGGTAGCTTTTGGCTTATAGGGTCTCCAGGAGGTCAACGCGCAACTAGATGGTGTGCAGATGCACACGCTCCTAGGTACTAGGTAGGTGAAGAAAGAAAAAGTACTACACCAGTCTCCAGGGCAGACATTTTCCTTAGAGAAAAGATTTGTGGCTGAGCCGCTGAGGGGAGGAGAGAAAGAAATTAGTAGGCCCGAGGCTAGATCTGAGGAAACACTACATGATAACTTAAGAGATCTACGCGGCCAGACCGTATAGAGAGATCGAGACAAGGAGCTTGAGCTTGCTCATCCCACTCAAAGGCGAATCATCGGACTAACCTGCTGCTGGAGTGGAAGAAGGTGCACGAAAGGTACTCGGCTCTCGTTTCCGGCGGATGTGTGGAGGACGGAAGGGAGCTAGCTAGTGTGGACTGTGGAGAAGGGCTAGGGTTCTTTAGCTGCTTTGCTGGGGCTATAGGGCTCTCTGTCTGACGGGAAAAGGGACAGCTGGGAATTTAACGCCACTTCCCCATCCCAGTTTCAATTACTATAGCACGAGGACGAGGTTAACTTATGTTCTCATTTTGTTTCCACCTACTCCCCATTTCGAAAAAAGAAAAATACAGTCCGAGTGGAATCGTTTAGATCTACCGCGCGTGTGCCAGCCAAGTTACTGATTCAACTCGTGACCATAATCCTGCAGCAAAAGAATTACGTACTAACTGGTGAAGTATGTCTACACGTGTACGTACTGGTGAAGTATGTCTTAATGTTACGGATTATAAGGCTAGAGTGCCAATTTGTTAGGACCAAGAAGGTCGATTATTACTCCCTCTCTCATTGATTAGTGCATGCACATGCATAAAACCCATGGCATCGCAAGCAAGCAGCCTTGCTCAAAGATGGGTGTGAGAGAGCAGACACGCATCGAACCTTATGGTGAGTTTAGACCAATTTGGGAAGAAAGAGATGAAAAGACTGGTTTTCTACAAATCATATGAGACCTAAGTTTTCCGTCAAGGTAGATCATCAGGTACACAAGTACTACCCCTAGCTAGTGTTCTTAAGATGACTAATTGCGTCTCATTGAGATCAATGTTACAGGGAGGAGACATCTTCAGCTGTTCTTGTAGCTTGACCCACGAGGCCGCGACGGTGACGTGCATGGACGCAATGATGGGTATGGATGGCTGGACCATGGAGGCGAGCTCCTCCTGCTACTGCTATCGGAGTAACTGGAAATTAAACCAAGCAACCCACCGTCCAACTCATAGACGTTGACGTGCATGGACGCAATGATGGATTTGTGGTTGGACCAAGGAGAGCTTGGTGATGGCGACTACATCATGTCATGTACTAGTCGTCGTACACGAACTGCCAAATGAGGGGCAGACATTCCTCTGCTAGCTGACATGGCCAGCCGCTGACAAGGTAGCTAGCTAAAGAACCTCAAATTTATAAAACTGAAGATGACATGAAACTACTCGCTTGAGCGCCCGGTCCCGTTGTGGCAGGAGTTGTGAACTAGTACTAAGCTTTTCAATCGCTGGCAAACCTTTCCCAACGCCGCGCGCTGAGCCGTGAGCTTTCCATTATTGCATGCTTGCTTACGCCTCGAGGGGGTGAATTAAGGGGTACTCTAGTAGCTAGTACTACTCGGAAACCCTATAGTAGAGTACTACTAGAAGGAGTTCGGGTGGATGTAAAGACAACACGTGCGACGCCGGTCTTTATCAGTACACTCGTACTGCACTGGAACCAGATGAGCTCCAAATTCAGCTTCGTGCTGGAGGGACTCGTGGCCACACCAAGTCCGTTTGGGGATCTGCAGCAACACATCAGCTCAGCTCCGGTGTGGCGACGACGCTGCCATCGGACACTGATGACATCGTCGCCGTTGAGTTCGCTTTTGTCAAGCAATGTATGGAGCCGTCGCGGGATGCTAAATCCGAAGAGGACGCTGAGGCTGCCATGTTGGGTGATCTCTTTGCCCCCTCGCCGGTCTTTGGCGGGGATGGAGGGTGCTCTATCGTTGATGCTAGCGGGATGGGGGTGAGCGCGGACGGAGACGTCGTGACCCCGTTGCTGACCTCGGTCCAAGACCTCTTCACCAGGCCGGATGTGCCCCTGCTTCCTTGTCCTGCACCTCGGACACCGGTCTTGGCCCGTGTTGACGTGTCGACGCTGGAGATTCGACACAATGCTCGGCTGGGAGACAAACCGAAGATGCACACCATGGATAAAGTTACCCACATGCTGAACAAAAAGATGGGAATTCAAGTTGCAGATGATGCCCCTTTCGAGCAGGCTCGGAAGCAGTTTATGGGTAGCTTCATCTGACTCGTCCTTGCAGGGCCTCGCTCGCCTTTTCAAGCTGAACATCCCGAGCCTTGCCGCGGTTGACGACGCGCTCTTGGGCCTGGCTGGTCCAGGGGGTGTGGAGTTTGCGCCTTCAGCCGAGTAGGAGGCATACGTCTAGTTCTTCTGCCCTTTCCAGCGTCTGCTGGACCATGTCGAGGGCCGTGTTGTAGAAGTTATGATCGGCTGAGTTTTACTCTGGCCAGTTTTGTATCTTCTTTTTATTTTGGCCTAGGCCTCTGATGTTTGCTCCTTCTATATCAATATAAAAGGCAAAACTCTTGCCTTGTTTCAAAAAAAAATGGTAGCCACGCTGGATGGGACCTGAGACATTTCTTGCAGCATGTGTATTAAATCCTAACCTTCCCGTAAAAAAAAAAATTTAAATCCTAACCTTGCATCACAGATCTGAGAACATCGCCACCAGCAACCCGGAAATATGTCCGGCCGGCCTATTTTCATTTTTTTCTTATTTTTGACAAATTGCAACATTACAAGAACAAATCCGGCAAGCACATTGTTGCACATAAAATTAACCGAAATTTTACAAGCAAACGTTTAGATTTAAACTAAACCCTATATCTAGCGGCGCTTCCGGCTCCAATGGGGAACATGGATGATGGTTCGCCGCCCACATCCCCGTCGTCGGTGGTGGCTGCGGCGGGCTTGAGAAATGTAGATGCCTCTCAAGGAAATTGCATGCCTCTAGGTCACCGCCCTTGTCGGAGTGTGGTGGGGTTTGATCTACCATGGCCTCTCCTCCTCCAGTGCCGGTACTGGTGATGGGGCATGTTCCTGGCCAGGCGTCGGTGCTTCTGGAGTCTGCTCATCGTCGTCGTCGTCATACAACTCATCATCCGACATGAACCAGTCTCGAAGAGGCGAGAACATGTCGGCAGGCAGGAAGAAGCTGCCGAGGTGTGCTTCCTACTCCGCGTCCACCACGCCAGTCTAGTACGCCCAGGACATGGAGTAGAGGGGGTCCATCCGATGCTCCCAAGGCATGGACCTCCACTCCCGTGTGATGTAGTCGTTGCGGTGACGCGCATGGTCCGCGGACAGCACAACACGGTGAAGGCGAAGCTCTTGTTCCGCTGGCTCCTCGCAGCTCACCTTGTAGCCATGCATGATGGATTGTGGATCTGTTGACGGTGGGACAGGCTTGGGGGAGGGAGTAGGGACGGTAGACAGTGTGGGGAGAGGAGTGGCACGCCGCGCGATGTTTTTAAGCCAGACAGAAGAGCGGGTTTGGGTGGTGAACATTAACGCCGATCACCGGTTTCTCTGGCATGCATTGACGCCGAAGACCTGTATTCAGCCGTCGCTCGAAGGAGATGCTCTTAATCCAAGAAAACATAAAGCACTGATTTCTTGGAGAAATATCCGTGTGAGACTATGTTACTACCCTCATAGTGCAAAGTAACATAGAGTGGTGTCATAGATTTTCTCATTTATTACTCTATAGACTCATTTTCTCTTGAAAAGTGTGATGTTACTAGTGTTACAAATAACTAGCTAAGTTACTCTATTTGTATCTCTCCTCATTAATTAGATGCCACGTAGAATTTTTTACTTAGGTAGCATCTATGTTACTAGTGAAGTTACTCCCACTATGGGTAGTCTTATCTCGAGACCTCTTACGACACATCACTCAAATATAGACCGTTTATTTTCGTGATACAACTGTCCAGATTCGCAATACTAGACAAGATATTATGTAGTATATTAATTACGGCAGAAAGGTTATTTGGGGCATTGCACTGTTTCACAGCTGAGCTTCAGGTTCATCACTGTCCACCACTTCACGCGCATCTGCAGCTCCACCTTGCTTCTCTCCACATAAATGAGCGTGATCTGAAATCCACGGTCACGTTCTGCACGGCCGGCGAGCAGCGATGGACAGAGCAACTGAGCAAGCAGAGGCCGGTGGCCTGGCAGTGCCGCACATGCTTCCGTCGTGCACCTTGATCGTGAGCGCCATTTTGTCGTCGTAGCTGAAGACGAATAAAAGCCCTAACTGCAGGTCGTAATCGCGGGCCAACAGGTCCCAGCTGCGCCCGATATACATGTGGACACTGCCGTCGAACACCACCCCCATGTCCCACAAGCGACGCTCTCCGCAGGCCTACAGCAGCTTCACTTCCCGGGGTTCACGGCCGTCGAGCACGTTTGCAAACCTGTGAGGAGCCTCTGCAGCAAGGGTCAATCAATGATTAAACCGATCAAACAACAGGAAACAAAGTGGTGAAAAAAGGAGAAGGCATAGCTGGATCTTGTCTATGCTTACGTGAAGTAGATGGTATCTTCTATCTATCTATCTATCTATCTATCTATCTATTTATTATATACTTTACTAGCTAAATGACCGTGCGTTGCAACGGTCTCATATTTCGCGTTTTGTACAAGATAAATAAAAGAAGACATTAAAGAACTAAAAGAAAATATACTTTGTTGGTGTCAAGCGCACTGGGGGCCAAAACCAGCCTCCGCCGGCCACCACCAAAGACTCACCTAGCAACCCAGCTAGCCCGCTCAACCAGATCCATAGCGAGGAGGGCCCCGAGCCCCTTACTTTTTTTACCTCCCTTTCTTTCACTCCATCGAGTCCTCCCACCAACCCCCTCTCCTTGATCCCAACCCATGAGTTGCAACGGCAGTGAAAAAATCTTATTACTTAAAGAGTCGACCAGATCCAAATGTTGCCCTAGTCGATCTAGGCGGTGGAATACATTTATTTTTCTACCAGATGAACATCAAGTTTAATCCTCTTGTCTTTTTCCAAACCTCTATTTTTCCTACACTTAAAAAAAAGATTATTTTAAGGGAAGGACCCCTGGACTGGCCCAGCTAGACCAGCCCAAGAGGCCCGGTCGAAACAACCCTAGACTTATCCTATTGCAGTCATCCACGACCGCTGAAAAAAATTCCTCCTCGTCGGTCTATCTCCCCTATCCCGTCGCGTAGGAGACCGAAGCCTCTTCTCTCGATCCTCTCTCTCTCTCTCCCGTGCCTCTCTCTTCTATCTCTCACCCAGCGCCCTCATCCCGTGCTCAACCCCGTCGGCCTCTCGTCTATGGAACTACGTGGGCGTACTCGACGAGGGCGTCCTCAACGCACGGCTCCTCTCTACCGACGCCGACATGCGCCCATGCATTGCCATAGTTTCTTTATTTCAAATATATTCAAGCCTTGAAAAAATTCTATAAGATATTGCCATAAATCTCGTGAACTTCAGTCAGGTTGATTCTTTTCTTGGATTTCTGCATTAGTGTAAGGGTAGCGCGACCTTTTAAAAACTACACCTTTGGTAGCTTAATAAGAAATACCAGCAATCCCTTAAAAAATGCAACTGAAATTTCCAGCAAGATAAGAATATTGGATGTTCTACTTGATGCTAATGTAGCAACATCGGAATGAATAAATCTGAATTCAGTTTGATATTTATTAATTCAGTTCGATACTTATTTCATTTGAGAATTAAAAACCAAGGCAGTTATACTATGGAAAAATGTTTCATATATTTAACTACTGAACTCAAGGAACAAACTGGATAAGTTTGGATATTGAAATAGCTACCGAACCAACTCATTTTACTAATGCACCGGCACAATTCATATCTTTCATGTACCCGAAAATAGGCAGTGTAAATGCTACAAAAAAATTAGCCAACGCCGTCATCTATTTTGTGACATTGAATACTTTATTTCTTTCCAGGAATCATGACATGAAATCTACTACTCTACTGGACGCAAAAACATCCAGAGTCAGCAAGTTCAATCTTTCAGCAATTGGAGGATGCAACATAAAAAGACTTCGCACTTCTTATGTTCCAACATGCTGAATAAATCTGAAAGCAATTCAGGCATATGTGGTCTGACATAATAATAGTTTGTAACAACGAGCTATACCTTGCACAGATTATCATCTACTTTCAGAATAAATGAAATTGCCACTTTCATCAGCAAATGCTACTCTGTTGACATCAGACTGAAATATCAAAAGAAAAACAGCTGAACTAACATCCACAGAGGAAGGAAGCAAGGATTCTATTACACTGCTACAATGAGAAGGAATATGCATGCGACCCCCTCAATCTACATATCATATGTGTCGTATGATGCTTCAGGCTAACTAAGACGTTCTATACATGGTCGAGTTTATTCGGGCAGGCTATCATGTAATCAGACAATTTTGTCTTCAGAACAGAGAGCAAAAGCTAGATAGACTGTGCCAAACAAACCAGCAGAGGAAGCGCAGGAGCTCGGTGCGGACCTCGGGACCGTGAGGCAGGCCACCACCGCGGCGGCCAGCGCGGACGTAGCAGTCGCAGTCAGCGGCGGCGGTCGTGGGGCAGGAGGTCGGCGCGGACGTCGGGGCCGTGAGGCAGACCACCGCTGCGGCGGCCAGCGCGAGCATGGCCGGCCATGTTCAGGTTTCCTGCCCGTGGCCGTGGAGGCGTTCAGGACGCTCCCTACCTTCTCTCTTTGAAGGGAAGGGGACAAGGATGGGGTGATGAAGAGGGGTCGCAGGGCAAGGGGATTTGGTATGGATAGAGAGCGGCTGGATGGGAGATGAACCAGGGTAGCGTGATGGAGCAGGACACAGACGCGGGACACACACGCGGGAACGACGGGGAGGTGCGAGGCAGGAGGCGGTGCTACACTGGATGGGGCGGGTGGGAGCAGGCCGGCGAGGGACGGATCGGGATGGAGCTCGTCGGCGAGGGAGGGACGGATTGCCGGAGAACAGGGATTGAATGGGGAGGGGAGGAGCGCGCCGTGGATCTGGGGAGGCGGCGAGCAGGGCATGGAGGAGCCGCGGGCGTTTGGTCGACGCGGGCGTTTGCAGGGAGAGAGGAAAGAACTGTTTTTACTTGGCGGTGGCAGTGCCTGTTATTTCGGCAAACTAACAGGGGCAAAATCGGAATATAAAAATGACGTACCAACCATCACCTGAAGACATATTATATAGTAGAGATAAAAGCAAGATTTGGGTCTTTAAATAGAGACACTACATTAATCCACGTAACCTAGTTTTTTTTACAGTTAGATTTAAAATCAGTGGTTAGGATTTAATGAAAGCTAATTAATTACGTAACGATATATTTCTGTTTGACACGACATGTTCGTGTTTTATGGGATATGGTCCTGTACATTAATCTTATAATGTTTCATCTCTCTTCATCTATACTACTAATTAAAAGAGAAAACATGTGTTGATATGTTATATCACAACCATTCAATATTTGATTGACGTTTCAGATCGATCCAATGGTTGACAAATCAACGCACCTTTCGTTTTCATAAAATTACAGGAATTGCCACCAGCTAAAAGAAAACGCTAAAAACAGACAAGCACACGTCCATCCTCTATTCTGATCGAAGCGCTGGCCTGCGCCGTGGCTGCCGCGACGGATGTTGAAGCGTCAGAGGTACTCCAGCCACCTCCTCGCATCCCCGCGCCACCGTGCAGGTGCTCACGCCCGGGACGGCCATACTAGTATTTAACAGTTCCACATGAACATGTATTTTTACACCGATTAAGAGTTTGTCTTCGGTGCATGAATTGAGATATCTAAGTTCTATATACGGCTTTATTCTAATAGGTCGTTAAGTATTTATATCTTATCTGTACAACTTTGAAATTGTTTTTGTTACAATATTCTATGGCATCAGCCAAAAAAGACTATGCATCCCGCAGCAACGCGTGAGGTATCATCTAGTATATATATGATGATCTATCGGTCATGCTTTTTTCCGTGAGAATTTCTATTATATATCTCCGTTTTTAATACCATATAATGTTATTAATTATGATAAATAGATGATAGAATTTTCAAATTATGGTACACTACTGTGGCAGTTTTACCTATTTCCTCTAAGAAGAATTCCATTCTAACGGGTTTTCAAAGAATAATTAGTTTGATAGTGTGTGACAATATATATGGTCTAGGTGCTTAATCCAAGAAAATATAAAGCGTTGATTTCTTGGAGAAATGTCTTTGTGAGAGTTATGGACCTTTTAACTCGAGACATTTTACGGCACATCACTCAAATATGGACCGTTTATTTCGTGATACAACAGTCCAGGTTCGCAATACTAGACAAGATATTATGTATTGCCTCTGTTTCATAATATATGATGTTTTAGATATATTTTAAGGTCGATTACATAGAAAAATGTAGGACAAAATATTAAAAGGCTTATATTTAGAAACAGAGGTGGTAATAGTATATTTCATCAGAAAGGTTATTTTGGGTATTGCACTGTTTCACAGCTGAGCTTCAGGTTCACTGTCCAGGACTTCCCGCGCATCTGCAGTTCCACCTTCCACCTCTCCACATAAATGTGCGCGATCTGAAATCCACGGTCACGTTCTGCTCGGCCAGCAAGCAGCAGATGAAGAGCAAGCAGGTGCGGGTACTGGCGTCGTCGTGCACTCGTGCTAGCAGTGCCTGCCACACATGCTTCCGTCGTGCTAGCAGTGCATGTCATTACCATTTTGTTGTCGATCATAGCTGAAGACGAAGAAAAGCGCAATTGCAGGTCGTGATCGCGGGCAAACAGGTCCCAGCCGCGCCGATACATCGGCGTCGAACACCACCTCCATATCCCACAAGGCACAAGCGAATCTCTCCGCTGGCCTCTAGCAGCTTCACTTCCCGGAGCTCATGGCCGTCAAGCACGTTTGCAAGCCTGTAAGGAGTCTCTGCAGTCCATTTGGTTGCCCACAAAGAGGTGGCCAGGCCCATGGCTTTTTAGTCAATTTTTAAAGCCCCAGTTTTTGGTAGGCTATGTGATAAAAGTAAGCACGGTCGCCAAAAAAGGAAGGAAAAACTTTGACTCTCTTATTCTTCTGATCATCTGGATGATTAGGCGCGAAAGAAATAGTCGAGTTTTTAAAAAAATCGCTAAACCAACTGATGTCTTCATCGATCTCATCAAGCAAGAAGCTAAGCAATGGATGATTACTAGTGCAAATCGTTTTGCTCTTTTTTTTAGAAATGGGAGCCTCGCCCCAGCCTCTGCATCAAAATGATGCATACGGCCGGTATTTTATTATAAAAAAGTATCCAGGTTCATGTAGTACCGCATTATTACAATCACTGATCAGACAGTGTAAAAACAAATATAAGCCAGAAGAAGAAAAGCCTAGCCATCTAGTCTTCTAGCATGCCGCCACCCATTGTGGCAGAAGATAGCCCGAACGACCGCCATCATTCGAGTACATCCGGTATCCAAATGATCCCGGTGAGTGCCTGGAGACAGGAGCGCCCACTGCTGAATCCAGTGTGTAGCTCGAAGCCCACTGCTGGAGACAGGAGTTTGTATCTTGTTAAAGACAATATCATTCCTGCAATTCCAAAGTGCCCAAAGGAAAGCTGCAACACCGATGCATATACGAGCCTTTGTCTCTTTGGCAACACCATTTAACCAGGTTCCAAACATATTCGAAATACTGGTTTGGGGTGTTATATTAAAAGTGAAATGAATTAGCCTCCAAATATTGTGTCACGAGTTCTACAGACTCTTCTGTATCGCAGAAAGCACATTTCTTACATCCAGTCCAACGTCTCTTAGCCAAATTGTCTTTAGTTAACAAAACCCGTCGGTGTAGGAACCACATGAAGATCTTAATCTTCAATGGTATCCGTAAACGCCATAAGTATTTATGCAAAAATCGTGTGTGACCATTCATATAGTCAGCATACAATGATTTTACAGAAAACAAACCATTCGTCGTTAAACTCCACTTAAACGAGTCATTCTCCTCCGAGACGTCACTCACATCAGCCTTTCAACGAGGTGCAACCAGGCAATACGCTTATCACCTAAAATGGCACGTCGAAACTGTAGGTTAAGTGGATTCGTGTTCAGCACTTGTGCGACTAAAACGTTTTTATGTCTCACAATATTGTAGAGAGTCGGATATTGGGAGGCTAACGGCGTATCCCCTAACCATGAATCCTCCCAAAATCTGGTTCGCAAACCATTGCCCACAACAAAAGAACCACGTGCAAAAAAATCTTGCTTAACCCCCATAATTCCTTTCCAAAAAGGTGAATCACTTGGTTTCGCTTCCACTTGTGAAAGTGTTTTACCATTCAAATATTTGTTGCAAAGGAGCTCCTGCCAAACACCCTCCTCTGTTAAAATCTTAAACAGCCATTTCGCTAAAAGGCTCTTGTTTTTAATGGACAGGACTTCAATTCCGAGTCCCCCCTGATCTTTTGGGCGACAAATTATGTTCCATTTTGTAAGTCTATATTTTTTTCTTTTTCTGATCACTTTGCCAGAAGAAGCACGATCGAAACAAATCCAATCTTTTCCGAACTCCAATAGGTATTTCAAAAAAGGATAGGAGAAACATAGGTAAACTAGTTAGAACTGAATTAATTAGGACTAAACGATCTCCGTATGAGAGCATCTTCCCAATCTAGGCACCTAGCTTTTTTTCAAATCTATCCTCAACCATTTTCCATTCCTTATTCAGTAGCCTTCTATAATGAATTGGGATTCCAAGATATTTAAATGGCAATTTACCGCTCGCACAACCAAAAATATGTTGATAATCCCTTTGTTTTTCTATTGCTTTTCCGAAACAATATATCTCACTTTTATGAAAATTGATCTTTAACCCAGATAGTTGTTCAAAAAAGGATAAGATTAATTTCATGTTCACGGCCTTCGCTAGATCGTGTTCAAGAAATAAAATCGTATCATCAGCATATTGTAGAATTGATACTCCACCCTCAACCAGATGAGGTACCAATCCACCCACTTGACCATCCCCTTTAGCCCGAGATATCAAAATGGCTAGCATATCCGCAACAAGATTAAATAAAATAGGGGATAGAGGATCTCCTTTTAGAGTTTGAAAATAATGACCGATGTCATCATTCACTTTAACTCCCACACCCCCCCTTACAAACCTAGCAATCCATTCGACCACACTACTAGGAAACTAGCCATAGGTGGAATCACTTTTTGCGGCGCATCAAATAGCCATGCGCCACAGAAAAAATTTCGGTGGCGCATTGTTTTGCATGCGCCACAGAAAGTTGGAATTCTGTGGCGCACAAAAACCACATGCGCCACAGAAATGTGGCTTTCTGTGGCGCATGTAGGATGTGCGCCACAAAAATGTGCATTTCTGTGGCGCACGTACAACATGCACCACAGAAATGTGGCTTTCTGTGGCGCATGTAGGATGTGCGCCACAGAAATGTGCCTTTCTGTGGCGCATGGGGTGGGATGCGCCACAGAAAGGACACATCATGTGGCGCATGAGGCCATGCGCCACAGAAATCAGCAATTCTGTGGCGCACCACGCCCCATGCGCCACAGAATATTTTTTGCAAACAAGAAAAGAAAATGATATAATGTTCAAAAAATAAAATCCTTTGATATGTAGTTAAGTTTTAGTGTCTAGTTGCTATAGAAATTTTGAAATATCACTTTTGACATTTTCTGCAACAAACAGAAAAAATATTAAAACGGCCATAACTTTTGCATACGACGTCGAAAAAACGCGTTTAATATATCAAAAAAAACTAGAGAAAATTTCGAGTTTGATTTCACCGGGGTTTACCCGGTCAGCAATTCTCAGATTCTCCAAATTACAAAAGAAAAAAAGTTATTTCAAACAGAAGATTTTTTTCTACAAAATAAAAAAAATAAAAAAAATTCAAATTTTTTGGATTTGTTGAATCTTTGGATTTTTTTGAAGTTTGCTGGATTTTTTGAATTTTTTGGGATTTTTTGAATTTCTTTGGATTTTTTAACTTCCTTTTGAAACTTTTGATTTTTTTAAGACACATATATACACATACCACACATAAACTACACACATATATACACATACACAAGGGTTAAGAGGGTTGATATGATACTATTATCAATAAGAACTTGAGTAGCATAAGGGTAGCTGAATTGAATAGAACTTAGAAGTTAAGCATGCTTGGGTTGGAGCAATCTAAGGATGGGTGACCTACTGGGCAGTCATCATTTGAGATATGTTTGGAGTGTTGAAAATGTTCAAAAAATTCAAATATTTAGGGGTTTCCAAATTCTTTCATTTTCTGATTTTTTTTAAAAAATATTATTATTTTGAATTTTTTGAGAATCCAGATCTAGATCTGGCCGCCTTTTTTTTTTAATTCAAAAAAAAAATCTGTGGCGCATGGGGTAGTGGTGCGCCACAGAATTGTGGTTTTCTGTGACGCACCTGGGGATGCGCCACAGAAATATATTTTAGTGGCGAGCTAACTGTGGCGTATCCTCCATGCGCCACAGAAAGCGTTTTTGGTGCACCACTGATAGCGTGTTTCCTAGTAATGCCACTTAGGTGAGAAACCTTTCATGCGTAGAGTCTGTTGTAAAAAAGACCACTTAACCTTGTCATATGCCATCTCAAAATCGATTTTGAAAAGCACTCCATCCATTTTCTTCTTATGAAGTTCATGGATAGTCTCGTGGAGTACGACTACTCCCTCGAGAATATTTCTTCCGGGCATAAAAGCGGACTGAGATGGTCTAACTACCTTTTGAGCAACTGTAGTGACTCTGTGAGTCCCCACCTTGGTGAAGATCTTGAAGCTAACATTTAGAAGAAAAATAGGCCGATATTCCTCTATTCTACTTGCGTCTTCTTTTTTAGGCAGAAGTGTGATCACCCCATAATTTAGTTTGAATAATGGCAGCTCTCCCATTTGTAATTGAGCAAAAAGTGCCATAAGGTCATTTTTAATAACTTCCCAAAATTTCTGATAAAACTCCGCAGGAAACCCGTCTGGTCCTGGGGCTTTATTATGCTCCATTTTTGAAATGGCCTCTTGAACTTCTTTCTCCGTAAAGTCAGAAGTTAAAATACTATTTTCGGTTTGGGAGATTTGGGGCATATCATCAGTTCGGCCTTCTACCATAGAGAAATAATTTGATGCCGGCGCACCAAATAATTTCTTATAATACTCGGAGATAAAAACTTTAGATTTGCTTCCCCGACAATTGTTCCTTCATCCTGTTCGAGTTGAAAGATTCTCTTTTTGCGATGTTTGCCATTAGCAATTAGGTGGAAATATTTTGTGTTTTCCCCTCCTTCCCTAATATGTCTAACTTTAGCACGCTGAGCCCATTTTAATTCTTCATCACGCCTCAAATTAGCTAGGTAGGTCTCTGCCTCCTTTTTGGCTTTCATCTCGGCCACGCTTAGAGGAGAGGACTCTGCATTGACGTCTAGTTCATCTATTAAGGCCGAAAGTTTATCCCTGTTTTTCTTGTACTCACCACTCATGTTCTTAGCCCATCCACGTAGGTATTGTCTAAGATGTCTGATTTTATTTCGCCATATTTCAATAGGTGTTCTTCCTATAGTCACCGATGCCCATTCCTTACGTACCATCTCAAAGAAGCCATCTTGGCACATCCAAGATAACTCAAAAGTGAAATGGTTTTTATTGCCTAAATGAGCCGGGTTCCCTGTATCCACAGAGGTAAACCTCCAGACCTTTGGGGCTCTCCTCAGCGCTCAGGCCATTTCGGCCATCGGATCGATCTTTCACAGCGCGATCTGGAGCGTCCGTTTGCGGTGGCAGCACAGTGATTTCATCCACCGTCGTGGTGTGTGTTTCAGGGGTCACTGACTGTGGGGCCAGAGCGTCGCCGGTCCCTCGCCGGTCCCACTCGACAGGGGCACAACGCGTCGTGCGCTCGGTGCGCGTCTCCTTCCCAAGTCCGCTCCTGCGCGGCCATTTTGCAGAAAAACGCCCGCAAAGGACCGATTTGCAAATTCTGAAAACATCAGGGGCGTCCGTGCAAAAACGTCAGCACAGCCCCCATCTCCTCTTCCTCTCTCTCCCTCGCGCGACCGCGGTGGCGCCGCCGCTGCCGACGCGCCTCGCCGCCGTCCCACGCCGCCCCAGACGAATCGACGAGCACCAGAACGACCGACTCAATCTCCTCCACCTCCTCGCCAAGTAGCGCCTGACGGGATGCCCCGAGCTCGCTGTGCGGGGTCGTCTTCCCCGTGGCCGGCCGCCGCCTCGCCACGCCCGATTCGCGCTGCCCCGACCTCCTCCGGCTTCCCCGACCCTCCCATCGACTTCGTGGTGAGCCGCCGGTCCCGTAGGACCTTCTCCTCATCCTCCCCGTGCCCTGGTTCGTCGCCTTGGTCGCCGTCGTCCGCCGCCGCCTGGGAGCGTCGCCGGAGCTCCTCCGGCGACCAAACGGTCCCCAGCGCCGCCCCTCCGGCTCCCCAACGCGTCCTCCGTCGGATCCGCGCGATGCTGGCCCGGCGCGCGCGCGAGCGCGCCAGAGCGGCCGCGGCCTCGTCCATCGCCGCCGGTGACGTCACGCCCCCTCGATTGCCAGAAGGAGGCGTGGCTCCCTCGATTGCCAGATCGAGCTCGCTTCTTCGACATCGCCGGGGGAACCGCACGCCGCAGCTCGCACCGCCGGCCGCCGCTCACAACTCCGCCTCGAGCGGTCGCCATCGTCGTGAGGAGCGGAAGGTAAGCGCTGCTACGTGGGTGCGCTCCGTCTCTGCCTCCTCCTCGCTGCTCAACCCGAGGAGCGCGGGCTGCTATTGTGCTCCGCCTCTCCATCCTCCCGCCGAGACGGCCGACGGCGCGCACCAGCGACCGAAACGTCCATCCACGGCGTCGTTCCCGTCTCCCGCTGCCACCCCTCTCCGTCGAGCTCGCACAGCTGCTGCACTCCCTCTCCGTCTGCATCGCCATCCTCCTTGGATCGATAAACCAACACGTAAGCTCGAGCTGCCTCCCTCTCTCTCGCTCTGTTTGCATTTGTTCCTACAGATTTACCTCCTGTCTCTTCCACTAATCTTTCTTATTTAATTCTTTCATCTTTGTCTGTCTAGCTTCTGTCTAATTTATGCCTAATAGGTGTTCGATGAAAAGGCAAGTGGCAGCACGGGAAGATTAAGCGCTGCTCTGTTCCTGTTCGTCGACTAGGTCGATGGCCGGCTGCACAACTGATTGCCTCTTCCGCATCTTCCTCCCTCGCCGTCGGAGGATGCCACGCAGGGTACATGTCAACTTCTGTATGTTTATTCTCTCTCTCCCTCTCAACGGCAACAACAGGAACTCCCGCGATTTACAGGCCAGCAGGCTCGATGGCATCTCTGGCATCTTTCTCACCCTCGGGACTCCGTCGCCTATACAAAGGTAGCCTCCGTGACCAGTCCACGTAATGGATGCACAAACGCTTCAATTCATTTTCCCTTCATTTCGTTTCGTCTTGCGCACACAACCTGTTCGATAGAATGATAAGGCTGTAAAAAGGGAATTATAGCAGATGACGGATGAGGAGATAGACTTAGAAAAGACATGATCAATCATCATTGCTTCTCCTATTTTGCAAGCTGAATTGAGCATGTATTTTTCCATGCTTTTTTACCTCATGAAGGCTCGACTATATCTATCTTTTTTTGTTGTGTGTGTCAGGGTCAGGATCGATGGAATCCTGAGGTGGAAGTGGAACATGCATCAGTTTGTCCAAATTATTTGGATGTAAGTTCCAGTAGATTATCTTGTGTGATTTTTTTTTTCAGTTTGTCTGCATTATACATGTGTGCTGGCTTTGTTCAAGCGTACATGTGTGCTTGGTTATATTCAAGCACGCTTTCTTATGTTCAAAGGTTAATTATGGTGTGTGTGGCAGCGATTAATTATCCAGCGGTAGTTATTATTAATTCATCGTTATCTATATCTCACTGGTTTAGTAGGAGTCTTTTTTAACTAATTCCATTACTGATTATAATTGTATGATGTACTTGCTGACTGTTTTATGTCTATTCAGCAAATGGATGCATTGGATTAGTTCAAGCATTAGAGATATGTGTTAGCTTTTGTTCAAGCATTAGTGACATACATGCGTGCTTGGTTATACTAAAGCACACTTTCTTATTAGTAATGCATCGTTTTCTATAGCCCCCTGGTTTAGTAGGAGTCATTTTTAACTTATTTCATTACTGATTATAATCGTAGGTGTACATGCTGACTCTTTTTATGTCTTTCAACAAATGGATAAATTGGATAAGCTTCATCTACTTGGGTGATGTGCAAGTAGGTGTAAAAAAGAGTGTATGTCATAGCTATTGCCAAGATTCAGCTGAGAACCATGGAGCTGTAGGTGTATTTTCATTTGCACCGTGTCATATTTTTTAGTGCTGCAAATATATTGTTTGGATCCTCATTTGTATTCTCAAATGTTGCTTATATTACGAGTTATAGTTGAAGAATATCCAGTGCCAGTGCTGAAAAATAATAATTATACTGATGGTACACACACATAGATTTATCTATATTCTCAGTGCAATAATAATGGTATACACACGTATATATGTTATTTGTATAGATTTATCTTTATTGTTGGGGCTGCTACAAGATTCTCTTTTTTACATCATTGGCATTTGTTTCATTTAGCTAACAGTTACATGCTTAACTCTCGAGCACGAAGCTGTTTTTGCCGTATGACTTCACATTTGATGTATGTATGCCAAACTATTGCTTCATTGTGATGTTTGATGAAAAAAATATTCACTTAATTATGCAGTTTTACAACTGCTCTCCATTTTCTTCTCATTGTGATCCAACGAAATTGACCAATTGATATGAGTTTGTCATGCGTATCTAATTAATAACAACGGAAATGTCTAAATAGAGTATGCCCATCCCCTTATTCCCCATGTGTGTTGTTAATTTTAGTGCTATTGGTTCAAGGCTGCTGTTATTTTTATGGCTGCCGCAAAGTGTTCCTTAATCCCCCATTATTATATTTCTACACTAGCTACTCATAATTTATTTTAAAGAGAATTTTATTGTTGTTCCTTACATATACGGCTTAATTTAAACAAGGTGTAATATTTTGTGGCAGATTTATTGCGTATGCTCAAAGAACTTCATTGATGTTTTTTTGTGCTATGTACTAAAACAATCCTGAAAAAGGAATATTCAATGTATTTTCTTATTGGACGTTGAACCTTTCTATTTTGATTATCTTTCACAGACTCATTAGATGCCACTTTAAACCTGAAGTGAAAAATACCATAAATAGCTTGGTATTTATTCTTTTAATCTTTTATTGTTCCTAATGTTAAATAATTAACTTGATATAATTTATTTTTCACAGACTCATTGGTTTGCAATTAAAAAATCAACATTTATTTGTCTGCTCAACTAACTTAAGCAGTGAGCTCTCTGTTTTTGTTGTTGTTATGCCCAGCTACAGATCATTTTCTTCATATGTATATTATGCTCCATAAACGGAGAAAAATGCCTGTACTTCCCTTCTTTATTTTGTCACTGAAACTAATTCTTCATTTGTATCTTATTATGTAATGCCCAGTAGCCATTTCTTTCATTATATTGTTGTCTTGCAGGAATTAACTAAAGTATTGCTGGCTTTTCCATGGTATGGTGTGTTGATTCATCTACACCTTGCCACCTAAAGACTTGGATTCCGTCATTGTCATGAGCTTTAGGTTCTGGGGCTAGACCTCAATTGCTCAGCCTGAAGCTAGGTCAGACTAACATCATGTAGTTCTTGAGAACTTTTTTTTGAAGGATTTTTGATTAATAACAATCTGCAACAATACTCATGCTCCTTATATTTACTTGCAACTGTAAAAGACACATGCGCTTTTCTGTATGATGTACTGCTAAACAATGAGTGTTAAACAGAGCATGGCATCTTATTTTCAGATCATTGAAGATGTAGCTATGGATGTATTTTAAAAGACACACCTGTGATTGCCAAATTGGATTATATTTTTTATCTGAAGATCTTCAGGTATGGCCTTATTGTGTATCTCATCATCTTTTACCCAGTTCGCACATAACTTCTCTTAAAAGTCAGTTTAGGTACAACATAATAATTTGTGGTTATTCATGATTGCTACTTTCTAGCAGTTTTCCATGCTGCAGTTTATGGATATCCCTAAATGTCTCAATGTTCTACATTTTTCACAGATATAGCAAGATATGAATGGTTAAATATGGATAGCACCCTTCAGAGCTATAGATATTCCCAAATGTAAATAGCCGAAATAATTATCTATTAGCCAGTAAGTTTAGGTAAACTTCTAAATCCCAAACTTTAAGGTGTATATAAATATTGCTTTTGTTGATGTTTGATGCATTCTACAATATATATTACCTCTAGGTTTCACTTTCTGCTAGAACCGTTCCTCCCAAGTGGTAGTGAGATTAATGCCCCATCTAAATTGAAGACTTATTGGTTATCTAATGTTCCTTGACAGAGTGGATAACAAAAGTGTAAATATTTGTATTCATTGTAGTAGTGAGACATGGTCTGTTTGACTGTTCGAGCTTTTTAACGAGCCGTGTCAGAATATAAGCAATGCATACCTCAGTCAGCGTTTCTACTTGACCTCTTCAGTAAACGTGTCATTTTATTTCTGTTACACCACCGATATTGGTTTGCTATGCCCCTTTTTAATCATCCATTTCATTGAATCTAACTGCGCTCTCTTCAATCATTTTTTACCCATGGTATCATTTCTGAATGAGTGCAAACCTTGCCTCTGTGAAATTGTATAATTCTGTTTTTATGCTGCTTCCAAACTATTTATGTCATTGTTGTCTCTCCGACATGAAATATTTATTTCTTCTCAGTCTATCTTTTCATCTTTCTCACTTCTCAGGTAGGATACTGCTATATATTTAAATCATAGCAGCAAACATTTTGCTGAACATATTACGTTCGGTTCCATATTTTTTAAATGTCTTATCGCCCTTATTTTATAGTATCCATGGCCCTTTGAATTACGAAATAGAAGACGAATATTGTGATCAGTGCCTTGCAAATTCCCATTTACAGGTAATCTCTTATTCCCCCACTGTTCAAACAGATCGTGTTCTTAGATCTTCTCTGATTTCCTCTTTTCATGACCACTGTTATTTGATTGTTTCTCCGTTGCCTCCCTTTCTCCAGATAGTTCTGCCTTCATTTGTGCACAGCTGCTTCTCGAAGAGGTACCAATCAGCCTAAACTCTTAAATTTGTCCTGCGTTTGTATTATACATGCTTGTGTGCCGTGAGGATGAGGAAAGAGTAGCCATGCCGTTGTACCTGGAGGATATCAGCTGCAGTAGACCAAAACACTGATTCTTTACCTTTTAAACTAATTGACTTATTTGCCAGTGGGGCATTCGTATTCACGTCTGGTAATTAACTGGCCAGCACACGATGTGGTTACCTATCCCGAGACTTGACTTGATGTATATTTTCCTGCATATAGATTTCACTCATGAATAAGAAGGGGACCCGTTGATCTATTTTTCCCTACGTTCTCCATGCCTACTTATTGCTTTATGACTCCCTCAAGCTTATCATCAATTTATATTGAACTATATCTCACAAGTGAAACTGATCAGTTCCCAGGTCACTATGCAACTCTCCCTCACCACCATATAACATGAAGAGAGTGTAGATTGTCATGCTGGTGCCTCTCCATCTGCCTATCCAACCTTCCAGTTGGTACAAATATTATGTGTGTTAATGTGTACTATCCAGCACTATATTTCTGGACGCCTGATATTTAGGCTTAACAATCTCTATGAGTGTTTGTAGATGTTGTAATGATTGACCTATCTATTCTAAATACTTTTATGGGTATGAAAAAACATTGTGTGCTGCTTTAAACTGTGCATAATTAGTGTGTTATATTATGAATGTTTGGTATGGCGTTTTGCAAACTGAAAATCAGTGTCAACGGCGGGTGGCGCGCGGCAAGCCGCGCCTAGGAATCTAGTTAATAATTAAAGGCGTGTGATCAGACCCCGTGCGAGTCCGAGCAAGAACTGTAACCAAAGGGAATTTTTGTTCCCATTCGACACTAGCAAGGAACCTGTCCAGTTTCTCGTAAGTTGGCACCTCTCTTCTGTTGGCCCAAGTGTATTGTCTCCCGGAGAGTTGTAGTTCCTTTAAACTAATACTCTCAATTATTGCATTGAAGATAAAAGGCCAGCGTGCATTAAAATTGTCATTGTTCTTTTCTTCTTGCCGTCTAATAATGTTGAAATCACCCCCCACCAACATGGGGAGTGTTTCGTTCTCACATATCCGAACCAACTCCGCAAGGAATTCTGGTTTATTAGAGTCTTGTGCCGCGCCATAAACCACCACGAGGACCCACATAAAACCATCACCCTTCGATCTAATTTGAAGCTTAGTACAATAATCTCCAGACACAGCGCTAAGGACAGAGAGTGTACTGTTATTAGTTCCAACTAAAATGCCACCCGACCTACCATGTGGAGGTAAGCAGAACCACGCATAGTCTTTACCAGCCGCCAGATGGCTCAAAAATGGAGTACTAAAATTAGACCGTCCTGTTTCCAAAATCGCAAGAAAATCTAAATTCTCCTCCCTCACTGTCTCATGAATTGTGAAATGTTTTGCCGGATCCCCTAGCCCATCACTATTCCAAATCATTCCAATCATTGTTCTACTTCTTTAATTTTCTAATTCTAGCACTTCTACGAACATTAGTATTGGTTGTAACCACACGTTTGCGGTTACGTTTATTTCTCAGCTGAGGAGGTATGAAATCCGCATGATGTTCTACCTCCTCCTCTTCCTCGTCTACCAAATCTTCTCTAAGATTAGCTCGTCGAACCACCAGACTCTTCTCATTGCCATCAACTAGATCGTTCAAAGTATTCCTAAGGTATACAACCGATCTATCCTGCTCCACTTGTTTATTAACCGACACTAAAACTTGTTCATGGGTTTTGCCTAACGAGACTCCTAGACGATCAGCACGATCAATAATTTCAGCATCCGAAAGACTTAAAATAGACAGTTTTGAATGTGCATTATTACCTGCAATGGTACTGAGATCTTTGCGCTGAGCCATCATCATGGCCTTCTCCATGGAGTTCATATCCGCCGTTGGCTTAGCACGAAGACGCTCGCTTGATCGCACCTTCGTGATGGCGGGTCGTTTTGCTCCTGTACAGGACTAGTCCTGGGTCATTTTCCACCTCTTTTGCAGGCGATCTTTAACTTGGTTTTATGCTTTTTAGCCAGCCGTCGTTGTATTTAGATTTGTTTTTCTCTTTCTCCTCTTGGCCTTGGCCGTCTCTGTAAGACTTTCAGCCGTTTCTTTTCGGCTTTCTCTCCTTTCTAATATAATACATGCAGCACTCCTGGATTGTTCTAAAAGAAAGATAAAAGTAAGCAAAAATGTGTTGTTTGGTTACGTGCAAACCCACACATACTCTCATCACCACTTCGAGTGGTGAGCTTGCCATCACAGTGTCATTTTAAAAATAAGAGCAAAATGTAGATGAGTGCTAACTAACTAGGACATAAGGAAGGTGCATCAAAAATTCAGCACATTATGTGCTGGTGATGCACCAGAAGTTCATCACAAATTCTTGCTTACATCGGTCGCAAATGGCAGGTTCATCACAAATTCAGCATGTTATGTGCTAATGATGCACCAGAATTTTATCAGCTGAGGGTTTTAGTATTTACCGCCTCACAAAATAGACCAGAAGTTCGTCATGATCCAACAACACCATCACTACATCAGAGGTTCTACTATATAACCTAGAGCAGGAAGATTAAGAGGTCAGCATCATCAGCAACCTCACCTACTCAGAGGTAGTGCTTGCGAAGGAAGGCCAGTGCTTCCTCTGGTGAGGGGTCATGGCGATGTAGGTGGCACATTCGTCTTCATTGTCCATCAGGTTGCTCAAGGCGAGTTGCAGCGCGTCAACCCCGATGGGATTCTTCATGCAAATCATCCCGTAGATGACATGCGTCTACTCATAGTTCTGGATTGGCTTTGTTGATGTATGGTTCATCTTTGGGGTAAAGCTGAAAGCAAAGCTATGTTAGTCCAGGAGGATAAAAGTATCAAACATACAGATCATCTCAGATGCAAACCGCTTACCCCAACATGTCTGATGAACATATCGTCATCCATCATGAAGCTAGTGCTCTCCTTGGACCATTCAACCCCATCAAGCTGTGCAAGCGTGCGGTACCTGTTCCACGTGCTTCTCCACTTCCTCAGATGGTTATACACCTGACTAGTGGTGACTTTGGTGTCGCAGAACTGGAGAACATTCTTGCAGATGATCTCCAAGCACTTGTCCCTGATTCCTTTGTTGATGTCAACCCCACCTTCGACATGTTCAGCCATCCTTGTGAGGACGAAGGTGGATAAAGCCGGCAGCCAGGACATAGGGATTTGCCCCTTTCACTCCAAAGTAGTCAACTGGCTGAATGGATCGAATCAGCGTCACGGAGAGCACCAACGTGAAGGAGATATGCCCTAGAGGCAATTAATAAAGATATTTTATTTGTCATATCTCGATTTTTCATAATATGTTTTATACCATGCTATAACTGTATTGAGCGGAAACATTAATACACGTGTGTGGTATGTGAACAACTAGGTCCCTAGTATACTCTTTACTAGTCCATTGAGATCAACAGATGATCAAGGTTTCCTGATCATGGGCATGGATGTCAATTGATAATGGAGTCATGTCATTAGGTGAATGATGTGATGGACGCACACCCAATATATAGGAGAACGCAGTACCCAAGCCTTCGATCATGAGATCGCATTTAATCATTATCTCTGGAGGCTGCCTTGATTGCATCAAGCGTCACACCATAACAGGGTGATCATAAAGGTGTCTCAAATCAGGTATCCGAAGGAATAGGTTGAGGCGTATGATCAAGAGCAGGATTTGTCAATCCACATAGCAGGATAGATAATCTGGGCCCACTCTGTGAGATTGCATCAATGAGCTTGCAAGCATGTGACTAGGTCACGAGAATATAATATCACAGACGAGTAAAGATAGTATTGTCGGTAACAAAATCGAGCTTGGTATCGTGATACTGGAGATCGAGTCTCAGACAAACTAAGTATCGCCAGCGAAAAGGTATGGGACTTGACGTTTAAGTTTCAGACCACAAAATATATTCGTGGACGCACAGGGGCTATCATGGGTTTCCATATCCCGCTGTTAGTCATTGATCGGAGAAATATCCCGACTATGTCTGGAGTGATCCCGAACCATTGGGTGGCACACTTATGGGTAGACCGAGCCCGGGTTCATCGTCTACACCGTACATGTGTAGAGCTATGAGGTGTTGCACTTGCGGCACTTGGATAAGTTCGTCTACTCGACCTTGAGGTCGGCTCACCATCATCATCGCCAACGTCCCCTCGGACGTAATGCTTTCGGTCTACAAGGGTATGTATACCGATTCGTCTGTTACTGTATATCTGCATAGTAATAGATCTTGTCTATTATGGTTATCGTTATTAGATTTTTTATTTTCTGCATACGACCCCCTTCAGTGGTATCAGAGCCGATCTATGCATAGATATAGTTGTACGGTTTTAGAACTCACGTTTTAGAACTAATCAAGCACACACAACTCCACAAGTGTGTTTTTTTTTAGATAAAGGGAAATATATTAATATCAAGTCCATATAAAGTACACCCAGCCTCTGCAACAACTCAATATCAAGAGCAAATGAAGACATGAGGATGCACACAGCCAAATTACTAAAAGAAAAAAAAAGAAAAAACATGACATCCCAGTGTCATGATGAATCGATCCAAAGACACAACAACAGCAACATCAACCATGCCCTAAACAACACACGGCTTGTGGAAGGTTCTCCAAAAGTGACGCTTTCAGGAAGGAAACGACGTGTAACCGTTGACGTCACCGGATCCATAAATCCTGGGTTTTCACCCTGGAGAGTGGGTCTGAGTAAACTCCATGCAATGTCTTCAGGAAGCAAACGATGCATAAACACAGCCATTGCAGGTATAACCAACAAAGGTCAGACCAAGGGTCTTCACCCCGACCTCAGAACTTGTACTCAAAAGAGCACAACCAATTCTCACACGCCATGTGATGCCGTCTCCACTTATCAAGCATCCATCTTCATACCTTATATTCTTGACGATATCAAACACACAAACGTCCCAGTCGCATAGAGAGCCTCTCTGTGTCAAATAAAACTGAAAAAAATGCATGTAAGATTAGAAGTCTAGATCTATAAATTCAATCCTTTGTTGATCTTACCCTTATTAGCAGGCAAAAATTGGACAACGTGGCAAGGGATGGTCAATATTTTAAACCTTTATTCAACAGCATCAATTATTGGTTCTGCGTACATAAAACACAGTAATTATCACATGATATGAAGAGTATCGTAGGAATTTCAAATCAAACAGATGAACATAGAGAAAGTTTTGATTTCCTTAGTAGCATAGGATAGGTGAAGTAGGATCAACACTCATCTGCAACAAAAATATCTAACCACACCACGCCAGTCGAGATATCCGAGTTGGCGAAATGTAATCAATTTTGAAGAGAAGGACATAAAAACAACTTCGACCGTAGTTTCATCCAAATCATCCAACATGAGGCAAGGTCGAGAAGCAGACTAAAGGGAGGCGATTTTGACACTGTAGACCCTTAGACAAAACTTTAGCACAAAATGAACCTCGGCCGAAACTATTTCACGGCATTGACCCTTTTGAGTAGCGCCTCACGATCAGGCGCTACCCTACACAGGGTAGCGCCTCGTGATCGGGCGCCACACTTCTTGCCAGCGTGGCGAGCCGGGGCCACGGGGGCCCAGTCTGGGGGATAGCGCCTCGTGATGAGGCGCTATGGTTCGGTTCCAGAAACTAACAGAGAGCCCAACAAGGGAACGGGGGAAAAAATTCCTAAGTCAATGTGTCGCGCCTTGACACGAGGCGCTATGCTCCCAAGAGGGTATAGCGCCTCGTGGCAAGGCGCGACACATTGAATTTTTCCCCGCCTTCCCCTGCTGAGCTCTCTGTTAGTTTCTGGTCCAGAAACATAACAGAAGGGTAGCGCCTTGTATTGAGGCGCTATGCATCTAAACTGGGGACACACAGAAAAATGCCAGCAAACTGATGGAATATACAACATTTCAGCAAGTATTACATAACAAAGTCATACATAGCAAAGTTCACAGCGTGTGCATAATAACAACAAGTTCATACGTAGCAAAGTTCACCACTACATAACAAAGTTCACCACTACATGGCAAAGTCGAAATGTGAAGAAGGTTCAAAATAAAAGGCACATAGTTCACAACATGATGAGCACGACATAGCTCTATTGTGTCGAGCTATGTCCCTTTCCCTTGTCCTTCCTTTTGGAAGTGCACTCCTCTTCCTCCTCCTTCCTTTTTCTTTTCCGGAAGATTTTACTCTCCCTCTCCGTTGCAAGACGAGCCTCTTGTTCTCTCACCTTCCTCAAACCCACCTCCAACCAACCCGGCCTCTCACAACATGATGAGCCCGAGTCATTGACGAGCTTGGTTGTTGCTTTGTTGGGTTGAGACGCTGCCATACCTAGAAACATTATAAACTGAAAGTTAGAAAGTGTGCAATATGAATACAATATGCGATAAAAAATTACAATAATGGATAGAAACAATATAAAAGTAAGGATTAAATGGAGATACATACGGATACGGCCCAGCTAGATATCCTATCATACTCACGGTCCTACCACCGCCACGGCCTACACCACCACCATGACCTCTATAACCAACATGGCCTCTTGTAAGCCCAAGTTGCCTCCCTCTTTGTTGCCTTGGAGCTTGTTGGCTCACTCTTTGTTGCCTTGTAGCTTGTCGTGTAGGAGCTTGTTGGGTAGGAGCTTGTTGCATAGGAGCATGTTGCCTCCCTCTTTGTTGCGTTGGAGCTTGTTGGCTACCTCTTCTTCGAGGAGTTGGAGCTTGTTGGCTATTGTCACCTTGTTGGCTAGGCCCACCATGTTGGCTTGGACCTTGTTGTTGGCTATTTCTTGCTTGGGTACTACCTTGTTGGCTAGGCCCACCTTGTTGGCTTGTGCTTGCTTCATTTCTTGGCTTTCTTCCTTTGGGGGCATTTCCTTATGTTGTGCCCCTCCACATTGCACTTGCCACAACGAGAGCGCACACGAGGCTCTTGGAATTGGTCATTCCGACATTCCCTCCCACCACTGCCCCAACCATCCATGTCGCCCCTTAGACGTTTTGTTTTGCGTCTTCCCTTTTTGTCCACCTTCGAAGCCGGATCGGGCCATAGTTGAACTCCATGATACTCCGGCCATTGTGATCGGTCTAGGAATGGGTGAAACCTAGGAGCCCATGTGTTTTTCGTGGTCTCGATAGAGAACTCGGACTCTCTCACGGTGCGCGGGTGATTAACATCCACATGTCTAGTACGAGCCGCCGTTAGCAAGTGCGAGCAAGCAAGATGAAGCAATTGTGGCCTCCCACATGTGCACTCACAATCCTTGAGTGATACCTTGAATGCCCGGCCACCATGTTGGACACCATCGGCCGTGGTTCCTCCCGGTTCGTTTACTTGGTAGATCAACTCGTCATTATCAAATAGTGTTGCAACTTGGGAGTCCGCCTTCATTGACTCGAATTCCACGAAATTATCAACCTTTGGTGGGAATTTGTACTTGTGATTGTGCTTGTTCTTTCCCGCAATCTGTTGGTCCGTCTCGAGTGAGTACTTCAGAAAATATTCATTCATCTTGGTGAATGTGTATTCAACTATTGCAGTCACGGGCAATGCACGCACACCCTTGAGCACCTTATTGAAGCATTCTGCCATGTTGCTTGTCATTTGACCGTACCTCCGGCCATCTTCATCGTAAGCTCTTGCCCACTTCGATCTAAGTTCAATGTGCCTATGGAGAAACTCTTGCCCCCGGGCGTTCAAAGATCTGTTAGCGAGCAATCTGTTGTACAAGTTTGCGAAACGACGATCAGAGAAGGCGAGACAACAATCTTGAAGATCATCGGAAAACTCCTTGCTCCCACAAGCCCTATAGAAGTTTGAGCAAAAATGCCTCATGCACCATCGGTGGTGTAAACGAGCATGCCCGGGGATCTCGATCTGCACCGCGTTGAGAATTCCTTGATGGCGATCCGAGATGACACAAACTTCCCTTTGAGGTGGAATTATCTTGGTTCTCAAATAGTGAAAGAACCACTCCCAACTATCATTGTTTTCCGCCTCAACTAAAGCAAAAGCCAATGGAACCAGACGATTTCCCGCATCATTTCCTATTGCAACCAATAGAGTGCCCTTGTATGGACCGGTCAAAAAGGTGCCATCGACTGCGATGACCGGCCTACAATGTTCAAAAGCACGGACACATTGTTCGAATGCCCAAAATGCACGGCCAAATACTCGGACAGTCTTGACGTCCACACTCCTTGTTTTTTGCCCAAACGGCTCAACCACATGGACCATCCCCGGGTTAGTCGCGGCCATGGCTCCCAACAACCTAGGGATTCGGTTGTATGCTTCTTCCCAGTCACCATACAACATTCTGAAAGCAGCTTGCTTTGCCTTCCATGCCTTCCCGTACTTGATCGTGTAGTGAAATATGTTCTCCACAATTTCAATGACACTCTTAATACTCATTGTTGGTAGTGTCGAGATGGAGTTGGAAACCTTATAACCGAGGAACTCGGAGGTGAGTTGACGGTGGTCTGGTTTCACATCCTTGCCATCCACCTTCTTGCCTCGGCACATGTGTGTTGCAACACAACTAGTTATGTGCCAATCGGGACCTTTCTTCAAAGGTCTTGCTCGCACCTCCCACGGACATCCTTCCTGTAAGCATCTCACCGTGTAACGCTTCTTTTTATCGGAGTGAGCCACCTTAAACGGACGATGGTACTTAACTGAGTACTCCTTGATCCACATCTGAAATTCCAACAAGGTTGCGAACCTCAAACCGGGAGTTATCCCATTGTCCAAATGATTCATATCCCGGTAAGAAGTTGACCTAGCTTCGAGCAAGATACCCTTTCCGCCATCAACCGTCGCTTCATCCGCGAGAGTAAGGTCAGAAAACAACGGAATTCGATGATCCCGTCCCACTACCTTCTCGAACGCTTCGGCCTCCTTGACGGTGAACCCCTCCTCATCCACATCTTCATCGGGCCCATCGTCATCCGAGTCCGATGCATAGCATCGAGAATAAGGGATGTCATGCTCCATGGTCTCTTGTTCAATATATAAGTCCAAATCTCCAACATTGTTGTCGTGGAGGTCAATCCCATCCTCATTGTCCTCGTGCTCATCATCCCCGTACTCATCAGTTGAGATGAGTGGTGGACTCCTACCATCTAGGTTCATGAGTGGTGGACTTTGGTTCATGAGTGGTGGACTCTTACCATCAAATGGGGAGGCATGTCCGTTGAAGTCCAAGTTCACATGCGCATCAAACTTTACCGTGGCAAATAACTCAAGAGACTTGTCAAGCGATTCGGCCACGGTTTCCTTGTATGCAACCCAATGAAGTTCCGAGGTGATACGCAAAAACTTCCAACGGAGATGCACTCCATGACCGGCATTATGTCTTCCCTCCAACTCTACAAACTCATCTTGGTTCATCAAATTCAAGTCAATCCTAACTTGTTTCAAAACCTCGGCGTAGGTAGGACTTTGCTCGAACACCAAGGCTACCTCATCCGGGTCCGGTTCCATATTGCCTTTCAAAAATGCCTCTTTATCCACATGATGAACATGAACAATTGTAGGCATCCCTAACATAATGACAAAAAAGACAACTTAAATCATAGCATTAACCTAACAAGCACTAACATTAACCTAAAGATCGTACAAGCATGCCATGGGTCAACAACAAAATCCAAATCAACTAGCAATTAGGGTTGAACCGAAACATGCACAATGAGGCCAAATGGGGTGATTTTATTGGACAAAAATTGGGAGATCGGAGGAGAATACCTGCGGAAAATAGTTGGGAACAGAATCCCCTCGCTTTTCTCTTCAAATCGGAGTGGATTTGGAGAAGGATTAGAGAGGGGGAGAGAGAATAGCCGCCGCCGCCATGTCCTCTTCTCTTCTCTGTTAACTAATGGTGCTAGGGTTGGGGACGGGCACGGGCGCGATGATACATACCAGAAGCATAGCGCCTCATCACGAGGTGCTATCCCCCAGACTGGGCCCCCGTGGCCCCGGCTCGCCACGCTGGCAAGAAGTGTGGCGCCCAATCACGAGGCGCTACCCTGTGTAGGGTAGCGCCTGATCGTGAGGCGCTATTCAAAAGGGTCAATGCCGTGAAATAGTTTCGGCCGAGGTTCATTTTGTGCTAAAGTTTCGTCTAAGGGTCTACAGTGTCAAAATCGCCCTAAAGGGAAGGAAAGAATCAAGTATTGATGAGCGCGTGTCGTTCCGCACCCAGCGAAGTCAAGAACCAAAGCTCATGTCCGACGCAGAGATGGGACGTCGGAGGTTGGTTATGACGTGTTCTGATGTGGAGCGAGTTTTTTATTGGCACAGTTTGCCCTTTCGCCTGACTGCCTCCATTGATTTCCTAGCAGAGATCATGGGGAGAGAGAGAGGCATGACAGCGTCAATGAAGGTGGAGCGGTGGGCTTGATCACGTGGACTAAAGGAATGGGCTGCGTTTGTGAGCATGAAGAGACTTAATGGACCGAACGGAAACTGACGAATGCATGACCGGCACTGAAGCAGAACGAAAACCTGAAGTGCGGACAGGGGAAGAGTGATTGATAGGTGTAGCTCTCACGTAAAAGGAGTGGAGGATTAGGAAAGAATAAGGGATTGATTACAGAGTAATGACCATTAAAGAGGGTAGATTGATTGACTTTGAGCCTGCGGTGCTAGACATGTCTTCTATTTGGGGTGACGTGGCTGCATAGAAACGTGGTTGACTTAGAGGTTAGATCTATATGATGTGGACCAATTAGAGACTTGATGATGTGTATGCCTTACATGTTGAAAGAATTCCTTATAATGGGTATTTCCTATTTAGATACTCCCTCCGTTTTTATTTAGTTTGTGTTCTGATTTTAATCAAAGTCAAACTTTGTGAAGTTTGACCAAATATTTATATAAAAATATCAACATCTATAATACAAAATCTATAATATTAGAATCATCATAAAGTATATTTTCATATTATATGTATTTGGTATTATGAATGTTGATATATTTTAATATATTCTTGGTCAAACTTGATAAAATTTGACTTTGACTAAATCCAGAACGCGAACTAAATAAAAACGGAGAGAGTATAAAAGATCTCGTATCGAAACCATATCTTTTTTCTGCTAATAGAATCGAACTCATGCCAAAATTATAGCGCAAAATGATACCCGTATCAAGAGTAATAATGCTGCATGGATGGGAATCCAAAACGTATATCAGGAAATTAATGTACGGCAATCGGCAGCATGAGAAAGCCCCTCTATAAATTGCGATGTCTCCTTAGCCAATTGACGACATATACGCATTGTGCTCTTCTAGTAATCTCACCACCCACAAACCGATCGAGATGGGTAATTTTCTTCTCCTCTCTGCGGCGTTGTTGGTGCTCTTTCTAGCACGTCGAACCAATGCATCACTGCCTTACCATCCAACTGGTCAAGAGGTATATATGTGCATGTCTAATCGATCCGTTAAGTTTCATACAGATGCCTGTACTTCACGATTAACTTTTGTTTGTTTTTGCCTATGCTGTTCAACAAGTTGAAGAACGACACAAGTCAGTCGGTTCGGCGGTTCTTCGATCAGGTTTCACCACTCGATGGTACACCTGGCGATACAACAAACTATGTGCGTTGATCTATTCTTTCCCTTTGTGTTAATTCCTCAAGAGAAATAGTGTTTTTTTTTAAGAAATAGTGTGGATCTATGTTTTCTCCAAATTGATAAAATTACATGAACAAATGCTGCTTTGCCATAATTTAGTTTGCAGGGCACGCGACCCCGTCAGGACAGACAGACAGCTACTACGGAGTCATGGTGACGATGGACGTGTATGGTTTCTCGTTAAATCGTGAGCAGATCACTGCGTGCTCCATTTGGATCACCAATGACGGAGATGGTGCACCAACCAGCCTAAACGCCATACAGATCGGCTGGGAGGTAATTAAGAAATTCCAAATATATACTGCCATTATTAATTACACTTCTTAATTACTGTTCTTTTTTTTACTGCTTCGTCTTAATTTGTAGCATACAGTATGCTGTATGATGAACAAGTAGTACATATGCATGGGTTCATATGTGTGGGCTTTATGCTCAGAACAAAACAGGATTAAGTAAACATCATTATGTTTTTATACCTTAGAGAGCCTAACCTTCCGGTTAATAAACTTGTAGAAATTTTTATATATTTATAGAGGAATATTAAATTTTTCATCCACCATCTACAAAATAGTATCTACTATGTATGATTTACTATATTTCACTGTCTAGAATTCATCTACTAAAACATCGCCATCGTAATCTATATACATGAACAAACATAAAGTTACATCTGGCAAGAAAAGGACAAATGGCATGCACACCTTTCCAAAGCTCCTTTTGCCTAGTCTCTCACTACTCATCCAAACACATGTGCATATGGCCGGGTGTACTTGATATCTGTTTAACATTATCATATTGCTCTTTGTCAAGAAATATGCGTATATCAGTGTCACATGTAATGGCTGATGTTAGTTCGTAACTACTTGGCAGGTTAAGCCGTCCTTGTATGGTGATTCGCGGACTCATCTCGCCGGTATTTGGACGGTGCGACCCTGTCCCTTTTGAAACCTAGTTCTTTTTTGATACATATAAGATTAAGTGTTTCATTGTTTTATGATTGTTCGGTAGACTGACGGGTTCCAGAAGACTGGCTGCCCCAACATGAATTGCCCTGGTTACCAGCGTGAAAATGGGTCGAGCATAGCTCTTGGAGATATAATTGAGCATGTCTCACAGCCCAATGGGGCCAAGGCAAATATCACAATCAAAGTTCTCAAGGTACATGCAATTTTGTACCTTAGTCATTAGCATACAAATTTTAAAATTATTGCAGATGTAATTTATTAAAATTATTGCCGATGTGTCATATTATTTGATGCAAACAATCTTTTCTGAGAGCGAAATTTTAAAATTATCCAAATTCTCACTAAATCTGTTTCTAAATACTATTATCATTTGTTTCTTTGACCAATCAAGTAAGCATGGAAAACTTGGGTTGACAAATTTCTTTCTAATCCGAAACTAATCTCATATATGTACAGGACAAGGCAGCAGGAGACTGGCTAGTGTACTATGGGCTTAACCAGGACCCACAGCTGATAGGTCGTTTCCCCAAGTCGTTATTCACCGGCAGCTTGGCGGATCGGGCGACGACCATCAAGTTTGGCGGCTACGTCCAGGCCCGCACCACAGATCTCGCACCCATGGGCAGCGGCTACTTCCCAACAAAACCAATCGCGGCATCCGTCAGCGAAATCAACTTTCTCGACAGCGACGGTCGCGCCACACGTGTGACGGAAGACCTTCCTGTGTATGCGAGTCACCCAAATACGTATGGCTTGACTAACATGGCTGATGCGCGGTTCTTCTATGGGGGCCCCTCGCAGCCCAATGCATGATGTGCATGTTCTTAAGATAGCTGTAAGTACACGTGACTCTCAGATGTGTCACTCAGGAAGTTACAATAATATGTTTCAATGAATATCGTTGTAAGGAAAATACAGTTTCAACATGCCACCTCACTGCAATTGCAACGTAACTTTTTTTTTGTTTCTTTGTTTTCGGGATCAACTATTCCATCAGATTTTCTCACACGAGTTGTTCCCCTTCTCCTCCCTCATGTCTCATTCCCAGCTACACCATACTGAAACGGATGTTATATTTCTGCATACTTAGTCTAACTGTTCCTCTTCCTGATCTTCTACACACGCGTGTGCACAAAAAAGCCTGTCCGAACTTAGAGAGTTGAAAGATAGAGATATGACGACTAGAAGGGGTAGAGTAGTTTACAAAATTGCTGCTGCTAAAAAATAGAAAATCAGGTGCTTCAGTAAATCTATTAAAAAACTAGAGCAGGAACATGACAAATACAAAAGATTATGAAGCAACAGGTTATAGGATATCTGATGTTGAGGATATATATACCAAGCAGGGGTATCTCTGACATGGATCAATCCGGCTAGTCTAGGGTGGCCCAAGGGTGGTGAAGGCTTATGCCTGCCGAGCGGCCCAAAAAGCTGACGTACAAGGCAGAAGGCGGTCCGTTAAAGGAAGGTCCAAGACGGAATGGCTAGGTCTAGCACTATGTATTCTTCCAGGACACGTGGCTTCCTTGTAAACCCTAGGTATAGCCGCCTATATAAGCCATACCTAAGAGAGCCTTTAGTCCATGCTCAATACTCCCATTGTAACCTGATCACGGCTATTGCCATATAGTGATTTATAGCAGCACGTAGGTCGGGTCGCCGCCGTGAGATCCAAAGTTGGGTAAACCGCCGTGTTCAGTCCCGACCTAGACCACGTCACCTTTCACCCCCACGTCTCTCCATCGGCTAGAGACCCCCCCCCCCCCCCTATCAACCATGCCAGTACGACGACATCTAAGATAAACATAGTAGATTGATGCTTTAGAAATGGGCAAACAAGAATATTATGTAATTGTTGGAATAGGTTCATGTTCCAAGTCGACTTCGGATGGAGGAGTCGGTGGTCATCTCCGGTTGGAGTAGTCAGTGTATCGACTCGCGGAGTGTACCGGGTCAAAAGAGTTCGCTGGCTCCGAAGCCTGTTCCAAGTCACCGTGGTAGTAGCCGGCTGATGACTCCCAAGTGCAGGAGATCAATTTTAGTACCTTTCAATTAGAAAAGGTTGTCGAACCCACAGGGAGCTGAAGGTATTGGTAACAAGAATGATAAATAAAACAATGAAAGATGCAAGTGTTTCTGGGATTTTTGGTAAAAGTGCTGAAGGTAACGGTATCAAGTAAAAGCTCTCAAAGAGAGAGAAAGCGCAATCCTCTATACAGCAAGAGTATAAGCTCAAGTGTGAGTTTCTTATATGAACAATGGAATGCTTGGAAATAAGGCCTAGGGATCATACTTTCACTAGTGGACACTCTCAACAATAATAATATAATTGAATACATAGATATTTCCTCTTCACTATGCTACTCTGAGTTATTCTCTCGTTGGACAGAAATACCAATCTACTGCATAGGGCTACGAGAGCACACCTTAAAGTCTGAGTTAACAAACACCACAATATCATAGAACACCAAGACCATCGTGTAGCGCTACAAAAGCACACCTTAAAGTCTGTCTTCCACATCTAGGGAACCCCAATGTCACTAAGAGCATCCCAAAATAGTACTAGACAAACACCACAACTTTATAGTGACATCCAACAAGAACAACTCATGATAAATATCCCTCTGATCTATTAATAGAGTCACACACATTACTGTCACTTTGATATAGTGTTCTCACGTGACTCAAGATCATAATGATAAAACCACTTGACTAGCATACACAATGAAGGAGAAACATCCATGAATTCAACTAGATTACAAAGCCCACGATCACATAGAGATCACACCATGGGAGAGAGAGATGAACCACATAGCTACCGGTAGAACCCTCAGCCCCGATGAAGAACTACTCCCTTCTCATCATGGGAGACAGCAACGGCGATGAAGATGGCGGTGGAGTCGATGGAGATGGCTCCGGGGGCAATTCCCCGTCCCGGCAGGGTACCGGAACAGAGACTTCTGTCCCCCGAATTAGGTTTCTATGTTTCTCCGCCGCCTCCCTTCGCGAAACGCCAGGGGACCTTTTTTATAGGCATTTTTAGGTCAAGACGGAGTCGGTGGATGAAAGATCGACGGCAGCGGAGCCACGAGGGCCAAAAGAGTGGGCCCCACGCGGCCACAGTACCTGGCCGCGTGGGCCACCCCCTTTCTGCCTTCTGGGCTCCGTTTGCTTGCTTCCTTCGCTCCGAGGTCTTCCTCCTTCCAAAATACTTACGCCTGTATTTTTCCATAATTTTTGGACGTCGTTTGGGTCCCTGAAACATAAAAGGAAAGAAATAGGGTTTTCTGCCTGCGCAGGGTTAATTCCAGAAAAATAGGCGAACTTGTGAATTATTGCCGAAAATCATTATAAATCAATAATATAACCCTTATATGATGCAAATATGATGGGAATATGAATAAAATAATGCAAAGTTCATGTATGCATTTTACATGCATCAGCATCCCAAGCTTAACCCATGCTCGTCCTCGAGTATGAAGGTGATAAAACTAACATGGACTTTGCATTTCAATACTATCAATGGATATCAAAATGATTACTATTGCTACATAGAGTCAAATGGTTCATTCTTAATAAGATGCAACAATATGCAAGATAATTTATGAAGTGATATCAAATATTCAATGTAAGGATGTTCAATGATAATTCACAAAGTGTAACATAAATGAAAAAGTACTATGGACTTCAAGTATGCATAATGATAAGTAAGAACATCCTACAATGGTCATAGAGTATAGATGAAAATCTGAATATAAAAGGTGGACACTTTGAAAGATATATATGAGTAGAGGTAAACATGAATAAGTTTCATCTAACTTCTAAACTTCTCTACTTAAGTTAATGATTGCAATGTGGTATTCCTTGGTGTCAAGCTCTCATTGCCCCTATCATAGCATCTTGAATGATTAAGTTTAAAGTGAAAGCAAATATGAGTAATGTGCTTGACAAAGTATGGGTTGAAAGTCTCATGCCCCTTGAATACGAGTACCTACACCATGTGCTACTCAACTCGGGAAACAAAGCAATTCAATTTATATCATTGTAAGTAAAATAGTATCATCAAGAGCGTCAACTGGGGTACCTCTTGCCCAGGATATGGAACAAGCCCATATCAAAATGACAAGACAAACAAACATAATGAACAATCTCAACACCCTTTTTATTTACCATTGGATAGCTTTTTATTGTAAGGTGTATCACAGAAGTTCACCATAGCATGTAATAAATTTCCACCATGAATGATGCATGGCTTAGATTAGCGGCCCAGGCGTCTCTCTAACCATTATATAAACTCATTTAAACTTACTCCATCTCCACCTTTATTTCACCATGATAAGCATCCATAAACAAAAGTGCATGACATCAACTAGATATAATGAAGTGCAATGTTGAAAGCGTTCCATGTGACAGCACATTTCTGCTAACTCTCAACCAAAGACATTTGTCAAGCTCATAACATCATAATTTTAATCACAATGGGTCATGTTCATTAAGTACAATAAAAGTAAAGTGTGCATCAAGTTCGTGAGAGCTATATAACCAACTTTTCCCATAACAATCAACAACATAAGCATTTTAATTCAGAGGTATAAATAATACAAAATAACATGGTAAACATACTCGGAATAGCATAAAGCTAATAGGTAGATATGGTGGACTCACTGGAAAAACTTTGGTTGAAGGTGTTGGAAACAAGTTTTTACTTGTTGGAATTTTTGGGCTAGCAAGAGGGAGAAAGTTGACCGTCTAAATGCATGCATGAGTGTCCATAAACTAACTAATTCATGTTAAACAAAGTAAAGTAACATTCAGCATCAAAACATGAATAAAAGATAGCTCTTGATAAAACACTTGCAAGTTATTACTCATTAAAAGCTCATGAATCATGCAACTATATGTATCTTTTAAAATCAACTCAAACATCCTTTTCCCAATCTTATAATGGCATCCAACATATTTCAACCCATATTTCCAGTAGCTCTCTCATATATAAATGATAATGTGGTGGTTCTCAAAAAAAATCAAAACAAACAAAAACAAAAAGACGCTCCAAGTTTATACGATAAAGTGCATTGATCAAAAACAGAAGTTAGACGTGTGCAAACCGAGAGTGTTTGGTCCAGTGGGTTGTCTTCACATCCCCAAGCTTATGGTTTTCACCATCTTAGATAACTCTTGGTGCATCTCCTCTAATCCCTGTGAAAAAATTCAAAACACCGTTTCTCCCATTTCTTTTCTGTGGGGTGAATTAGTAGTGATAAACAAATAGGTTTCTTGCTGCATATAATCCTTAGACAAAAATTATATGAATGTCCAGTAAGTGTATTATGTTGTATGCCTACTCATAAACTCATTGGATCTGAAAGATTCAAGCTAAAAGTTCTAAGCATGCATCAAACAAAATGGACAGAATCTGTCCAGAAAAATAGCAGTAGCAAAACGTATTTTTCCACCCTACTTAACTTTGTCAAAAATTCTGAAAAAATTCATGCATACAGAGGATGAAAATGTGCTTCTACAGTTTAAATATGAGCTCATTCGGAGTTACAGAATAGGAATTAAAATCAAACCGTGCACAGACTTATGCTGGAATAATATCTCCGAATGCTATAAGCAACTTTTTCAAACCAAAATGGGTAAAACTTGGCACTTTATTAAAAATTCCAGAAACAAAACTATAAACAAAGTCTCTTGTGACAGAAATAGGACACAAAGAAAATCAAAAATAAAAACAACCGGGTTGCCTCCCATAAAGCGTTTTCTTTATAGCCATATAGTAGGCTTACTTACTTGGTATCAAGATGGTTGGAGTGAGGTGGCTTGGCATCCCCAAGCTTGAATTCTTGTACTTATTTGATATATGTAGGTGGCCTAGGGGTAACATCCCCAAGCTTGAGTGTTTGTCCCTCTTGATCATTGTTCATCACCCTCAACTCCACTTGAAAATTTCTTTACACAAAACTCATCATAAAACTTGATTAGAGGGGTTAGTGTCTCCATAAATTAAATCCTCATAGGTGCAGCAAAGACATATCATGAGTTGATTCTAAATATTAACTACTGTTACTACGGTTGTGTATTGCTCCTTGATCAAAAGAACCACACAAAACACAAGTAATGAGAGTAATGCAAAATAAAGACAGAATCTGTCAAAAACTGGACAGCCCATAAAGAGTCAATTTTTAGAGGCACTTACGTTGCTCAAATCAGAAAATTTTGAACTAATGAAATGTGTATTAATAACTGAAGATTGCTGTCAAAATTTCAGGTCAAAATTCCTTTTCTGTGATTTTTAACATTTTTCGCAGTGAAGCTTAGGAATCTGTTTTCTGAATAGCCATGATAGTTTTAATGATACTCACAAAGGAATAAGAATTAAAGCGCAAAGGTGAGCATCAAGGGAAAATATGAAACATATTTAAGTCTCACCCACTTCCTATGCATTGGGATCTTGTAAGAAAATAAATCATTGAAACACAAAGCAAGTAGCATAGGAAGATAAAACAAGAGCAATTTCAAGACTTTAAACTTAAAGAGAGGAAACGTAATAATATTGAAATGTTTAGAACCATGTTTCCCCTCTCATAATAACTTTCAGTAGCATCATGAATGAATTCAATAATATAATTATGACATAAAGCATGTCTTTCATGATCTACAAGTATAAAAGTGTTAATACTCTCCACATAGGTAAAATCCTTCTTATTAGTGATAGTGGGAGTAAAACATTCATAATCATCATTGAAATCATCATATATAGAGGCATATCATAATCAACATAAACTATATCCTCAATAGTAGGTGGACTAAAAATATCACAATCATTAGCAAAAGGATTTTCAAAAACTTCACTAGGAGGAGAGGTCTCAAATATATAATCATTTGTAGCAAAAGGATTTTCAAAAACCTCAACCTCCCCAAGCTTAGATTGGAACACATCCATTTCAATCTCCTCTTCCAAGCTTATGTTTTCATCATCCTCTTAGGGTTGCACGGGCATCCCCAAGCTTAGGTTCTTATCCTCCTCTTCCTGCAAAATATTAGTTCTTTCCATGGCAGCAAGAGTTATTTTTTTATGTTTAATAACATAAGCATCTACTTGAGAAAAGAAATAATCAGCTTCTTTTAATATTTCAAGTTCCTCAAGTGTAAATGTTTCAAGTTCCTCAGGTGTACATTCATCCATGAACATGAAGCCCATAGTAACAATGAGATAAAGCAGTGAATAAAATTCAGCTTTCAAGTTTCCTTACCAAACTTCTTACCAATAGCGCTACGCTCCCCGGCAACGGCACCAGAAAAGTATCTTGATGACTCCCAAGTGCAGGAGATCAATTGTAGTACCTTTCGATTAGAAAAGGTTGTCGAACCCACAGGGAGCTGAAGGTATTGGTAACAAGAATGATAAATAAAACAATGAAAGATGCAAGTGTTTTTGAGATTTTTGGTAAAAGTGCTGAAGGTAACGGTAGCAAGTAAAAGCTCTCAAAGAGAGAGAAAGCCCAATCCTCTATACAGCAAGAGGACAAGCTCAAGTGTGAGTTTCTTATAGGAACAATGGAATGCTTGGAAATAAGGCCTAGGGATCATACTTTCACTAGTGGACACTCTCAACAATAATAATATAATTGAATACATAGATATTTCCTCTTCACTATGCTACTCTGAGTTATTCTCTCGTTGGACAGAAATACCAATCTACTGCGTAGGGCTACGATAGCACACCTTAAAGTCTGAGTTAACAAACACCACAATATCATAGAACACCAAGACCATCGTGTAGGGCTACAAAAGCACACCTTAAAGTCTGTCTTCCACATCTAGGGAACCCCAATGTCACTAAGAGCATCCTAAAATAGTACTAGACAAACACCACAACTTTATAGTGACATCCAACAAGAACAACTCATGATAAATATCCCTTTGATCTATTAATAGAGTCACACACATTACTGTCACTTTGATATAGTGTTCTCACGTGACTCAAGATCATAATGATAAAACCACTTGACTAGCATACACAATGAAGGAGAAACATCCATGAATTCAACTAGATTACAAAGCTCACGATCACATAGAGATCACACCATGGGAGAGAGAGATGAACCACATAGCTACCGGTAGAGCCCTCAGCCCCGATGAAGAACTACTCCCTCCTCATCATGGGAGACAGCAACGGCGATGAAGATGGCGGTGGAGTCGATGGAGATGGCTCCGAGGGCAATTCCCCGTCCCGGCAGGGTACCGAAACAGAGACTTCTGTCCCCCCGAATTAGGTTTCTGTGTTTCTCCGCCGCCTCCCTTCGTGAAACGCCAGGGGACCTTTTTTATAGGCGTTTGTAGGTCAAGACGGAGTCGGTGGACAAAAGATCGACGGCAGCGGATCCACGAGGGCCAAAAGAGTGGGCCCCACGCGGCCACAGTACCTGGCCGCGTGGGCCACCCCCTTTCTACCTTCTGGGCTCCGTTTGCTTGCTTCCTTCGCTCCGAGGTCTTCCTCCTTCCAAAATACTGACGCCTGTATTTTTCCATAATTTTTGGACGTCGTTTGGGTCCCTAAAACATAAAAGGAAAGAAATAGGGTTTTCTGCCTGCGCAGGGTTAATTCCAGAAAAATATGGGAACTTGTGAATTATTCTCAAAAATCATTATAAATCAATAATATAACCCTTATATGATGCAAATATGATGGGAATATGAATAAAATAATGCAAAGTTCATGTATGCATTTTACATGCATCACCGGCTCCTCCCGGGAGTCGGCAGTAGTCAGGTATCGGCTGCGATTTGGTCTTGTAGCCGGTATCATGAATTGTTGCTTCAGCACCAATACAGAGAGTAGGTAGATAGGACGTGCTAGACGTAACCTAAAATATTTCCGAGTCCTGACGTCGTCAATAGTGGCAGAGTCGGATGACATTGTAGGACCCGGCACATCAGTCAGATGTGACGTTTAGTTGAGTTTGTAATCCTATCCGGTTAAGCCCTATTTAAAGGGATGAATACAAGGAGAGAAAAATTGAGGCAAACCATTTCTTTGTCACACACTCCCCTTCCTCTCACACTCTTTCATCCCCTTCGGACAACAATTCGTATCAGAGTTTGAGTTCTTGAGAGTTCACACATCCGCAAATACAAGAAATTAATTAAGATAAATCTAACCACAACCTAAACTATGAGATTCTACACTCCCTTGTGCACTAGCTTATCGGGGGGGTTTAGGTTTTTGTCACTTCGGCAACCCCACAACAAGTAAACTAAATACACAATGCATTCCCTAGACCCATAAATGTGAAGTATCATGTAGTCGATGTTCACATGATACCACTAGAAGAATGACATCATAATTTAAATATCAAACCATTAAATATTACTCAAGATAAGGTCACTACTAGCATCAAGACTTCTCCCATGTCCTCAAGAACTAAACGAACTACTCACAAGACATATATGGATTATGATTAGAGGTGATAAAATTATGATTACAATCTGAACATAAAATTAATTCACCGATAAAAATCAATAGCATCAACTACAATGAAGTAATCAACCCCTTAGGAAAGGTATCCCAATGAACTACACAAGGAGGAACCCTAGATGTCGCAGCGGAACGAAGTGGAGCGGCGGTGATGATGGTGCTGGCGGTGTAGATGATGTAGATGATGATCTCGATGATACCCGGCGTGATGACGGTGGCGATGGCAGCGATTTCCACCTCGGGAGGGAATTTACCCGACAGTTTTCTCCCTGCCAGAGTGTCTTTCTCTCTCTGTGGTTTCCGCCCCTGAGGCAACGGTGGAATATTTTTTTAATGCGTCCCTCGGATGCCTTAGTTTACAGGGAACATATACGCGACAGGGGAGCGCCAGAGGTGGACCAGGGGGTCCAGACGCCACCCCGGCGTGCCCTAGGGTAGTGTCGCGCTTTGGGGTCGTCTAGCCGCCCTGTGGCCTCTCTCAGCTTCGTCTTCTGGCTCCTTCCGTTATCTGATGAAGTAGGAACTTATGTATTTTCTTGTGATTTTTGGAGTTCCAGAAATATAGTATCTTGACGGTCCTTTTTCCAGCTGATTCCTGGCTCTGACAGATACATCAATGAGATAAAATAACATAAGTATTGATTCTAATATGAAATATATCCATGAATAACAGTAAATTATTATATAAAAAATGTGATGGAAAATGGATGTGTCAGCCGTCCATGTTGGTTCGTGAGGAATCTGTAGTGACGGCTCACGAGGAGCTGCCCCCCCATGACTCGAAAGGAGTCAGCCAACCAGGCTCAAGAGGAGCCGGCCCTCTTCCAGCTGGAGGAGAAGTGCTGGAGGAGAAGGCGCAGGGTCAACCTGGTGCAAGAGGGGGGCGGCAAGAAAGATGTCTTGTAACTCGACTCAACCGTCACCAATCACATGACTGGTGATCGTGCCGCCTTCGTAGAGCTCGATGCAAGCATCGAAACCATCAAGTTCGGCGAAGGCACACGAGTCGAAATCCGCGAGCAAGAGACCGTGTTGTTCGGCTCCAACGCACAGGAGCACCGGCCATCTCCAGGGTGTACTACATACCCTGGGTCAACATGCAGATCATTAGCCTGGGCCAGTTTGACGAGAATGACTACTAGATGCTGAGCGAGGATGGGTTCCTCCGGGTGCATGATAGGGAGCGGCAACTCCTAGTGTTGGTCAGGCGGGAGCCGAACCGGATGTACAAGCTGCTGGCGCAAGTCACCTAGCCGGTGTGCCTGGTAGTTCGCACCGGTGAGGACCTGACTTGGACTTGGCATGCGAGGTTTGGGCACCTCAACTTCGAAATCTTACGCCGACTCATGAAAGGTCGCATGGTGCGTGGCCTCCCTCTGGCGGAGCATGTGAACCAGCTCTATGACGACTGCCTAGCAGGGAAGCAGCGGCGAGCTTCTAGAGCTGGTCCATGGCGACATCTGCGGGCTGATCATCCAGGCAACTACTAGCGGGAAGAAGTACTTCGTCCTGCTAGTCGACGACCTTCTATATGAAATATTCATGCCTAGTGATTTCACATCACATCCAAACTGCTCTCAAGATAAAATCTTGGAGTTACATGAAAATTTCTCTTTTCTTGATCTCATTGACTTTTGAGTCAATTACGAGTACTACCTTTTTCTGTTTGTAGTGTTTTGCAATTTACTTTAAATCATGATCAAGACTTTTGATAATCTTATCACTATTGTTTACATGACCTCCTTTCATGATACTTAGTTCGAATCGTGTATTACATACATGAATTCCCGGATAAATTAATGATATAAAAACATTTGCATGTTAACCCTTCATTCTAACTTTATTCCGAAGACTCTCAGTCCTAACTTAGTATTTATTTTCACTACAATCGAAGACACTTTTCTCTAATTCCAAAGTCAACAAGCACTTGGATTTGTTTGTGGAAATATAATTTTCATGCAAAACACATAATCAATTCGAATCACAACTTTGATTAAAATTGAAAACTTGAAACTTCATCAAAATAACTCTAAGTCAAGATGATGTAGATCCTAAATATAAAGAAAACTTGTATTTACTTTAGCAGGTACTTTTGAGTATTTATTTCACAACACAACAAGACATATTTATTAAACATTTAATCTTTGTCATACAAGAGATTTCATTATCATGATTATTTCAATTTATCAAAATAAATCATGAGTAATGTGACTAAGAAAACTTTCTTTAGTCAATCATGTTATAACATATTTTATTAAGTCTTACTTTAATTTTATCAAATTTCTTTGATCTCTTATTTTGATTCACACATGCTCCCACTAAATTTTATGAAACATTGCAGTTTCAATAATTTCATCAACTATGTTCATTAATATGCAACTTCATATTAAATCTTCAATAGAATTTAATTTATGGGTAGACTCCACTTCTTTATTCAATTTCGAATTTTACTAATGCCCAGCACTTTGCCAATTTCGAATTTGCCAAATACCTTGTATTTTGTGGAATTTGATTTTCACTAAGTGCCAGCACCTTTAGAATTACGAAATTCTCAAGTTCCTAGCACTTTGCGAATTTTAGTTTTATCAATTTTACTTCAGAGATCACTTTAAGAGTCTCCAAAGAGAACCAACGAAAGTGTAACTCCAAATTAAATATTAAACCAACTTAATCATTACTTAAAACTTAAAGTAATAATTCGAATCAAAATATTGAAGACTTAACAAAACAAAATTAAGGACATATATCAAGTGACAACTTCACTGCTGAACACATCTCACAGTTCGTCCACCTCTAGAGCCTCATCCAGGAGGTTACCTTATTCCCCTGGAACCGAGGACATCACCATTTGGACGTTGTCAAACTCGGGGATTTACTCGTCCAGATTTGCCTACAAGGCCCAGTTCCTTGGCGCCTCTTCCTGTTCATTCATGAGCATGGTGGAAAAACATGGACCCCACTAAAATGCTCTTTCTTTGCATGGCTTGCGGTCCAGAACATGCTTTGATCCTCGGATCGTCTGGCTATTAGGGGATGGCCTCACCAACTACTTGCCAAGTGTGCAGATGTCAGCCGGAAACAACATGACACATCCTCTAAGAAGGCCGCTACTCTAAGAGGCCTCTTTGAATGCCGCTACCCTAAGAGGATCTGGGCAGACGCCGCCACCTGGCTCAAATGCCCCACGCTTTTACAAAGTCTTGCACCCGCCAAACCATCGGTGTTCGATTACTGGAGGGAGTTGGCGACCTCACCATCGCCTTCTCGCAAGGGCATGAAGACTGCGATCATTCTAATCACGTGGGAAATCTGAAAGGAACAAAATGTTAGTTTTCAACAACAAATTCTCCCAGCCTATCGTCCTTTTCCAGCACATCAGAAGCGAGAGCAAGAATTGGATTTTAGCAGGAGCTAAGCTGTTGGCAGTATTCGTCGCCTAAGCTCTATATCGATGTAGTTCTTTTTTTGATATCTGTAGGAAAGGCAAAGCTTTTGCCTTGTTTCAGAGGGGAAAAAAATTTAGAGATTAGGGCGTGATATAAGATCCAGCTTGGCAGCGATTGCCCCGTCAGGTTTTGCCAAATCAATGATGTCTTTCCTCACGCTGCAATGTGGTTCATAGGTCATCAACAATAATCAAGGACAGAGTTGGAAAGAAACTTTGAGACGAAACTCACAGCAACCATTCGCCTGTTCCTTTTGCAGCGGACTCGACATCTCTGTATAATACGGGTAGTGGGTGCAGATGCACCCACTACCCAGAAAACATTTTTTGAAATATCAAAATATTCCAAATAAAATTTTGCATGCAGTTCATGACATTTCATGTTGACACAAAAAGTTACGTGAAGAAAAAAGTTTTTTTACAACCTGTGCAAAAAAGACAAATCTGGACACAGCGAAACGTTTATATACGTGTCAGTTTTTTCTCTTTTTTTACAGATCATAAAAAAAGTTTTTTCACCCTGCCTTTTTTTGTGCTAACACATCATGTTGAAATGTACACCCGGATTTTTTTTTGGAATTTTTTGACATTCTACAAAGAACTAAAAAAAATTATATAATGGGTACAGATGCACCCATGAACCAAATCGCCGTGTCCAGCATCAAGGTTGTGCTAGCCTAGTAGGGACTAAACCTCACTCTCTATAGGACTCACCTGCGGTGATCGTCAGGTTGGGGTGGACAATACTTGGCCCTATGCCGACGAATAAGGCGTATAATTAAAAGTTAACATCCTCCAAGTATGACTAATGAGAGTGCAATCACATGTGGACTATCTGATACAAAATCAATTACCACTGAAAAGTATCTCCTAATACAAATGCTACTATTCTAGTTAAAGAAAAATATTCTTTAAGATTAATTGCCAACATTTGGTTGAATATAAAATTTGAGGAGCACTACATATTGTCTCATTGTGTAACGTACAACAAAGCTTATATTAAGCCGAGAAAAAAGATCGGCCTTTTGGTATTAGAGCATCTTGTCCCATTTCATCACATTCCGTAACCAGTATCATCAAGAAAAAGCTGAGCGTCGTGCGAAGCATATAGTAAGATCACCAATTAGAGACGAAGATAAATACTCGTAACTCTCAGCATCTGATCCCGTGGTACAAGGGCCAAGGGGCATTCTACAGAGTTGTACATGCAAAATCATCAAACTACCGACTTCTGACACGGCTGCTCTCAGGCTTCATGGGCCTAGCAGCAAGGGTGGATCCTTCTTCCCGCTGCCCGAATCTGAATCTTCAGCAGGAGCAGGCCTCGGCGCAGCCCATGCCCGGAGCGGTGGCTCGAACATCTTCCCCGCCACGTCTGGCGGCGGCTGCTGCGGCTCGTCCTCCCCAGGGAGCACCACGAGGCCCTGCTCCCTGAGAGATGACGGCTCGTTGTAGCATTCCTTCCAGAGGGAGTCCACAAGCTGTCGCTCCTCACGAGCTGCTTGGAGGTCGTCGGCGTCCATTGCACTGATACCTTCGATTCGGCTCCTGAGGGTATCTTTCAGCTTGTCCTGATCAGGTAGTGTATTGTCACGAGCCAGCTCAAGAAGACCGCCCATGGCAGCTTCCCGGACTCCAGAATCATCACTGGATGCGAGGTGCACCATTAAATTCGGAAGACCAAGCTCTGTAGCGGCGGTCCTATCCGCCTTGTTGTGCAGCAGATACTGTGTGAGATGCAGAGCTTTCCTGAGATGATACAGACAGCAAAAGTGTTATGGACATTCCAGGCGCATGATTCAAATAGCAGTGGAAATTTCTGAGTCAGAACTAAGAGAAGCAAATACAAGAGCACCAGAATGAACAAACAATGGCCTCGCATATGCTGACATATAGCAAAGAGATTTATCCTAAGAAGAGCATAGGTTGCAAGATTTTAAAAATAATAATCTTGGAGCTCCTTACAAACAAGGGTAGACATGCAAGCTGTTGCTGTACATAATTTCCACTAGAAGATATGGTTGCTGTACATAATTTCCACTAGAAGATATGATTTCTTGTATACAGGGTAAGATGGTTCTGGTGTATATTATTGTCCTTTACCAACTATAAGCCAAATCACAAAAATCTCTTAAGAGGGGTACCATACTGTTCTGAATATGACATGACGTACCTCTGAAGTCTAGCATCATCAGTAGCAAGCGCATCTTTCAGTGCAGCATAGCCATTTCCTAGGCGAAATGCAGCAAGTCCAGGCTGGTTGTTACGAATAAGAGCTGCAACATGAGGATATGATATCAATGATTAGCATGAACAACAAAAGAGAAGTGCACGAAATGGACCTAGCGGTCCATGCATGCAATAGTTTTTTTGCCATATATGAAATGCAGAAACACGAAAATAAAGAAGAAATGACTTACAAGATATTGCTCCGAGAGCTTTTGTGCGTGCGTTCGTGCTAGGGTCAGACCTGAAGTTCGTCAACAGTGGCTCCAGTCCATCAGATTCCATGACAAGTTGCTGGCTTTTCGGGTTATTCTGGACAACTGTGCTCACAACTTCTGCTGCCTTTGCTCGGATGCCAGCATGTGAATTTTTTAGGTAACCAAGTAGAGGATCTAATCCACCGATAGAATGAAGATCTGCTTGGACAAAAATAGACATTAACGCTTTTCCATGTGGTTAACTACAAAATAACCATGTAAAATCAGAGAGATCATCAATCAATTCATCTGTGATCTTACCATTTGCAAAATCAATGGATTCCACATGCTCTTGCAACTCATCCAGCATATCTGGGAATGAAGTTAGGAAATGGTTAGCTCAATGGACTTCAGCATGCACATACAAATCAGATTCAGGGGCAGAAGGGACTTCCATGCATGTACAGAGGGTATTAAAGGAAAAGCAGTAGCTGATCTTCATATACTGCGTTTACAACATGAAGCGGGAAGGAATAAAGGAAGAAACACGTAAACAGAAAAACATCATGGCACTTGCAACAATGCTTCCCTCACCCCACAAGTTTATCAGAAATGTGTCAACAATGCCGCACGTCACACAATTGCACGATCAAGTTAAATTAAAATAAATTTGCATCATATATAAAGGTAAAAGTGCATATATCAGTGCAGGAATTACTGCACATAGCTGTAGTCGCTTTTCTGGTAACAGTGTTTGCCACGTTTAATTTGTCTATCATACCCTCTTGCACAGACATGCAAATACTATGAATTTAAATATAGTTCCATGATTCCAGTTATACAACTGAAGCATACATTATTTGCATGTTGCCAAGAACATATGACATACACTCAGATGTGAACACGAGAATCTAAACAGTGCTGTGGGGGTATACAACAGCTAATGTAACAGCAGGTAAAGAGCCATGATAAGCAGATGTTCGATTTGAGTACAAAGGCATGATGGGTTAAAAGAATGACTACTTGGAAATGTACCTTCAATGTTCTCTGTAGTCACGCCATGAGACTGCAGCACATCATCAGGGGTTTTCATCACCTGGGCAATCTCCTTCATCCTGCCAACAACATCGATCGTATTCGCCTGCATTGCCTCCATAAACCATTTCCTGTCCTCCTCGCTGCGAACCAAAAATCAAGGGAACTATTAACAAACAACAGGGATACTCGTTTACTCAGAACGTCTTTTGATCGTTTTGAACTGAATATTAAACGGCTCCAAGCAAGAAAAACTAAAGGCTTGAACAGTACGTAGACATCTAGACCAAACAAACAGCCAATGAGCTCTACTACATCTTCATTTAACCACATACTACGTTAGATACGAATGAACTGCATCACTTCATTTAACGACATACTACGTTAGATACGAAATAGAACAGTATCCTAACAGCAAGTAGGACTACAATTTAACGAAACAATACCGCTAGAGCATCATGATTGTTCCTAGACACGAAGGGGTAGCTGATATAACATTACTACAAAACAGCATGGTGAATCGGGCAACATACCAATTGATACGCACTAGATTGACTAGGAACCAACAATTCTAGCCTTAAATCTGAATCCCAATTGATAGTACACGCCAGTACAAGCAACTCTAGCCATAAAATCTGAACCTCAGCTGGTACGCAGTGGAACGGAACCCACAGAGAACCTGAATCCTAACTGACGCACAATAGAACCCACAGAGAACCTGAATCCTAACTGACGCACAATAGAACCACGAAACGGCGTGGTAGCATAGCCATAGGAGGAGGGGGGATGGATCTGGACGGACCTGAGGGCGCGCGGCTGGGTGGTGCCGTCGCCGCCGTGGGCGAGGCTCCACTTGAGCAGGCCGTTCCAGTCGGGCCCTCCTCCTCCTTCCTTGGCCATCTTCTCGCGGGGACGGACGCTGCCGCTGCTGCTGCCGGAGAAGCGAGACGATGAGATTTGTGTTCAGGTGTGCGCGGTCGCGGGAAGCTGAAGTTGCTGCCTCCTGGGTGCCTTCGTCTCTTTTTGTAGTGCTCTCTCTGTCTTCGTCTTCGTCGGTCGTGGTGGTGGGGAAAGGGGGAGAAGCCGCGGCGGCGGAGTCCAGAGTGTTCTTGAACCTGCCGTGCGCTTCCTCTTCGGGAGGAGAGCGTCTTGGGCCGTCTGTCTTATGTTTGCCCATCAAGGCCCGCAACATTTGGGCCCGTGTTGGATGCGCATTGCTGGGTGATTGGACTAGATTCGGCTATACCCACTGCGATTCAAAACAAGTGTGCAGTTTTAAATTGTTCTAAAAAAGGTGTGCAGTTTTAAATTGGGATTAATTTAAATCTGTCAAACTTATTATGGATCAGAGTTAGTAGTTTCTCCAGGTCCATGGAAACCCACACTTTCCCAAGAGAATAAGAAATAAATCAAAACCGACACATAACTCCCCTGATCGCGAGGAAAAAAAATTACTCTCCCAAGAATAACTCTTTTTTTTCACCGGTGAATCGAGTAGGCGAGAAAGCGCGCGAGAGACGGGGCTTGCAAGAATACAAAGACATCTATTTGGCACGAGACTAAAAACCAACAAACTCAACTTGATAATGCACAAGAATGAAAATGTGGGTTTCGCAATGCAAATGTAGATAGTTTAACGTTGGGCGTGCTTGTATTATGGTCTTAGTGTGTTCTTTCCATGTTACTGTGTGAGTTACTCGTTGTTATTCCCTGCGCACTAACCATGTCAGTGTGTTCTTTTTTTATGGCCCGAATAATCATGATCATCGACTATAGTGATGCTTCAGAGATTGTAATGATTTCCTTATGTATCTCGGGGTTTTTCCCTTGTCCGTTGAAGCACTTCTCTTGTTTAATGAATCTCCACCTCAAACATTAAAAGGAAACTTTTATCAAACTTGTTTCTTGTTAACAAATATTTGAGAGGAACAATGTGAGCAGCTTCTAATAAAGAACCAGATATAATGAGGGTGTGATTAAGCGACGAATGTTTTAGATTTGGTCTCGTTTGTAGCTACATTATCATCCAAATTATGAACCCTACATGTTTTCCTAACTATAATTTTCAGGACAATTCAAAAGAAAAAGGAAAAAGGCTATTCTTCTACTCTGGTACAAAGGCGAGCACAGGTACTTAAGTAGATACAATACCATAAAAACAAGCCTTGTTGCTTGCAAAATAACTGATTTTGTTATTAGCACATAACGGAATGTGATAATATCAAGAAGTGTCGTTTGGCTACCGGCAAAAAATTACAAAACATTGTATACCATTTTAAAAGGTTTTTAAAATTTTGCCGATGAACATTCACGTGTTCTAAGTACGTGCTACAAGTGTTCTAAGTATCTGCTAAGTTCCGTAATGAAATGATATTGGCGGTGTTATGTGTAAAAAATAAAATCAGTTTTTATACCACAAATAATTTCACCACGAAATCGTCACCAAATTTTTTCAGAATTTTTTGAATTTAAAAAAAATCAGGCAGGTCGAGTGCTTTTGTGAATTTCCATAACATTCTATACTTTACACATGTCTCCTGCTACTCTCTTCTCTTAATCAAGGCAAAACTTTTGGCCTTCATAAAAAAAGGTTCTTAAAGAAGATCTTTCTCAAAAGGTGAAAATAAGCCAATGAACTAGAATTTGCAGGTTAAGAGAAATTCAGTCCTGGAAGCAGCTTCTCAACAAAGCAGACAACCTGATATATGTTCAGAAACCAAATGTTGGAAGAACAAGGAGCCAAAGAAGTAAAAGTGTCCGTCGGGAGAACTTGTATTTCAACTTGCAACAACATTTACAAACATTGCATATACTTGTTTTACAGCTACACTCTCGAACATGGCGGCGGCTAGCTCGTCTTCCTCCTCCTCGGTGTCTTGTCATTTTGCGGTCGGAAACTGTGCGACCCGTGGCACGCGTAAGGTAGCCTCAACCATAGACTGAACTTGTTTTCATTGATTCAGAATGAAGTATTTATTTATACTGAGTCGTGACCTAGTGGCCAGGCTGAGATCGTGTGCACGTTTGCAGTAGTGGCCTAGTGGATACATGGGATTTAAGTAACCGAGACCAAGTCAAGCACATAACGGAGCGTGACAATATAAAGAAGTGTCGTTTTGCTCCCGGCTGACACACGTACTCTGACCGAATAAGAAAAGTGAAAAAAATAGTATGCTATTAAAATTTTGAATTTTTACCGAGGTTAATTAAGTTTCGTAATGAATGACACATAGGTGTTCTTTGTAAAAAGTATAAAATCGGTGCTCTACAAAATATTTTTTAAATCCTGTGATAAAATCAGTTTTTTAGTATATGTAACAAACTAAAAACTAAACTTGTTTTTTTTTTCATGTTGAAATGACATATAGAGTATTTTAGCAACTGATTTTTGTTTCACAAACTATTGCCCATATCGTTTCACCATGAAATCGTCACCACTTCTTTTTGAAAGTTTTAAGAATGTTTCACTATTTTTTGATGTTTTAATCGGGCAGATCGGGAGCCTTTTATGAATTTCCATAACATGCTATACTTTTACACACATGTCTCATGCTACTTTCTTCTCTTAATCAAGGCAAAGCTTTTGGCCGTTCTAAAAAAAAGATTCTTAAAAATATCCTTCTCAAAAGGTAATACGGAACAAGAATTCGTAGGCTCAGATAAATTTGGTCCTAGAAGCAGCTTCTCAACAAAGCAGAAAACAAATGTTGGAAGAACAAGGAGCCAAAGAAGTAAGGTCTTGCCCATCGGGAGAACTTGTTTTCAACTTGCAACAACATTTACAAACATGGCACATACTTGTTTTTACAGCTACACTCTTTAGAACTTGTCCTAATCCTAATCCCCGAATATGCCTAGCTAGAAGGTAGCTAGAAGGGACATGCAGCTACAAGCAGTTTGGTAGCCTGCTCGACACAATTTCCACATCACGGAAGCAAAAGAGGAACCTAAACAAACACGGCCGGCACATCCTCCTCTCTCAAAAACCAAAACGAGATGTGCAGACATGTGCAATCCCTACATCAACTAGCGGCAGCTGTTCTACTTGCAGTACTGCAGAGGATTGACCCGATTACGCGCAGGTGGAGGCGGTGTACTGCCTCCGCGGCGGCGCGAGCAGGAAGAGGGACTCGATGTCCGGCGGCTGGAAGTACCCACCCTTGGGCGGCTCCCGGCGCGGCGCCGCCGTGACCGTGGCGTGCCTCTTCCTCGGCGGCGGCGGCGGGCACGGCAGCACCGCCGGGATGCGGCACTCCTCCCTCCTCGGCGTCTCCCACCCCTGCTCCTCCGTCAAACCGTCGCCGCCATACTCCATCAGCATCTCCACCTCCATATCTTCTTCCTACTTGCGTTTGCAGCTGGATAACTATGCCTGGACAGATAAGTGCGAAGTGAAGTGAGCAACCACACGAGCGAGAGTGCAGGAGTAATATAGTGGCCGGCGGTGGGTGGGGTGCTGGCAATGCGGTGGACGAAGCTGAGCGAAGTGGAGTGGAGTACAGCGGCGTTGCGGTGGCGACGCGGCCTTGGGTGGGGTTGCACCAACAGACTCACTGACACGTGGGGCACAGGGGAGGATGGGTCCCAGCTGCCGGTAACGGGACATGGGCGGGAGCGCGTCGGGGATGGAGTGGGATGGCCGGAGGGTTTACGTGGCAGCGGCTCGCGAACGCGCGGGAAGAACCGCCGTCGGTCGAAAGTGGCGGAATGGTCTAGAGCTCCGCCTTGGATCCTCTGCGGCCATGGAGAAGTTCCCGCTCCCGCGACACGACCACCAGGAATGGGGTTGCGTCATTACCTGAAAACTGCTGCACCCCAACCATGCAGCTCCAAGAAATTAAACTATTTCTCTGCCAAATTTTATATTCTACTACACTCTATATCCAAAGCTGGTGCTAGTATTATCTTGTTCACCCCCACATGATCACACCAGTAATTTAGACAAGGTAACTCGGTGGTTCAGAGTGATACCGTAACAATGGATCCAAGGTGAAGCGAGGGTCAAACACGGCCACGAACATTTTTGACAATTTATATCCCTACGGTGCTACCGAGAAGGCCCTGGATGGAGCATATCTCCTCGGGTCGTCCAGACCCCTCGCCGCCGCAGAGGAGTTGTGGCGGAGGGAGCGACCACGTGGAGCCACCTCCGTCGCGAGGCAGCAAAAGCGCGCGCCAGCGTGGCTTGGCCGACTACGTGGCGCTGCGGCATTGACACACACGGCTGCTCCACGGCTCAGAGCTTCTCGTGCTTCCAAGCTAGGGCGTCAGCGAGCGCATCTAGTGGAATCCCCGATGCCTGAACTGGGCGACGAATATACTGATCGGTGGGCGGAGCATGAAGAAGATGCCGGCTCGGCCCATTGAAATGGGGCCAGACCAGTGGGCCTAGTTTGCACGTGGACGTAAATCACAGAGCACAATACGCCCAAAAGAAGATGACAGATCACGGTTATGCCTAGCCAGTATTTTTTTTTAGATGACAGAGAACAATACGTCCAGACTCATCTCAAAAAAAATGTAGTGTTTTTTTTCTACTGTATCAGGAAAGCAAAGCAATACAACTGTTCTTTAACTAAGGCAAGGTCCACCGGAAATGCATTTCATTTTCCTCAACTCAATAATCCCCCATTATTTGAACTTTCGTTTGCAAAAGTTTGCTAAATCCCGCAGCAAGGCAATGCAATGCAACAACGTATTGTGTATTGTTTATCGTGGACGGGTAATCAACATTCAACAGCGGCTATAACAATGTTAAGAACTTCATGTAGCCTCTTATATATATTCAAGAAACTTGATTACTAAGGTGCCTCCCCGTCTAAGGACACCGCCCTCATCGGGATCAGAATTTTGTGGAACTCTGAAACTTCTCCATGGTCTCACTATAGTCAGCTTATTCTTTAACTTTTATCTTGCCAACTGGTAAAGAGAGTGCAAATCGAGTATTATCCATGGGAAATATAGTGCAAATAATCTCATACACACAGCACGTGTGTAGAAAGATCTAGAATTAAAATATGCATACCCACTGAAATGATTAATTTTGGCTGCTGATGGACCCGTCCTGGAACTTGTCATTTATGTATCAACCATAATTTACTGTACAAGTTATACAGCTATACATGATTAATCTGGACCCTAGAGATCCGTAACTACAATACATATACGTGCGTATAATTAAAGATGCTAACTATCTAACATTTCCCCTCTATCTTGACCACTTGAGAGGTTGATACTGGGTCTCAAACGGCCGAGCATCTGAACGGTCACCGGTTTTGTAAAACCATCACCTAACCGATCTCTTACGATAAATCTCGCTCGACTTTCGGTTTCTGCTATGCGCGCAGCCGTTTTCAGCCCGTAAATCGTGCAAAACGTGAACTGAAAACCACGTTTTCGGCTCCACCCTTTTCGGTCACTGCTAGAGATGCTTTGAGGGAGTAATTTGCTTGCTGGGCCTATTCGGTAGAACGTATACATAGGGCTTGTATTTACTTATTGGGCTGTAGTACAACAACGTCATAGGGAAACGGATACGGATACATCCGGATTCGCACCCGATTCTGCTTCATTTTTCATACCACATTCGTTTCCATATTCGGCCATTTTAGTCGGATAGTACCTGGATCCGGATATCTCTGTGTTCGAATGTGGATTTTTACTTGCCATATTAACCTTTTATCGGATATGAATGTCTCGAATGATATGAATTATCCGCTACCAATTCCCACCCCCTAGAGAAATATCATGAGCGCCCGGTGACAAGTGTTATGCGTCGACACTTTCCTTTCTTCTGGTATCGGATGGGAACATAGCATAACGGCTGGGATTCTTATCCTAGCGTGATAGTGTCGGCATATAAGAGTCGCATTGTGGATGTTCTCATACCGTCATACACAAAGTGGAAGAGTCTCCCTTATAAGGATGCCCAATCACTAGTACAGAACGACACATCGGATACCCCTCTATGGAAACGGCAGCAAAAAGGCGACGGTAAAACGAAGCCGCGCGTGGAAATTGAGAGCTGGCGCCCGCGAATCGCGACACATCAGAAACGGTCAAAATAAATGACTGTTGCCAATAACCATTGGAAACAGAGGTTTTCAATGTTTGTTTGTGATGTGAGCCACTATAGCAACGGCCATCTAAATAGAACCGTTTGCAATATTAAGTGGGTCCAGTCCATTAGGCCCGTGAGTATATAAACACCCACCAGCCACGCCCCTGCCCTAGCTTCACTCCCTCTCCAGCGCCGCCTCCCTCTCTCCCTTCTTCTTATCCACAAGCCACCACCGAGAGAACAACTACGGAAAACCTTCACCTCACCGTCGCCGTGGAACAACGCGAGGCAAGCTGAGTGCGGGTAGTAAACCACATCGCGGGCCTCGTGCTCTTCGCTGAAGATTCCGGCGCCGAAGCTGCCAGGAAAGTCAAGGTCCTCATGGCCACCTCTATCGAGGACTTGCAAGTTGATCTAGACGGATTTGACTGAGGGTTCGTGATTTGCTACTTCTTGCATACCAGATCTGTTTTTGGGAGCTCGTTGTGCGATTTCGCGTGAGGTGCTAATCAATTAATGGTGTGCGTGTGCCGCAGGGTCGTCGGGGAGGAGGAGTCGCAGGAGCCGCAGCACGTGATGAGCGCACGATGGGTGGCTAGGCCGACGCCTTCACCGTGGCGCCGTACGAGGACCTGGAGCACCGAGCGCTGATTCATGCCATGCGATTTGCTAGGTCACGCGATTCAAGTGATCCATCTTTTTGTTTATTCGGATCGAGAGATTCAGGTGTATTCAAGCTATTATTCTAATCCAAACCCCGTGCTTGGCTCAAAGATTTGCTCCTACCTAGCTAGCCTCTGCTGTCTAGTTGTTTCTTTTAATTTGGATTCAAGCCTCCGGTGATCGATCTGGTTTGATTTGATTAGATGCACACGAACACACATGGCTCAGATTTGATTAGTGCACAATATTTTCTGCTCTCTCCACTTTTGTTGTTGATGCTTCTCTCTTCCCATGATGGATCCCACGGATGTTAATTAGTGCACAATATTTTCTCTCACGTGATGTTCCTTGTTCTCCCTCTCTAATTATGTGTATAGTTGATTCTCATCCGTAGCTAGGTAGTTGATTTTCAGTGAGTACAAGGAAATAAATATCTTTCGTTCTCATGTAGGACACAGGTGCTGATTCAAGAACAAAGAAATTCGAGTACAACTTCAATTTCAACCAGAAGCGGGCTGATACATCGAATCTGGTTTTGACATGTTTTTATTTTCCAAGAGAGAACAACATTTGTGTATTATATGAACTGCATCTTGTATAATAGACATATTTATGTTGGGTGAGAATATCATTGAATATGTTCTTGATGTATATCCCATACGAGACATTAAAGTCAACTGACTGCTTCAGCTACCGGTGGTGGCCGGTGGCCTGCAATTTCTTTTAAATATATACGACCCACAATGGAAACGGTTATTTTAACCGTTGCACATGACTTGCCCCACATCAGTATCGAAGCGGGGCAACGGATGCTTTCTCTGTTGGCATAGAAGGTTTACCCCCGTTGTCATAATGTCGTTCTGTACTAGTGAATAACGAAAAAAATTGTGTCTTTCGGGTACCAGCTCGCCCCATATTCAAAAAGCAAACTCACAGAATTCCGAAACTTTTAGTTGGGCAAATATAATCAAGTATTGTACTCATACATTTTTTTACAGAGAATAACATTAATTGCAACCCGGGTGAAAGATTTACCAAAAAGACACTATATACACGCCATATTCGTCAGAGATTTATCCTTTTTGCCCAGAATTTAACGAAAAATATTTTGTGGCTAACTTTTTAAACGAGTAAAATACTTCGTAATATTTGAGCATACAAAGTTTCTGAATTTTTCAACCACCTTTGAAATTTCTAAAAAAAAAACGTATATTAGATGTGCTTGTCTCCATGTGCCATTAGTCTGTAACTAACAATATATGTGACTTAGCTTTACTACACACATGAATGGGTTAAATTAGACCTCCCAGGTTTACAATACTTACGAAAATAGAAAATAGGCTGGACCATTTATCCCAAAATTCCAACAATATGCACATCGACCACGTGAACACGCGGCACGTGCATGTCTTGTGAAGATGTATTTTGTCTTGCTCGAACCAAAGATCTTTCTAATCTCCGTAGTTGGGTAGAGATCGTTCTTGCTTTTTCCCCGTGCCTCGATCCTTTACAAAGAAAGCATGAGGGTGAAATTCCATAAACACTTTATTATCGGAAAGCAAGTCCATAGACATAAAGAAGGTGTTTGCTGATGTTACGAACACACAAAATATTACGAAGAGAAAGATATTTGTCTAAGCCAAAAAACTTGTGAATGACCAATATGTGAGATTTCCAAACATGGCCCATTTGGCATTTACCATGCATGAAATGGTTAAATTGTGCCTCTGAGATTGGATTTACAGTCATTATAAAAATAGAAAATGGGATGGACCATTTAAGCCAAAATTCTTACAATATGCAGATCGACCACGTGAACACACGGCACGTGCATGTCTTGTGAAGATAGTATTTTGTCTTGCCTGAACCAAAGATCTTTCTAATCTCCGTTTCAAAAAAAAAAGATCTTTCTAATCTTATCTTAGACCACAATAATATCTTAGTATGATCAGTGAGCAATATATACGTCTCATCTGCCAGCTACTGGAACATCAATTGTACCAGCGACGTCCGTACTCTGTCCACGGCATAAGTGGACAGCGTGCATGCAGCTAACCACATCGGCGGATTGCATGCATGCGACCCAAATCGGTTTCAATCAACGCGATAGATAGCATGTGTCTTGCAGTAAACCATTCGCGTACGGGTGCCCATCATAGTTAACGCGGACTGTTATGGAATCATCAGCGTAGTGTATAAAAGCTAGCTAGAGCAACACAGGTTCCATCACCTGCGCTGCGCTTTAGTTATCTCGGCATGGCTCCTACGTTGATCTCGCTGTCTCTCTCTGTGCTGCTGCTGATCTTGTCCGCCATGCTGCATCCGTCGTCCGCCGGCAGCGGTGACCTGCTGATGCTGGACAGGTTCCACCGGTGGATGTCGGCGCACGGCCGGTCCTACCCGAGCGCCGACGAGAAGCTCCGTCGGCTGGAGGCGTACCGCGGCAACGTGGAGCTCATCGAGGCCACGAACAGGGAGAGCGGGCGCCTGGGCTACGAGCTCGACGAGAACGAGTTCACCGACCTCACCAACGAGGAGTTCGTGGCACGGTACACCGGGGCCACCGTGCCTAAGGACGCCGCCGACGCCGATGCCATTGCTCGTGGCATGGGCAGCATCATCACCAGTTCACCACTATGGCTGGTGATGTCAACGAGGGCCGCGCGTCGACGACGCTTGATCTGAACGAATCCATGGTGTTAGCGACACAGAACGTTGACTGGAGGGACCAAGGCGCGGTCACGGCTGCAAAGTACCAAGGGACATGCGGTAAGCATATGCATACACTAACATACTATAGCTTACTAGTAATTTTGCATACGCAATGCGCGTCTAAGTTTTATGCCCTCCTAAAACTGGTTTGTGGTAATGTCTAATTTATGACTGTATTTTTTTTAACCCAAGGTTAAAACATCACATATCATCGTCATGATATTTCTTCTGTAAAATCGTTGCATTAGTTTTCACACTCCTACCCTCCAATAATATCCAAATTGATTGCCGCTATTATGGCAAATTACTGTCAGTTTCCAAAATAACAACACGGGTATGCAAAGTTGGACGTTTTAATTCCTCTCAAAATCAGCGCCCCTAATTAATTCTCTGAATTACTCCCCTATTAACTCGGTTGTTGATTTGGCAAGAAAGTAAGTGCTCGTTGGATCTAGCGTTAGACTTTCCAAAAGAATGAAGGCTGACAATGTGTTTTAGTGGTGACTGGGTCCGTTGGATCTAGCGTTAGACGGCCAAGATTGTTTGGATCTCCACGCTCTGTGCCTTTTTATATTAGTGGTGATATATGCATGCGCTGATCGATATTCACAAACATCACTTCACATAATACCTACACTACTAGGAAACTAGCTATAGGTGGATCCACATTCTGTGGCGCACCAAATAGACGTGCGCCACAGAAAATATTTCTGTGGCGCATAGTTTTGCATGCGCCTCAGAATTTCGAAATTCTGTTGCGCACGAAATCCACATGCGCCACAGAAAGGGAGGTTAGAGTGCGCCACAGAAAGACACATTTTTGTGGCGCATGTGGAACGTGCGCCACAGAAAACACATTTCTGTGGCGCATATACCACATGCACCAAAATGGTTCATGCGCCACAGAATTTTTTTCATCGCCTTTTCAGTTTTGCAGACAAGAAAAAAATGATAAAAAATTCAAAAAAATAAAATCCTTTCGCATGCAGTTAGGTTTTAGTGCCTACTTGGTATACAAATTTTGAAATATGAATTTTGACCTCTTTTGGAAAAAAATATTGACACGGCCATAACTTTTGCATACGACGTCGAAAAAATACGTTTAATATGTCAAAAAAACGTCATAAAAAAGGAGCTCGATTTCACCCGGGTTTACCCCGTGAACTTTTTTCAGATTCGGGAAATTCCAAAAGAGTAAAAAGTTATTTCGAAAAGAAGTTTTTTTCTACAAAATCAAAAAAAAAAATTGGAGAAGACAATTTTGTGGCGCATGACTAGGGATGCGGCACAGAATTGTTAGACGAGATTCAAAATTTGAATCCCGCCCAAGCCTCCACTTCTTCTCCCTCTCTTCTCTCTTTCTCTCCTCCACTTCTTCTCCACTTCTCCTCTCCTCTCCTTCTCTCCTCCACTTCTTCTCCACTTCTCCTCTCCCCTTCTCATCTCTCCTCCTTCTCCTCTCCTCTCCTCCACTTCTTCTCTCCTCCTCCTCCACCACCTCGGCGACCTCCTCCTCCACCTCCGGCGACCTCCTCCTCCGTCCCGGCGACCTCCTCCTCCACCATCTCCGGCGACCCCCATCACCCACCCACCCACCTCCGGCGACCCCCTCCTCCACCCACCTCCGGCCAAGCCACCTACGGCCATGGCCACGAGCAACACGGCCTTCGACGAGCTCCGACGAAATTCCGGCGGCGGCTAGTATCTGGCCGCCTTTTTTTTTTAAATTAAAAAAATATTCTGTGGCGCATGGTGGTGGGTGCGCCACAGAAATATTTCTGTGTCGCACGTTGCCTGGTGTGCCACAGAATTTTGGGCTTTCTGTGGCGCACGCCCGGATGCGCCACAGAAAAAATAATTAGTGGCGGGATATCTGTGACGCACCCACCATGTGCCACAGAAAGCTAAAATGGTGCGCCACATATAGCCTATTTCCTAGTAGTGCTAGGATGCTGTTGGGCATTTGCTACCATGGCGACAATCGAGAGCCTGATCAAGATAAAGGGCGGCAAGCTGATGAACCTATCCGTGCAAGAGTTGCTAGACTGCGATCTGTCTGGCCAGAATGGCTGCACAAACGGGTACCTTCACCTGGCACTCAAGTGGGTCCAAGCCCAAGGAGGAGTGGTGACCGAAGCTGATTACCCCTACCAGCAACTGCAGGGCAAGTGCAAGATCACCGATCCCGCCAAACGCGTGGGAAAGATCACCGGCTTCCAACAGCTGCTCAGGGAGACGCTGCTGAAGCTGGCCGTCTTCTACAGGCCCAATGCCGTGCAGGGGAGCGGACGGGGCGGCAGGGCTGTGCGGCATGGCGGAGTTTGGTTACTACCCTTACTAGTTGGCATGTACATGCAACGCACGTTTCATAATTAACTGACTAATACATACACAATAATTAACTAACTGGGGAGCGGACGGGGCGGCAGGGCTGTGCGGCATGGCGGAGTTTGGTTACTACCCTTACTAGTTGGCATGTACATGCAACGCACGTTTCATAATTAACTGACTAATACATACACAATAATTAAGAAGTCATTTCAGCGACATACTACCAGTTTAAACAAAATTCGAATGTGACATCATTTCTGCTACATGTTGCCAAGTTTAAACAAAATACATTTCCCTTCTTAGCTTCGACACATCTCACAAAAAGAGTTTAGCATTTGAAAATCGATGGTATTTACAGAAAAAGAAGACATTTCTTTAGGATTGTGTAACTTGAAATAAAAAGAAAGGATACACAGAAATTATGGGAATGCAAAGTATTGAGTTCTTTAAAGACAAATTGGTACCTCGTTGCCTATCCGACTATTTAGGCCAGGCCCAACAGTTATGTAGTACAGGCAGAAGTAGAGCACATGCATGGGAAAATTTATGCTCCGTCAGACCTGCAAGAAAACAACTGGATTCAAGTGCAAAGACAGCTTTTGAATCGATCCGAGAACACTTCAAGATGCATTTACACAGCGGATTGGAAGCTTCTAAAAAAAATCGCTTGCGTAGTTGTCTGTACCATGGTCCATGATTCATATTGCAGGCTTGCAGCTTGGAGTTAAGAACCGCAGATTGACATTATTTATCCAAGAATATTGTCACCTCCATCTGTAATCCAATAACCTGAACTTAAGCAGGTTAATCCAAAGCCAGCACCGAAAATAAAAATATCTGAGCTGCACTGATTTGGAGTATGGCAGTTCTGAAGTAGAAGAAAAGGGTGTCAATGGCGCCAATGATGGATGATGAGGGAGGCTGCGGATGAGGGGTGGCGGGCTGGGGATGCCTGGGTTGTGCAAATTTTCAATAAAACAACTTATCTTGTCATCCATCTTAAGACAGAATTGACAACTCCCTTGAGTAATACTACTTTCTATAGTCGCTTGTCATCACAATTCACGAACTAAAGCACGACCAAGAAGGCCTGCTTCTGTTGGTGCTGATTGCTAGGTGACTGATATATATTTCCTACACGGTCAGAAATAATCGCAGGCCCTTTATATTGATTAGCACGATACTAATCACACCAGTTGTTATCCCAATACTACGCCACGTTCAACCAGGTTTGGGTCATTCTCATTCATACCACACTTTTACTCAGCTAACAAGATAATTTGGGGGAATCATGAAACAATCGTATCTAGCGACTGGAATTCAACAACAGGCGCAGAACAAAAAACGGAGCAAGCAAGCTTGAGCAGGTTGTGTCAGCCAGGGACCTTGCAATCAAACGAATATGACGATGCTGGGCTTGCCCTTCTTGGGGATAAAGGGTGCCTTCCCGGGATCCAGCATGTTGCAGAGCTCGATGAAGACGGCATGCGGAAATGAAACAAAAAAAGGGCATCAGCTCACACTAGTAGGGAAAAGCTTATAGGTGAGATGTTATCAGTGGTGCACCAGTTCCCTGTGCGCCACTTATAGTCTCTCACCAGGTTTCCTGGATTTTGAAAAAAAAATACCAGTGGCGCACCAGATAGCAGTGCGCCACTAGTAAATTTTTATCAGTGGCGCACCGTAAACGTGGTACGCCACAGGTAAGTTCCAGATAAAACTTGAAAAATTCGAGGTGGAGGAGAGAGAGTACCTGTGGCTGCATGGTGCGCCACTGGTAAACTTTTTAGCAGTGGCGCACTGGGGTTGGTGCGCCACAGGTATTTGTCCACAGGTATTTTGCACAGTGGAGAGAGAATACCAGTGGCGCACCAAGTCCAATGCGCCACTGGTAATATTCTACCAGTGGCGCACGAGTAATCTGGTGCGCCACTGATAACCTGGGCAGACAACTTAAAGTCGCCCCACCTATCTCCACCTCTATTATTGCAACCTCACTTCCCCTTTGTTCTTAGCTCGAAATCTCTTCCTTCCTACCTCATTTCCTCCCCATTTTGGACCAAATTTGGTCAATCTAACCACTTTTAGTTGATAAATCTCCCTCATACACATCTCCTACATCCATGGCATAGATCTACCGTCTAAAATCTCACCCACACCTATAGATCTATAGATCTACTTTTTCTCTCCCCTCTCCAACAAGCTTGAGCTCGTCGACGTGTCGTCTCGCGGTTATCTCTTCTCGTGTGTGTAAGATGACGACTATATGGATTGGATGATGTAAATAAATAAAATTGTGAGATTTGTGCGAGAATGTGATTACTAAATAAATGAAAATATGAGATTTGGGTGGATGCGTTCTCAACGTCCGAAAATGATCGATGTGACATGAAAATGAGTTGCCAAATGTTGTCGAAACGTTGATTCGTTTCCGTTTCGGCAAAACTTTGGCAAACTCCTCGGTCCCATTTGTAGGGAGGTCATGCCGAAATTTTGCGTGACAACAACTAATGAGATGGTACTACTTAATTATTTTGCTTATATGTGTACCGTTGGACGTGCAGGTGATAATGGTCATCATGAGCGAAAGGAAAGTGGACAGATATCTGAGACACGCGATAGAGGACATGTACAAAAATGAGGAGCAGGAGATAAGATGTCCGTGTCGAAAATGCAAGTCAATGACCTTGCACCACCCCTATTCCGGTGTAGTGCGGGATCACCTGCTCATGCGTGGTTTCATGGATGGCTCCCCTTGGATGAATGATGAAGATGATGTACAGGAGGTCCATGCAGCGCCGATGGCAGTACATGACGACGAAGGGCATCATGATGACATGATGATTGTTGAGAATAACAACGAGGTGGAAGAAGACGAAGAGCCTACCGCACATGACGATGGAGAACTGGACGTTGTTGATGCGGAGACGACGCCGCTAACTTCGTTCTTGCAGGATCCTCATTTGCAAGAATTGCTTGTAAGGCCGACGAGTAACAATAGAGCTGCTGCTAGAGAGAAATCTAAGTTGGGGCAACTTGAGATAGATTCGAATACTCCGTTGTATCCAGGTTGCAGGCCTGAGGACACCCGCTTGAAAGTATCTCTCGATGTTCTGCAGATGAAGGTAAAACACCATTGGACCGACGCTAGCGTCGACGCTAATCTGCTATACTGGAAGGATGTCCTTCCGGAGAAGAACACGTGTCCTAAGAGTCTTGACGACGCCAAGAAATCGTGTGCCCTCTTGATTTACCGCACGAAAGATACCATGTATGCATCAATGATTGCTACATTTTTCGGAAAGAGGACGCGGACAAGACCACATGTCCAGTGTGCAACGCTGCTCGATACAAGAAAGGGATGAAGAAAGCTCCTCGAAAGGTTGTGTGGTACTTTCGCTCATTCCCCGTCTGCAGAGGTATTTCCTGGACCCCAAGGAAGCAAAGCTCATGCGCTGGCACGCGGATAGAAAGAAGGCACTGCTAAAGGACCCAACCGGATGGATAAGGCAACCCTGACACACCCTTCGGATGCAACCCAGTGGAAAGCATTAGACAACTACGATCGAGATTTCGGGGCAGAGTCAAGGAACATCAGGTTGGGTGCGAGCACCGACGGACTCAACCCATTTGGCAAACAGAGCAGCACACATAGCACCTGGCCAGTGTTTGTGTGGATATACAACCTCCCCCCTTGGCTTTGCATGAAGAGGAAGTACATTCACATGAGCATGCTCATTCAAGGGCCGAAACAACCAGGCAGCGACATCAATCTGTATCTGAAGCTACTGAAAGATGAGTTGGACACGTTATGGGCACCGGAAGGGGTCATCACATGGGACACCGTCGCTCAAGAGTATTTCCCATTGAGAGCCGCCTTGCTCTGTACGGTGCACGATTTGCCCGGCTGCGGATATGTCTCGGGCCAGGTGGTTCAAGGACACCATGCGTGCGTCAGGTGCATGGACGGTACCTGTTACCTACAGCTACCGAAAGAGGGGTTTCGAAAACCGTCTACATGGGGCACCGAAGGTGGCTACTGATAAGAAAGACCGTGGAGAAAGCGTGGAGACCTGTTCAACAATGAAGAAGAGCATGAGGACCTCCACGTAAGAGAAGCGGCGAAGAGATCAAAACGCTCCTGGATAACTGGGAAGAGTGCCCTGCACCGGGAAAGAAGAAGAAGAAGGCACCTCCGCTCCTGGATGTATGGAAGGCGAGGTCCGTGTTTTGGGACTTGGCGTACTGGCCCATTCTCGGTACGCCTAATTGCCTTGATCTAATGCATATCACGAAGAATGTGTTCGAGAGTTTGTTTGGCACCGTGGTCAACATGGCGGAGAGGACCAAAGATGGGCCGAAAGCAAGGCGCGACTTGATATATTATGGTTTAAGGGGAGAGCTTCACGGGGGAACCAGAAAAGGCCGGGGAAGATCAGTCGGATGAGGAAACGGACGGTCACAGGGACAAAAGGGTTAAGAGGATCAATGACTACTATTGCCCCCCTCCAGCTGCACTCTGCACGAGAATGAGATCAATCAGCTCTTCAAGTGCCTTCTAGGAGTCAAAATGCCTATCGGTTACGCGGGGTTGATAAGCAGATACCTAGACCCGAAGAAAAAATGCTTCAGCGGGATGAGTCTCATGACTATTACGTGATGATGACGCAGATCTTTCCGGTTGCAATCAGAGGGATAATGGACAAGCACGTCCGTGAAACATTTTTGGCCTCTGTAACTTTTTCGACGTCATCTCTCGAAAGTCGATCACCCGACAGCTCGATAGGCTGCAGGAAGAGATCGTTGTGATACTATGCGAGCTTGAGATGTACTTCCCGCCAGCATTCTTTGACATCTGTGTGCATCTATTGGTCCATGTCGTGGATGATATAATCCATCTCGGGCCGCTGTTCCTGCACAATATGATGCCGTTCGAACGGTTGAATGGGGTCATCAAAGGATTTGTTCGTAACAGGGCCCATCCGGATGGAAGCATCGTCCAAGGCTTTCTCACCGAAGAGTGCATCTCTTTCTGCACGAACTTTCTAGAACTCGAGAACCCTGTTGGTTTGCCCGTAAACAAGCACCTCGGCAAGCTACTTGGATCAGGTCACAAATGGCCGGAGGGATTTGCATGTGGACTTTGAAGGTCGACGCGCCGACTTTGACAGGGCCAACTTAGTAGCACTACAACACATTGATAGGTTGACGATTATTTGACGGAGCACCAAAACTCAATTAGGAAGAAGTATGGTGATAGAGGCAAGACGAGAACGGAGGGAGAAATATCAGAGAGCACAACTCCTCTTTCGCAGGTTGGTTCAAAGAAAAGCTTAAGGCTAATCCGCCGCCAATGATCTCGGAGGATGACATTTTCTTATTGCATTGGCACATGGACCCGTGACCAACCTCCAGACATTTCAAGCGTATGATATCAACGGGTTCACATTCTACACGGAGGAGAAGGACAAAAACTCTGATTATCAGAACTCAGGGGTAACGGTGGAATCCTACACTGGTGACGTGCTGACAAGATACTACGGAAGGATCGAGGAGATATGGGAGCTAAACTACTCTAGAGAGAATGTGACGATGTTTCGCGTCAGATGGGCTAAGCTAGTCACTCCCGAAGACCGATATTTCATCACCATGTCCATACCCTCAGCCAAATCAAGCGTCAACGCCACCGCACAAAATGAGCCATGGGTACTGGCTAAGCACTGCACACAATGCTTCTTCATAATCGACCCGTCCAAGCCTAGCCGTGTTGTTGTGAGGAGAGGCAAAAGGAACATCGCCGGAATGGATGGAGTCGCCAATGAGGACGACTTTGACAAGTACGGTGACCCAAATATTGAAGATGACGACAACAATCAGGAAACATACACCACAAGAAGAAGCAAGACCACGGTACCACCCAAGTCAGCAGGTCCTCCGTACACAAGAAAAAGTCACAATGTCGGGCTAAATTTTGCAACATCGACAAAAAAAGGAAAGAAGATTGCCAAACACTGATGATTGAAGCACTTATTATTTTGTATCCCTCATTTGTATAACTATGCACTTATATATCGGGATCAACTCATTTTGTATCCCTCATTTGTATAACTATGCACTTATATATCGCGATAAACTCATTTTGTATCCCTCTTAATAATTGTATCCGGTGTCGATTCAAAAAAATTATGAAAATTCAAGTATGTGAACAATATTGTCAAATATATATATGTGAACAGTAGTGCAATTTAAATATATGTTTGTTTTTGAAAAGTTTGAAAAACATGTCTCTTTTCAAAAATACTAAAAAAAACACCCCAGGTTATCTGTGGCGCACGGTTAGCTTACCTGTGGCGCACCGCTCCGTGCGCCACAGATAACCACAGCTGGGCCCACATGTAAGTGACCCAGACTTATCTGTGGCGCACCGTGTGGTGCGCCACAGATAAGTATCACGGTGCGCCACAGATAGTTCTGGGTGACTTACATGTGGGCCCCCTCGCTTCTCTCACCGCACACTTAGCCAAATTTCCCCAACTCGCCGCTGGCCCGCCCCCTCGCCCCTGTGCTCGCCGTCGCCGCTGGCCCGCCCCTGCTCGCCATCGCCAACGACCACGCCGCCCATCGTCCACGCCATTACGCCGCGCCTCTCCCGTCGACGGACACGCCGCGCTCGGCGCCCCTCGCCCTCCACTACGCCACGCCGGTCGGGTCCATGCCCGCGCTCGGCCACGACGCGCTCGACGCCTGCGCGCCCGTCTGCCTCCCGTCCGTGCTCGAGGAGCACCTCCACACCGCCGTCGACGACCCCGGCCCCTCCCTTCCCTCCCAGAGCCTCCCGTCCGTGCTCGAGGTGTCGCCCATCTCTCCCTCTCCTTCATCCCCTCTCCTGCACCCTCTAGGTGTTTGCTCAAATGCCCAAGCAATTTTGTTTTGCTTTATTTTGCTGCTAGATCCTGCTAGTGCTGCTTGCTTGCTTGCTAGTTGCTGCTAGGTTTATAAATTAGGAAAATTTGAGTATATGAAAAAATTTGGAGATGAATTTTTGCTGAGTTAAATATGGTCACTGTTCTGAATTGCCTTAAAAACAACTTGAATTAAGGTGCTAGAAGTATTCAAAAAAGAATTTATGTGGTTTATCATGAAGTACTATCATAGTAGAAGAGATCCATGAAGATAAATTGCACATAGGATCCAGATTTGATAATTTAAGACGCCTCCGAAGTTGGTACTTTTTAATAGATGTGAAGATGTGTTTCTATGTTCTAGTTGCTGAAATTTGCAATGTTGTGATTCATATGGATGTGGATGTGGATAGAGTTGCTGAAATTTGCCGAAATGTTGATTCACTTCCGTTTCGGCAAATTTATCGCACTCCATAGCTAGACTTTTTAGCAAAGGTCATGGCTAATTTTTTCGTTTTGTTTTGTTACTAATACCGTGCTATTTACTAATTTGTGTAGATATGGCGGACAACGACGAAGCCGGTGGTTCTCGGCCTCATGCTGGTTCCGAAGAAGAAGACTTGGAGAACCACTACCTGCGATATTTCTCGCAAGACATAGAGGACGATGGATATGAGGGTACGGACAACAACACCACTGACAACGGCGGCGGCGGCACAGATGGTACTACCTCAGGTAGCGCCTCCGCCAAGCGTCAGCGGAAGGAAAGGCGCCAAAACTTGGTGGGCACCGGCCGACTGAAATCACAGAGGTGGACGTCACCAGTGGTTTACCTATACAGCCTGAGAATTATGCAAGGGGCTTTGGCAACACCTGTGCCGCCATTGCTCGAGAAATGTGCTCGATCAATGACGGGCACCTAAGGTACAAAGACAAAGAGCCTTTCGAAAAGCTCCTCATTAAGAGGGTCCATCAGCGGTACAAGTTCCCGCAGCCATACAATAACCTAGATAAGAACAACATAGTAAACACAGCTGCCCTCGGCAAAATCAGCAAAGGTTTAGGCTCTTGGAAATATAGGCTGAGGAAGATGCTTGATAAAGATTGCAGTTTCGAGGAGGTTCACCGCCGCTTTCCCCAAATTTCGGTGGACGCATGGACTACTTTCAAGGACGCCGAGAACACCCCAGAAGCGATTGCCAAACGGGGTGGGGGAAGGAAATGCGGGACAAGAACATAGGTGACCACACTCTTGGAAGCCGTGGTTATGCCGGAAAGCAGCCCAAATGGGACGAAGAGGACGCCAAGCGCCCTCCTGATGAGGAGAACCCCTGGGATAAGTTCACGGACCCATTGGCACGCAGAGCGATCAGGGCCCGATACAAGCATGATAAGGACACCGAGGACCTCAAGACGGGAAAAAAGGTCTTGGAGCTTGAGAAGAAGATTCTGGTAAGGAATTTACCAGTTTAAAATGCTTCTAATCAAGTCCATTAAATTATATAGCAGTCACGTCGTTTCTAAACGGTTCACATTACTTCTCCAGGCGGAAGAAAAGGCGCAATCTACTCAAACCTCCTCTGATGGTTCATCGTCGAAGGCCCCGTATTGGGACACTGCTTTTGTCAGGGCGTACAACCAGGTGAAGGATAGGCCGGCGACAGAACAACCGCACAAGGGCCGTGTGGTAGGCGCCGGTAAGCATCACAAACACTCTTACTATTATCCTACTGAGTCCAAGGAGGTGCGAAACGAGAGGAAGCGGTTCACCGAGATGGATTTAAAGGAGGCTGTGGATAAGGAGGTGAAAGCAACCGTGCCCGTGTTAGTCCAAAACCAACTGTAGCAGTCGCTCACTGCCATCATGCCTAGCCTGATGGAGTCGGTCAAGAATTGGATGGTCGAAGGGCAACAAGGGCCGTTTATCATGCCCAGCTTTGCCGGAAGCAACTCCAACAATCTAGCGCCTACGATGGATGGTCCGGCCGCCAACCCTACTTGTGGTAGGGAGGATGCGACGCCGGCCGCCAACAATGAAGTTGCTAAAGGGGTTTCGCCAGCCAGCGTGCATCTTAGCAGCCCCTCCATCATCTCTTCCATGCCCGCCCGCGGTCCAACGCCATTGGCTGAGCTCGAAGCTCTCACGGTAATTAAGCGTCACAAGCATCAACAAATTATGCATGTACCTCATCCTTGGCGCCCTCTCTTACGCCTTAACATGCATGTTTTCGCAGGCCGACGAGGTGGGATGCACGTTGCTATTGCGTGTGGATAATGAGCTTCGGGATGTGGCAACGGCAAGCATCATGTCACCACTTCAACACGTGATGCACAACCTGCCTATGGCCCCTGACGTGTTTCGGGTACATATTCATCGGGTGCTCTCGGGTTGTGGTGACCTTTATCCTCCAATTCAACCCGCGGGTGCCGATTCAGAGAAAACCCTCCAAGGATGCTTGGGTTATCCCATGACATGGCCAAAGGCACTGATCCGTTTGGACCCTCCTATCACCTGCACCCCGCCACAGCCAACACTGGTAGGGTCGGCGCCGGCGCCGGATCAAGAACAAGAAGAACAGTTGACGCAGTACATCTGGGGCATGCCACCAGACCACAGACTCAAGATGAACCTGCACTATTCTTTCCACCAGGGTCGGCGATTCATCATGTCGATCAGCTAATGCAAGGAGGGGATGATGACCATGATAGTGATGACTTAGTGGATCAGGATCTTCAGGCTCCTCATCAATGCTCTAAGCGTCTGTTCCATTCTCAAGGAACGCCTGAAGCTGCCCCCTTCACCGAGGATCAACAAGGCAACAAGCCTTTCAGCCAGGAGACACTCCTCAAGGCGGTCATGCCGGAGATTGAGAAAGGGACCATCCCTCCCACAGCGGCAGAGAAGAGGTGTAATAAAGCACGGAAAAGAAAAGTGAAGAATGACTTTGCCTCCAGCAGCCAGCCAGCGCCAAAGACCAAAGAGCCGTTACGGGCTAAAGACAACGTAGGCGTCTCCGAATGGCATTCGTTTCATCAGTTGGCTAAACCGATCCTGCCGCCGAGGCTATCGAAACTACTAAGGGGAGATATGAGTAGTCTCCATGAAGGTATTCATCGTGTGGAGAAACTTCTTCTCAGCTCCTCAAATCCATTATACCCTCTTTACCCGGTAAAGGTACCAAAGAACCTTGGCTATGCCGATGAATACCCCGCGGATGTGTTCTTCCTTAGATTTGAAGAGATCTTCGACATGTACCATATGAAACGACTCCCCATATGCTTCGTCCGCCTGCTATGTCTCAATATGCAGTACCAGCTTATGAAAGAGGAAACCAAACTCATAGCGATAATGGACCCCTACCACCTGCAAGAGGGCCGCCTGAACCACAGTGATGGTGCGCGAGAAGCGGCGCTCTACATACAAAAATTCTTCATACAGCATCAGGACAAGACAACCATTCTAATGCCATACTTCCCAAGTAAGTCATTCGCTAGCCGCCATTACATGCTTTTCGTCGAGTTTTGTCCATACAATGGTTAATTTGAGTATGATGGTCTCCTTTTGCAGGAACAAATACTGTGTCCTCATTGTTGCATTTCCAAAAAGGTCGGAGGCCATTTATTTGGACTCGGGGAGGCATCATAAGAAGAAGGACTATGGACCCATCAGGAATGTTATGGATGAGGCTCTCACCGGATACGCCTTCCATGGGTACCCGGTGGAGAGACAATATGTTAGAGAAGGAAAGCTGGTATTCGGCCACAAAACGGATTTCAAATCCGTCACGCAGCCGGAAAGCAGTAAGCTGGACGCCTTCTACGTCTTAATGCTCATCCGGGGTATGTAAGGGATATGCAGCAACTACAGTTGCCAGGGCAACTCCGCACATGGTGCCTGAAGAACATGACGGAAGCCACTGATTCTGATCACAGACTTGAATTCGTTCGCATCCAGCATACGATTGCGACAACAATCAACAACGATGTTCTCCGTAAGGAGGGGCTGTTCTACTACGGTTCTCCGCCAGCTAATGCCGACGTTGAAAGACGCTCAGAAGATCAGGGTGACTACAGGCCATTCAACACTCTAAATGGCACGGACCCTTTCCCGCCGTTGCCGAAAAAGAAAGCGAGCAAGAAGAAGCAGTGATGGTCGCAACTTTTATTTGTGTCTTGTAAACGTTATTCAGAAAATTGTTGCTGTGTTGTTTTTATATTATCTTCAAATTTACTAAGTATGTTATCTAGTATCAAATGTGTGATGAACTTGGTGAAGAACACTTTGTATTATTCATAACCATGTGATGTATGTATTCTAATATCATATGTGATGAACTTGTGTTATTCAAAAACTGTTTACTGCATGTGTACTGTATACCTGTACACCATATATACCTGTGCAAATACGAAATACGGTGCATTTTTTAAAAAAATTGCAAAACTATACCAGTGGCGCACCAAGGACTTATCGGTGGCGCACTGGGCATATTACCTGTGGCGCACCGTGAAAATTACCTGTGACGCACCGCCTGGTGCGCCACTGATAATGTGGCACGAGTGAGCCATCTGTGTGCCCCCACAGCTTACCAATGGCGCACCAGAAGCAGCTATCAGTGGTGAACCGTGTGGTGCGCCACTGATAAGTGAGTTCACTTATCAGTGGCGCAAGTTTAGTGGCGCACCACTAGTGCGCCACTGATAGCATATTTTGGTGCGCCACTAATAGGCTTTTTTCTACTAGTGTCAGTGCCTTATTCCCCCAGGTACGCGCTCGCTGGATGATCGGATTAGCAAAGGGAGACCGTCCGAAGGTACTGCAACGGCGTGCAGCGCGGGGCTCCTCATCCGAACGGACGGAGGGAGCCAGCTTGCGCACCGGCGGGAGCGCCGTCAAGCCATCGCTTCCAGCCGCGCCGCCGACGACATGGTATGTGCTTCCGGCGGCAGGGAATTTGATGGCGTCGTAGGGGTTTGGGGCCGGTCTGTGGCAATCAGCCGTGACGATCTTGGAGGCGCACACGGCGGAGATAATTTGCAACGGCTGTCGACGAAGGAAGCGAAGGTAGGCTGGCGGCGGAGGAAATAGGGGAGAGCTGCGAACAGATCGAAACCGGATAATTACGGTTTTTCTCCTTCCGCCTCGACTCCTCCACCATCCGCCTGGAGCGCCGACACCGGGGCTGCACTGGACATGATTTCGTTGGGTCGGGGAAGAAAAGTTCCGCCGGCCTCCTTGTGTGTGGTCGCCTGGCCGCCTAGATCCCCTCGCTCTCCGCCTGTATGGAATCCGGCCGGATTCGTTCCTCTTTCCCAGCGCCACGGCAAACGACATGAATAGGGTTGGGGACAGAAAATTAACGAATCGTTTCCTTATTATCATGAAAATAACGATTCGGAGATGAGTGGCAATTTAGTGGTATTATGTGATTTGGTGAGAGGGTAAAACGGGAAAATCGGACATTGTTGAGTTGTCAAACATTGGAACGATCTGGGCTGTGATCGGATATTGAACGGTCCAGATTTAAAGTATTTCAACAAGTTTGCTCTTTTAATAGTATATCAGGGGCGGAGCTAGAGTGTAATTGCCGGTGTCAAATGACACCGATGCCTCACCCAAAATCCTTTGTATCTATAGTGCATATGAAAAAATGACCCCATTAAAAATTGCTGCAATTATGTATTGCAAAATGTTTTGACCCCAAGTGACTAATTATCCTGGCTTCGCCCCTGTAGTATATAGATATAGATGTAGAGGTACGCGTAGAATCATCATCGCTGGAATAAGCGCCATTTGCTATAAATATGCGAGGTCACCTTGTCTTACCCCTCTTGTGCATTTTAAAATATGACCAGGCACCCAATTTATATGAAAACAGAAGAGCCAGTGCTATCCATGTACACCATTCTGGTCCAAATCCCTTATTTTCCAAGACTTCCAAAACAAAATTTTGATCCCCTTTGTCATTTTTTAATCAAGCTTAAGGATCTCCATTTCTCTTTGGCATGTGACAGTGGTGCAGCTTCAAAAGCCCAAGCCAAGCATGGATCTATACTAATTGGGATAAGCTCCATGATTAGGATGAATAACATCCATGGTCGCACTTTGTAATCTATTGTCCATGAGAGTAGTGATTATTTTCAAGGTACATTTCAGAATGGAACTGGTCGGTACTAATTCACTGTATTAGCATAATCTTTCTTCTAAATTAATGTGACAAGGGACCCATTTATGCTCTAAAGAACATAGAGTGTGCCTCGATGGAATGGATCACATAAATGATAAAAATATCGGCTAACGAAATACCAACATTTTGAGCAGCGAGATAGGGTCACTACCTTGCTCCCAGTGCCACCGGATGCTACTGTCAGCTCGCTGATCGATGGAGTGACAGGAACTAGGGATGCATATGCGGTGCGCAGCTTCTTCGGAACTTCCATCGCAACTAAAATTCGCTAGATACCTTTGAGCCAGCGAGTTAAGGACGAGTTTCTGACCTGGCCCCATGCGATCTTTAGTTGAACCTGATACGGCCCTAGGACGACAGGCGAGAATCCAACTTAAGTTACATCGGTTCTGAATGAACAAATATAGAGGTATAAATCCTTGCCCGAGTTGACTTTCTAATCCTTTCACGTTCACGATGGTCCTGGTAGTGCCAATCATGCATGATTAATTAGTTCACAACTTATAGACTAGTTCTAATTCTGCGACAACTTCTAAATTACCTTAACCATCGATTTTAGATTTTAAGGGTTACGATTTGAAAATATCAGTTAGATAAATACCTATTGTATAAAACTAAACAGAAAAGAATTTTTTAATTTGGCATGGCATTCTAGTAGTCTTAAAAATAGATAATAGGTTACTATAAAATGAGGGAGGGGGGCAATCTCCCCTCCCCAACACCTCTAGGTAAACTATCTTGATCGAGTCAAATCTCAGCCGATCGTGCACACTGATGATCGAGGCTCGTTGAGTACGAACGTACTCACATGACATGCACTGGGCTAGCCCAACGTACAAAGTATACGAAACACATGTACTCCCTCCGTTCCAAATTAGTTGTCTTCCATTTGCTAAAAAGTGAATGTATCTAGACATATTACAAGTATAGATACATCAACTTTTTGACAAATGAAAGACATCTAATTTGGAACGGAGGGAGTACTAAGCAATGATAGACGGACGAAATCACATACCGAATCTTTGGAGGCAGAAATCTTCCTTCCTTTATTACTAGGTATATAGATTTTTAGCTTCAACCATGAGATGCGAGAAGCCATTAAAAAGTATGTGGAGTTGTGTCTGACTTTCATTGTTAGCGGAAGGTCCATAGAGAAGGTATAACAAGTGTCGGGTTTTTAATTTTGGATTTTTTTTCTCGTTTGCAAGCTTAAAGTTGATTCTTTTTTCCCTTTCTGATCAGGTTTAAGACTTCGCAAAGTTAGATCACGGTACCAGAAATCGCAGAAGCACTCGCCATTAGAAGTACAGTCGCTGAAAGAAGGCTTCAACAAGTTCATCTCGGTGTTAGAGTACTGCCTCTCTCGGTTATATAGCGGATCCAATCTCCATCTCGAGATAGGTCACTTGTTGGTATCGTGGTTGAGGAAATTAAAACCCTTGCCACATCCGTTTCTTCAATGCCTTTCATCCATCCGTTCCAAATTAATTGACTTCTATTTGCCCACATGTGGATGTATTTAGACATGTTTTTTTGAAATTTAACCACACTATATTAAGCTAGCAAGCCGCCTCATTAAAAACCTTCCAGTCCCCTTAGGTACCCTGGTAAGGAAAAGAGTGCGTCTGAAACTTGCTGCTTTAAACATCCAACACAATTACATCGTTCAGCAGTTTGTCCACCAGAAAATCAGGTGGATCATCTACCCAATTACAATCACTATTTGAAGTAAAACAATATGCTGCTAGCTCATGAGCAACGCTATTAGCGTCACGCAAACAATGCAAAAAATCAACCTTCCCAATCATTGCTGCTTCATCTATGCAAGAGGCAAAAATAGCTGCGGCCGGATCCCACCATTGCTCTTGACCAACACAAAAATTGATGACTTCTGAAGAATCAGATTCAGCTTCAACATTCTGGAACCCCATGCTATTAACTAGTTGCAACCCCTCCAACATTGCCATTGCTTCCATCGTAGTCACATCAGAAGCATGCATAACATATCTGCACCTGGCAGCGAGAAAATTACCCGAGCCATCCCTTACCACCGCTGCCACGGCGCCTGCGCCTATATCTTGGTGAAACGCAGCATCCACATTGAGTTTTACAGCTCCTCCCAAAGGTCGAATCCAACGAGCCGACCCCTGGGAATTAACTTTACTTCTTGCTCTCATAGCATTCCCTGAGATAGCCAAGATCGACATAGCCCAGCGTTCAGGACGGGGATGTTTCTCACCATGTGTGATTTTACGGCGCACCCACCATAAGTACCAGCTTCCTACCGCAATAACTTCCTGCAGTCCAAGGCTTGGAACCCTTGGAAGAGATTTAATCTGCAAATTCAATAAATTTTGGAGAATTACAGGACCTGATAAACCATTACCAGAAGCATCATCAATTATCTGCTGGATTCCCAATCGACCCCAGAGACCTTGCGCCATAGTGCATGTGAACAGAAGGTGACGTACATCATCTGGGCCTTGCTGGCATATGGGACATATATCAGACGTTCCAATATGCCGCTGTGCAAGGATAGCGTTTAAAGGAATAATCCCACGGAGAGCTCTCCAAAGAAAAATGTGAATCTTGCTCGGTATATTCAGTTTCCAGAGCTGAGGCCAAACAGAAGGAGATAGAGTTGCTCCTGCAGTAGTAATCGCCTGGCCCTCTCCCTTGAATCGATGCTCCCATTCTACATGGTATGCTGAGCGCACTGAAAATATTCCGTTCCTGCTTAAGTGCCAAGCTACAAAATCATCAAAGGCGTCCAAATGTAGTGGTATTTGCAAAATCCGTCTAGCATCAGTTTGATTGAAAATGGATCTAATCAAAACTTCATCCCAACATCCCCTCTCATGATCAATCAGATCACGCACTTTTGTGATCAAGACATTACCTCGAGGTTGCGTAACCATACGTGTCGGACTTGAAGGTATCCAAGGATCTTTCCAAATATTCACCCCATCTCCTTTCCCAATTCTCCATATAAAACCTCGTTTAAATGTAGATAATCCAGCAAGTATACTCTGCCAGGTAAACGATGATCCATTTTTTGGTCCAGCTTGCAAGAGATCCCCATGAGGATAATATTTGGCTCTCAAAATTCGTGCACAGAGCGACTCCGGATTTGTAATTAACCTCCAACATTGTTTTGCAAGCATTGCAAGGTTAAAAGAGTGCAGATCACGGAATCCCATACCTCCCTCACTTTTTGGAAAACAAAGCTTCCACCAAGCATACCAGTGCATTTTCTTGGATTCATCATCATCTCCCCACCAGAATCGTGCAATAAGATCCGTGACATCTTTACACACACCTTTGGGCAATAAGAACACTGACATAGCAAATACTGGAATGGCTTGAGCTACCGCTTTTAGTAAAATCTCCTTACCGCCTAAGGATAGCAATTTCTCTTTCCACCCACTTAAAAACTTCCTGATTCTTTCCTGAAAGTGTTTAAAGCAATCACTTCGTTCAGCTCCCACCAAAGCAGGCAGCCCCAGATATTTATCTGATAAAGCCTCTGTGTCTATATGAAGCAATTGACACATATCCACTCTTGTGTCAACACGAGTATTTGGGCTAAAAAATATGCTTGATTTAGCCAGACTCACCAATTGACCTGAGTTTGCACAGTACGTATCTAACACTTGCTGTAAGGAAGCTGCATTTATAACATCTGCTCTCATGAGAATCAAAGAATCGTCAGCAAATAAAAGGTGTGAGACTGACGGTGCACCCCTGCACACTTTGATCCCCTCAATGCCACCAGCTTCTTCTTCAAACTGCAACATGTTAGAAAGACCTTCTGCACATAATAAGAATAGATAGGGGGATAGAGGATCCCCTTGCCTAATGCCCCTTGTAGGAATAAAGGATTCGGTCTCCTGAGAATTGTACCTTATTTTGTACCGAACTGAAGATACACATGCCATTATAAGATTCACCCATTGCTCACTAAAGCCCAACTTCAGCATCATATTCCTAAGAAAATTCCATTCCACTCTGTCATAGGCTTTATGCATATCCAGCTTAACAGCACAAAGGCCCTTCTGACTAGCCTTTTGATTCTTGATTTTATGCACACACTCATAGGCCACCAAAATATTATCTGTAATTAAACGTCCAGGGACAAAGGCGCTCTGTTGTGGAGAAATAACCTCGGGCAATATATTTTTCAAGCGAAGAGAAAGCATCTTTGAAATGATTTTGTAGAGCACGTTACATAAACTGATGGGTCTGAACTGAGTTACCAATTCGGGTGAATCAATTTTCGGGATCATCACAACTATAGTCTCATTCCAAGACTCAGGAATAATACTAGTATTGATAGCATGCAGGACCTCCCTTGTGATATCTGCCCCCACTATATGCCAATATTTCTTGAAGAAAATTGCATGGAGACCGTCTGGCCCAGGCGCTTTCAGGTCCCCAATACTAAACACAGCTGTCCGAACATCATCAGCTGAGAACGGCTTCACCAACATCTCATTCATTTGGTCAGAAACTTTTACCGGTATTTTTGCTAGGAAATCATCCTGCGTTTCAGCAACCTCCGAAGCAAAAAGATGAGCAAAATAGTTTCTTATATGAGAATTTAAAACATCCGTACCTTCCATCCACTCCCCTTGGTCATTTTTCAGTTTCTTTATAAAGTTCTTCTTTCTCCTAGCAGATGCAAACTTATGAAAGTATGACGTATTACGATCGCCATTCTTAAGCCAGTTAGTCCGTGATCGTTGCATCCATTGCACCTCTTCAAGTTCCAGTAAATGCTCCACGAGTGCAGCCAAGTCTCTTTTCTTCAATTCATTCTCGTCATTCATAGGCCCGTTCATCACATTCTCCAAATCTCTCTGTGCTTTCCGTAGCCTTTTCTTCGGTTTTTTGAGTACCCGCTGGTCCCAGTCATGGAACTCCGCATGCATGCGATTTAGTTTCGCATGGACATCATCTGCTGGGCCATCCGACACTGCTTTTTCCCACGCTTGCATTACAGTGTCTGTAAATTTCTCCTCAAGCAGCCAACGAGCTTCGAACTGCTGTCTACTCCTCGGACCTGCGTGTTGTATCTCCAGATAATGTCCCGTATCAACCAAAAGCGGACGATGATCTGATCGACAAAAATCCAAGTGAATCAACGCCGCATTTGGGTATATATTTGCCCATGCAGAATTTATCAGTCCACGATCAAGTCGTTCACGTATCCTACCCCTCCGCCACGTGAAAGGGTCTCCAATATATCCCATGTCATGCAGTTCACAATGATCCAGAGTCTCCTGAAAGGCAAGCATGTACTGCTGTGGTCGTGGATTGCCTCCTTCCTTCTCATGAAGGAAAAGGATTTCGTTAATATCGCCAATCAGCAACCATGGCAGATTATTCAGTTGATACAGACCTTTAATTCTGTCCCACGTTTTGTACTTATGCTCCCATTTGAATTCACCGTACATGCATGTACATCTCCATACCTTTCCTTCTTCATCCTCTATTTTGACGTCAATAAACATCGGATCCAACTCTAGTCTTTGGATTTTAATTTCTTTCTTCCAAAAAAGTAAGAGGCCTCCTTTCCTGCCATCCCCAGGACATACTAACTTACATTCCATCTTTGTTCTCCTTCTCAAACATTCAGCCGGATAGCTCTCCAAGTGTGTCTCCGACAAGAACATCACATCGGGATTATTTTTCCGCTGGACATCCAGCAGAGACCGAACTGCCGGGTCATTTCCCAGGCCCTGGCAGTTCAGCGATAACAGTTTCATTGCGCCCGGACGGACCCCTCCAGGGAGCCCGCCGATCCTAGAGATGAGTTTGAGAGGTCATCACTCTTCTTTGATCGTTTCACTCTGTCAGTTTCTTCTCCCTCCTTCAGCACAGATGACACGGGTTGCACTTGGTCTGTATCCATATGTTTCCCCTGTAACATGTCACCTTCATCCGAGCCCTCGTTAGGCTCCAGCACGTGGCTCTCACCCTCAATGGCTAGCCGCCTCTTTGCCCCACCATCTACAACATCAATCTCCTGTATCAATGCATCCTTCGGCTTGACAGAATTAGTTGCTATATCCTTCAATAGGTCTTCCGTCTGAGGGTTCAGATACGGTAAAGCATTATGTCGCCAACTTACATGTGGATTATTGCCTCGACCCTGTCCTTCATTAGCATTTGCACCGCGGCCAGCAGGATCTCTGCCGCGGCCTCCTCTCATACCCCCACGAAAACCACCAAATGCCGCTCTCCCATACCAAGTTTCTCTATCAGCTTTAAGAAAATCACCCCACTTAAGTGAATCTTCATCGTGTTCACCCGTGCCACATTCCAGGTGAGTGTGCCCAAACATCCCACACGCTCCACAAAACTTTGGTACCTTCTCAAATTGAATTTTGAAGAATTCTCTCTGCCCACCTCTCACAATGGACACAAAACGAGCAAGGGCTTTTCGAATATCCAGTTTTGCTCGGACTCTGATAAAATCGCCCAAGCCATGTATGCTCATATCCACCTCGACAACCTGCCCGATTCTTCGCTCAGCCAGGTTTCTGATTAGTGCTTCGTTCCTATATCCATCAGGGAGCCTGTGGATTTGTATCCATACTGCTAGGTAATTTAGATCAACAGATTCAGGGGCAGCGAGACCATCATATTCTTCAATGGTAAGAGCGTTCTGACGGAAAAGCCACGGCCCTTTCTTGGTAACCTTCAGCCAATCACCCAAGCAATGGCACTGAATCGTGAACATGTTATCTCCCAATGGCCGAAAGTGGACATCACGTGCTAGACTCCATGCATACCGCATATGTTGTTCAAAGGTTTGCGGACTGAAGAAATTCGCTGTGTGAACTTTCGCCAACGCTAACCACTTAATTCCTGCCTTTGGGACGTCTTCTTCCTCCTCAAACACAAGATCATCAATCTCGTCCTCACCAAGCCCCAGCCTCTGCAACATCTCCCCAATCTGCTCCTCCTTCCTTCCACCAGATCCTTCTCCTGACTTGCTGGCCGGATTTGGTTCAGAGGACTTCGTCGCCATGATTGGGATCGAGGAACGACCGTGGGAAAGCTCAAAGACACCTCCTTAGACAATCAAACTGAGAAACCACCCCGATCCAGGCAAAGATATACCGGGCGTTGGGATCGTATCAGACTTGTGATCGGGAATCTAGTCAGGGAAGGACTTCGAATCGGATCAGGAACCCTAGTCGCCTAGGTCAGGAACCCTAGTCGCCTAGGTCTTTTTTAAAATCTCTACTTCTGATTGTACCTAATGTTCTATTGATTGATCTAATATGATGTATTTAGACATGTTAGAAGTATAGATATATCCACATTTGGATAAATTGAAGTCAAACGGAGGGAGTATGTAATAATTCAGCACACACTTTATCTCGTCGAGCCGAACTCTTTGGTAGTTGTTTCTTCCTTGATATTGCCCCGAATTGTATTCATGACAAACTATGTATTGATTTTATTTTATCAATAAAGTGTTGAATTAAGTGTTGAATTCTCTCTTAAAAAAAGTGGTACTCTCGAAGAATAACAAAAGTGGTAAAGAAATGTTACCGTGAACACTACTCCAATCCAGCAGTCAAAGAGGCGGCAGCAGCAGCAGCTTGCCTCCGCCTCCCCCAATCCCCAAATTCTGGTACAATCCGCACCGGCGGCGATGTCGGCGGCGCCCCCGCCGCCCCCGGAATTCGCCGGCGGCAGCGACAAGGTCCTCGCGGCCGCGCAGCATATCGTCAAGTCCCTGGCCACCTCCAAAAACGCCGCCGACGACATGATCCGCATCCTCTCCGGCTTCGACAACCGCCTCTCCTCCATCACCACCGAGATGTTCCCCTCCGCCGACCTCGAATCGTGCGAGATCCCCTCCTCCGCCGCCGCCTTCGATGCCGCCGAGCAGCTCATCCAGCTCTGGGACGCCACCCCCGAGGCCCTCGTCTTCGAGGCTCCCGAGGACGATGTCGCGCAGTACCTCGCCGCGGTCGATGTCGCCGTGGAGCACCTCGCGCGTGGCGGCTCCGGCGCCGGACGCGCCGGCGTCGCCGTCCAGCTCGCCATGGCGCGCCTCGAGGAGGAGCTCCGCCACCACATGGTCCGCCACGCCGTGCCCCTGGACCCCACGGGCCTCTCCTTCTCGCTCCGCCGCCTCTCGCTCGGGTCCTTCGAGGACCTAGACAGCTGCTCCGAGTACGACGCCGCCACGCCGCACAGCCTCGACGCCGCCGCCACGCCGGAGACCGCGCGCGGTGGTCCCCTGGGGAACCCGTTTGACGAGCACGTGTTCGAGCCCGTCCGCCCCGAGGCCGTCGACGACCTGCGCGCCATCGCCGACCGGATGGCGCGCGCAGGATACGGGCGTGAGCTTGCTGATGCCTACTGCGTCATCCGGCGCGACCTGCTGGACGAGTACCTCTCCGTGCTGGGCGTCGAGCGCCTCAGCATCGACGAGGTGCAGCGCGTCGAGTGGAAGCAGCTCAACGACAAGATGAAGAAGTGGGTGCAAGCAGTTAAGACGGTCGTCCGCGTGCTGCTTGCCGGTGAGCGCCGTCTCTGCGACCAGGTGCTCGCCGTGTCCGACGAGCTCAGGGAGGAGTGCTTTCTTGAATCCACCAAAGGATGTATAATGCAGATTCTGAACTTTGGGGATGCTGTGGCTGTGTGCCCCCGCTCGCCGGAGAAGCTCTCGCGGATTCTTGACATGTATGAGGCACTCGCAGAGGTAATCCCTGAGATGAAGGATTTGTGCCTGGGAAGTTCTGGTGATGGTGTGGTTAGTGATGTTCAAGCAATTCTTGATAGGCTTGGGGATGCTGTAAGGGGAACCCTTTTTGAGTTTGGGAAGGTTTTGCAGCAGGAGTCGTCCCGGAGGGCAATGATGGCTGGTGAGATCCACCCAATGACACGGTATGTCATGAACTATTTGAGGTTGTTGGTCGTTTATGGCGAGACACTTGATGTCCTCCTGGATGATGGTGCCGATGATCACAGTTCTGTGGAAAGACCTGAAGATCAGGATCGGGATCCGGAACACTTAGAGAGCATGACCCCTCTTGGAAAGCGCCTTTTGAAGCTGATGTGTTACTTGGAGGCCAATTTGGATGACAAATCTAAGCTTTATGAAGATGCTGCCTTGGGGTGCATATTTTCCATGAACAATTTACTCTACATTGTTCAGAAGGTAAAAGATTCCGAGCTTGGAAAGATTTTAGGTGATCACTGGGTAAGAAGGCGCAGTGGGAAGATTCGGCAGTATTCAAAAAGCTACCTACGGATTTCATGGACGAAAACTTTGTCTTATCTAAGGGAGGATGTACATGGGAGTGGTAGTGGCAGTGGGCATTCAAGTTCTAGGATGTCCATCAAGGAGAAGTTCAAGAACTTTAACTTGGCATTTGAGGAAATTTACAGGAACCAGACAATCTGGAAAGTTCTGGACCCCCAGCTACGAGAGGAGCTCAAGATATCTATATCTGAAATTGTGATTCCAGCATATCGTGCTTTTTTGGGAAGATATGGTAGTCAAGTGGATTCCGGAAGAAGCTCGGGAAAATATATAAAATATACACCAGAGGACTTGGAGGGTCAGCTTTCTGATTTATTCGAGGGCTCACCAGGGTCTGCCAATCACTCTAGGCGAAGAACATAGCTCATAGTGACAGGGTCCAGTTTCAGGTATGCTTTGCTGAACTGATCTTGTATCGTTGAATTGTCATATACACGTGACATCTGTTAAATGGGTATTTGTTCCTTTAGCAGTCACTATAGTACTATAATCCAAATGAGGATCTTTTGTATGTCTACTTTTGCATGGTGTGCACTAAGAAACATTGTATATGGATTGATTCCAAGTGTCTGGTCTATTTGCTGCTATGTTGTGTTACTTGTGTAGCTACAATTGACCATTTGGTACTAAGTAAGTTATTGATAATTCCTTGAACGTGTTCGTGACTGGATCAAACAAGGGATCACCATTATTAGCGCAGCCCTGGAGGCATAACCAATTTACAATTGATGGTTGAATATGATATAGCAGAATGAGAACAAACTCATGGTCAAATTTAGTTATTTAAAAAAACAGTTGTGGCTTCTTATTGATCAAATTGTATGTTTACAAAGTAAGATAAAGCAACCAACAAACTTATGAAAAATCATAGTTGACTTACAATTGTTCTTTTCAGAATGGTTGGTTGATTTAGAAAACTAAGCTTTATATTTTCTTATAACGTTTCTAAAAGATTGTCATATGGTGTATGTTTGTTTAGATGCTTCAATGAGCATATGTCCTTAGCAATAACTAAATAGAAGTATTTCATTATGAGCTGTTGCTACCATGAACCTGGAGACTTGTCTTGAGTCTGCAGTATGATTTCAAATCTCTGAGACTCTGACTGGATTAAAACAAACTAACAAAGTGACTGGGTTTCGTTATACCACCCATAAGAAGAAAACATAGGTTAGGTATATGTGCTCCATCAGTAACAAATATGTTAATTGATCGAATGATTGTGCCCTTTATAAGAAGAGTTGTGTCCTTTGGATGTAACTTCTTGGTACTTGGGCACGCTTGATTAGCACGTGAAGTTGCTGGAACTAGTATCCAACTTGTATAAGTGTATAAGGGTTGATTTATCTCAACTCTGCCTGTGCCTGCCAATAAGATTGTTAAGGAATAGTATTTCCTTCTAGATGCCCAGAATGGCAAAAAATTATGTTAGTATCACAAGTTCCATATATAATTTTCATTTCAATTCAACAACCATCTTGCACTTGTTATGGTTATCTCCATGTTGTTTGATATCAAAACCATCTCTTAATCGTTCTCTCGATTGCACTTTGAAGTTTGAACATTCGAAACATGGAACAATGTTTCAAATGTCTCTAATACACCTAAATACCTAATACCTTGAAACGAGTAATTAATCTTGCTATAAAACAGGCTCGTAGTTATCTTTCTTACCATTTCGTAACTATGAGAACGAAAAGCAATTTTAAGCCCAGTCAGTCTGAATAATTGCAGGATCTAGACCCAGAAAAATAGAAATATTCCTCAATTAACGAGAAAGTACAATTCCATTCCAAACTTAAGAAACTTTTGTTTATGTCAATTGGAGATAAATACTGCGAAATCTGAAGATGATACTTGTTTAAAGGGAAAGTAGTTAATGTGTAGAGTTTGTTGATGCTGGAAATTTCCTCAGTCTGGGAAACCGGTGTAGAGGAAGGTACCCTTGGAAGAAATTATGGTGAATAATCGTGCGTGTGCCTCGCAGACTTGGCGACTCCACACCTTTTATTTACGGTGTCAAGAGTATATCGGTCTGACTCGTTTAAATTTGTATTCCAACTGGATTACAAACTCGGACACTCCCTCTGAAGATAGGCTGAAGATTACCGGAAACCTGCATTGGAGCCCGAGCTACATGGCTCCTGATTTTTTCAAAATTCAAATTCGACATTTTGAAGTTTCAAAAAATTCTGAATTTTTTTCTAGATGCGGCCAGTGATGCATTCTACCAACAGGGAAATCTCAAGGTGAAAGCATTGTATTTTTGGCTACAAAAAAATGACAAAATCTGATAAATGTTGAGGTTTCAAAATCTGCACTGTTCATTTTTTCAGATCTACGATTTTGTCAGTTTTTCACAGCCCAAAGTACAGAGTTTTTAGATTACATCTTCAATTGTTTTCAGAATTTTCTGAAACTTTAAAATTCCGTTTTCGAATTTTGAAAAATCCGGGTTCCATGCAGCCCGAGCTACAAAAATCCACTCTCAAAGATTACGCCCATCTTGTTATAGATAGTAGCGCCCTCACTAGGATTTAGCATTTTGATAGAATAGTCATGTCATATCAAAATCTTAGTATGTTCGGTACTATTATGATGTTTTGGGGATGTGGATTGTAGGCTTGTTATGACAATGCAATAACAAAGAGTTATTCCTCAACAGCCAAAGCTCAGGCACCCAACCCTTCATGCAGACCATGTTTCCATCTAAACTTAATGCCATTTGCCATACCTATGTAGTAGATTGAGCTACAATCTACTGCCCATGCACAAGGGACTAGCCTCCGCAACATTGCTGATCCCATGGATGACCTGGAAACACCGCAATGACTGGGTTTTTGGTATTTAACCTAAAAAGAAACAGTCTGCCAAGTCGACCAGGATTGCAATTTATAATCTGCACCAAAAGGCACCAACGGAGCACATACAGAAAATATAGCTCATATTGAAGCTATATTAGTTCATACAACAACACGAAAGAAACTTAAAATGTAAAAGCAGATACATCCTTTTATTAAAGCTAAACTTAGTTCATACAACCAAGCAACACAAAGTACTGATAGAAGTTAAAGAGACATGTCTTCGTGCATACAGAAGCATAACTTAGGGCTTAAGGGCCACACAAGATCTAGTACATCAGAAAGGGCTGAGATCATTTGTTTGTTCGCCTGGCTAGTCCAGGAAACATCTCCTTGTCGGTCATATCTGCATATTTGGTCATTGAGTACATGACACGCGAAGCAGAACTGTTAGCCTTGTGCACAAACCTTGCACTAGCACTAAACGTCCTGAACCGGCGTTTCATCTCAGATCGGTCCCGCTTTAGGCCATGATATTTGCACCAGTACTCATAGAAGGCCCACATGTCTTTCTTTGACTTCAGTGCATTCTCATCAACAAGGAGAGGTGGTTTGGGAGGACGTGCAGCTAATTCTGGCCTGGGGCCTCCTGTCGTTCAGTAGAGATGAGAGTTAATATTTGATTTGTGGAAAACACAATCGTTTGTACAGTTGTTCTTAGCAGAGTTAATTTGATTGACTTGGCCTTGAAAGGCAGAGCTATCATAACAAATTATCAGTTTGTATAACTAAAGCAAACAACATGCTTGTTAGAAGTGTGACGATTAGAACTACTCCTAAAGAATAGGCTCCAATCCCTGCCTGCTTATCAAAATATATCTACTGATAATAAGAAATCACATGTGAATTTCAGGCAGAGCTATCATAACAAATTATCAGTTGGTATTACTAAAGCAAACAACATGCTTGTTAGAAGTGTGGAGATTAGAACTACTCCTAAAGAATAGGCTCCAATCGCTGACTGCTTATCAAAATATATCTACTGATAATAAGAAATCACATGTGAATTTCAGGTTTGAAGCATTCGTATCGAAATAGAAGAACTACTTTGCGAATTTTATTATCAGGCTAATTCATACCCAAATTCTGATGGAGAATTAGATAGGTATTACCTGCAGGGGAGGCACGGATGGCCGCCGCAGCGAGACCACCACCAGCAAAGTCTCCAACGGCTGAGGGAGAGGCGCAGGTTGCGAAGGCTGCCCGCGCGAGCTTGGACACGATGAGGCAAGCCATACCCTAGGTCGTCGGAGGGGATTGATCTGGATTTAGGGTTTATACCGAGCGTCAGCCCAGGGCCTATTATTTATTGGACGATGCTACGTCGTGTCGTGGTCGACCACGATCTGACTTATAGCGAGGTCAGTCCCGACATGCCAAAAAAGGAAAGAAAACAATTCGCAAAAAGGAAAGAATTTCCGCACGCTTGACCCAGGAGGCTTGGCCCAGGTGCGTTTTCGGCCAGGCGCCCAGGCCCAGGATTCACGCCACCCAGGAGTTTCTTCTTCCTCCCCTCCCCTCGATGCGCCATAGCCGCCTCTGTACATAGGAAACCTAGCTCGTCCCCAATAAATCCAGAGAGTTACATCCCTGCAAAGAGAAGCATCACCTGAAAAATCAATACTGTCCTCCGTCCGACCCTCTTTTCCCAGGTTTCAACAACAAAACAACACACCAAAACCTGATGTAGATCAAAAACATTGCATCATGCCAAAACAGCTCAAATCAGGAAGCAGAAGTGGCAGAAAAATGATCTAAAAAGTTTCAGCAAGCAGAAGACTCGGGAAAAACAGATGTAAGTTCTTCAAATCAACGTTATATCTTTTCCCCCATCAGTTTCTTCAATGCTTCCATGAGCTCCTTCCCTCAAATCAACTAGTAGATGATACACAATTTACATCCCTGTAATCATGTAGATATAAATCTTGTCAAAAACGTGAGCAAATTTTTTATGTAAATTTTATATCTACATGATTCTGTACCAAATAACTGGGCCATTTCTTCTGAATTATATGTAAAAAGGTACAAAATTGGGATTTTTTTGGCAGAAAGCTGTGAAAAAACATATCCATTTGCTTGTGAAAAACTGTGGTAATTAAACATTCGAAACATGGAACAATGTTTCAAATGTCTCTAATACACCTAAATACCTAATACCTTGAAACAACAACGAGTAATTAATCTTGCTATAAAACAGGCTCGTAGTTATCTTTCTTACCATTTCGTAACTATGAGAACGAAAAGCAATTTTAAGCCCAGTCAGTCTCAATAATTGCAGGATCTAGACCCAGAAAAATAGAAATATTCCTCAATTAACGAGAAAGTACAATTCCATTCCAAACTTAAGAAACTTTTGTTTATGTCAATTGGAGATAAATCCTGCGAAATCTGATGATACTTGTTTAAAGGGAAAGTAGTTAATGTGTAGAGTTTGTTAATGCTGGAAATTTCCTCAGTCTGGGAAACCGGTGTAGAGGAAGGTATCCTTGGAAGAAATTATGGTGAATAATCGTGCGTGTGCCTCGCAGACTTGGCGACTCCACACCTTTTATTTACGGTGTCAAGAGTATATCGGTCTGACTCGTTTAAATTTGTATTCCAACTGGATTACAAACTCGGACACTCCCTCTGAAGATAGGCTGAAGATTACCGGAAATCTGCATTGGAGCCCGAGCTACATGGCTCCTGATTTTTTTCAAAATTCAAATTCGACATTTTGAAGTTTCAAAAAATTCTGAATTTTTTTCTAGATGCGGCCAGTGATGCATTCTACCAACAGGGAAATCTCAAGGTGAAAACATTGTATTTTTGGCTACAAAAAAATGACAAAATCTGATAAATGTTGAGGTTTCAAAATCTGCACTGTTCATTTTTTCAGATCCACGATTTTGTCAGTTTTTCACAGCCCAAAGTACCGAGTTTTTAGATTTCAATTTTTGCACACTGTTAGAATACATCATCATCTACATCTTCAATTGTTTTCAGAATTTTCTGAAACTTGAAAATTCCGTTTTCGAATTTTGAAAAATCCGGGTTCCATGCAGCCCGGGCTACAAAAATCCACTCTCGAAGATTACGCCCATCTTGTCTTGTTATAGATAGTAGCGCCCTCACTAGGATTTAGCATTTTGATAGAATAGTCATGTCATATCAAAATCTTAGTATGTTCGGTACTATTATGATGTTTTGGGGATGTGGATTGTAGGCTTGTTATGACAATGCAATAACAAAGAGTTATTCCTCAACAGCCAAAGCTCAGGCACCCAACCCTTCATGCAGACCATGTTTCCATCTAAACTTAATGCCATTTGCCATACCTATGTAGTAGATTGAGCTACAATCTACTGCCCATGCACAAGGGACTAGCCTCCGCAACACTGCTGATCCCATGGATGACCTGGAAACACCGCATTGACTGCGTGTTCAACGCCGTGACACCATCAATCAACATTTTGGTTAACAAGATCAAGGATGAGGCTGCGCTTTGGGCAAGGGCTGGCGCCTTGGGTCTGCGCGCCATTCTCCCACAGACTTGGGATGTACACTAAGTTCTTTTGTTCTGTAACTGAACCTCCCAGGAGGATGTAACAAACTCTATCTATCCAATTTAACGAAACGCAAAAGTCTTTTGCGTTTCCTCTAAAAAACAACCTACTGCCAATTAGTGCTCCATGACATAAGGTGCTTCCCACAAAGGTGTTGTTAATACACTACATACGAATCTGCATCTCAGTAGACTTCTACACTCAAGTACCGACTCTTTTTCAACAAAATTCTTTTGCCAAGGTTACTCTTCAAATATCCCAGGTTCTGGTAAACAAGCTCCATTTTTTTCTGTATAGCAGTTGTTCTTTGTTAGGTTTTTCATTCATTTCCTTGTTTTCATGTTTGCCTTTTGTGTATGTTTTGCACAGTGTCTCCTGCCACTGAGGTTGCTACCCCTTTGATCTCTATCAATGAACCTTCGAGTTATTGTATATGAAGTATCGAGTCTTGGCACAATTGAATGACAGGGAATATCTAGTGCTACCATCTATTTAGGTGCTCCCTATGCTACAATTAGGAAAAAGAGGTCTTTATATCCCAAAAATTTCTACCAAAAAGTTTGAGTGTTCACAATTGTTCCTATGAAAAGGCAAAGCATTAGGAAGAAACTGGAGCATTCCTAACTCCGCTAATAGATCATGAGCATAGTTACTCCAAGAGAGCATTGTAAACCTCTGAGGAACGTGTAATCTCACTCCCAGTCGAAGATCACTGAATGTTTCACCTGCCTTACCATGTCTTTCTTTCGTGCACTTAATTTCCATACCACTGGATCTATCAAACATGCAGGACCAGTACACGATATATAGTTCTCTAGATACTGCATATCTTCCTTGGAAAGATACATACCTCACTTTCTAAATCACGTTGGAGAAATGCATTCTTCACATGTAGCTGAAGTTAACTGCACAGATAATCAATGCCCACACTGTGCTCATCTTTGCCACCGGTGCAAAGCATCATAGTCTATCAATTGCGTTAACATTTTGCAGCCAACGTTGCATCATGTATGTCCACATCTTCTGAAGTTTCATTCACTACAAACATCTTTTTGCATTCCATTGCCCTCTTTTTTGCCAGAAGTAAATCAAGATCCCCATATTGTCATTCAAGTTACGGAGCTGGAGTTTTGGTGGTGGATGAGATTGATTAGGGCTCGATACCATGGAGAAGAAAAAATTGGAGACAATTGCACATATGTACACATCCAGACCCCTACAAGTATCTTTTTTTAAGACCATTTGTTTATAGTGCTTGATTGAACGTGGACTCAAACCATACCAAGAACTCTCCAACTAAATATCAACTCAAATTTGGAGCAAATCCCGGAGATCCCAGCATACTTGAAACACGGGAGCCCCTACAGGATTTAGTTCGGGAGTGCTCGAGATACTGTCATCTAGAGCAGCTCCTTTAGGTGCAAAGGGCTGGAAAGCACTAGTTTCCTATGACAAGTCAAACAAAAGCTGGTTCTGGGTTGGTCCACTGCCTCCTGGCACTTCATATAGTTGATCCTAATGAAGAAACTTCTGCTGAAGCATGGGGTATACTACACGAGATGCTTGTGAAGTTGGTTTTGCATTTGCTAATTGGCTGAAAAGTGGTCAGGAAACCCTCATGCAAATAGGATTCCTTCCACAACCTCCAGCACCAAATTCTGCAAATTTGGATCTTAAGGAAAAGTCTAACCACAATAAGCCCAAGCTCTGATGAAGCAAGATCATATTTTTAGAGTGAGGATTTTTTTAGATACTCAATTCCTGACAGAGCATTTTGCTATACAGCCCACAGAAAAAGCTAGGGGGGACATCCCATGCTCTTACCTGATCGCCCTTCGCATGTCACTATTCTCTTAAGATTCACAGTACCTGAATCATGCAGAATCCAGTAAAGAGGCTGTTGTTAATCAAGTTATTAGTGGTACTCTTGATCGCTTGCATTATGAGTGCGATCCTTGTGTGCTGTATGGTAATGACAAAAAATTGTGGTACTATCTGCACAGGGGTAGAGAGGACGAAGATTTTGAGGATAGAGCTTGGTAGGATGGTATTCAAACGAGTACGTAGATTGGATAACTGGATGGTTTTGATTAAGAGTTTGCAGAGTTATGTGGTAAAACACTTGAGTAAATGCAACAAAAAACTAAAAGAAATTACTGTCCTATAATATCCACAAACCAATGGCTGTTGGGGTTTTGATGCGTGCTGGTTGGGTTGCCTGACATTGATAAATTGCTTAAAACATCTACCAGCTTCATGAGCAACATAATGAGAAATTCTAATTCATTTTCCTTGGAGGTATGTTTGTCAGTGAGGTTTGCTTTCCGAGACTTAGCATGCTAAAGAATAGAAACATGCTGAGGATGCTTCCCAATCGATCTCTGATTGGTTTCTGCTATTTATGTTATCATTCAGAGTTTCGGACTTTAGTAAGTGTTTCTCAGTTAAGCTGACATTACTTGTATTATTCTAAAACCAGTTTGATCCGAAAGGGCATACATACTGCACTTATGACCAGCCGAGAGTCTTCTGACTTCTCGGCATAGCAGTATCACGTTCCTTTTTTGAGCTATCTCTACCTAGATCCATCGATAGTGTTTTGGTAGCTCTAACTCCCTCCCTGTTCTCAGCAGTCAGTATGCCTCGCCATATAAGGACTCTATTTTGTGTTCTGCTTTTGTTTAGAGCTCTGTTTAAGCTAATAACAATTATGTTTAAGTATTGTCGAACATCTTCTGGTGGCTGCTGTTACACGAACTTCTACATCTGACATGTTTCAAAGTTTTTAATTTTTACGGAGAAACAAATCTCTCAATTCACAATACCACTTAGCTGTCAAATAATGCTCAGACTGACGGTTTTGCCCGTCCTCTAGATTAACTCCAGCAGGGCAAATAGTTCAGTGATTTAGTAAACCTTGATGCAATTGTCCAATAGTAGTATTCATTCATGTGTGCTGATTTCTCATGCCCCTGCATGACTAGATGTGAAGAATGTAGAGTAGGAGCACAAACAGAGTCTATCACATAGCTTACCGACGTGACTCTGGTCTTGGGTTTGAATATCTGAAGTGTGAAATCCAGTAAAATACTGAAAATAAGTTCTGCCTAAATGTGGAATTGTTAATCTTATTCATGATGCATGTAATCCGGGATAGTAGTTGCTGATTAGTGTTAAGAGAATTTTAAAACGGCGACGTTGTAGATAGAAGAGCACAATGGATGATGGGACTGCTAGCTGCCATCGGCTTGGGTAAATCAGATTGCAAATAAACCGTTCAAAATTTGAGCCACACCTGTGCTTTTTACTCTTGTAAGAAAAAAGAGTAAAAGTTACAGCACGCGCCGGTTATTTTCCTCCAAATGATTAGGAGGTAAATGATTTCGAGATCTCTGACTACTTAATCATACGGATTCGACCACAACCTGCATTTGAAGCGATGTGGTGATTATTCAGCAGCTGTTAATGGAGTTGCTAGTTCCTCTCGAGCATCTCGCAAAACCTCTTGAAAGACTCGAGCTTCTGCAGCTTCATCTGGTCGTGGAACCTCCTGATGAACACGTCGGCGACGTGGTCGATCTCGTCCTCCAACCTGAACTCCACGCCGCCCAGTTCCGCCGCACTGCGGGCAAGATCGATCACCGAGCCTGGTGGCGCGGCCGCCAGCTGCAGCTGCTTCGTCACACACTCCTCTTTCTCCTCCTCGCTGCTCACCATGACCAACGGCGAATCGCTTCCGCCGCCGTCCTGGCCCATGGCGAAGCTCGGCAGGCTGTTGAGCAGCACGAAGCTCGGCAGGTTCTGCAGCACGGCGGCCTTCCTACCACCACCTCCACCGCTCGCGGCCGCAACAAGGTGGTTGTCGTCTTGGCTTCGACTGCCCATGATCGCGTTGATCTTGCTGTTGATGGCGCTCATCAGGAGCTTCTTGTTCCGGAGGATGCTGAAGACGACGAGGCGCGTCCGCACGGCGCTCGTCTTAGACCTTCCCCTCACAGCCGCCACGATGGCAGAGAAGAGGTGCTTCAAGAACACGGACGCCTTCATCTTGATCGATCCCCAGAACCAAATGGACGACGAGAATTGAATGCAGCTTGATCAAAGCGGCGCAGCGAGATCGACTTAGTTAATGGTCTCAATGGTGTCGTCTGTGATTGTTAGCTAGCAATAGCAGGCATGTGTGGTTTTGGCATGGGGTTTGGTTCCTGGGGCTCCATGGGTATATATAGTGGTGGTGAGCTGAGAGTGAGATAACTAAGGTGGTTCTAAATCTTCAAGGCTTCTTCGAGGAAGCTTCAGCATCACATGCGATGCATGGATGAAAAGTTACATGTGAGCTACAAATCGTTATGATGGGCACTGAAGAAATAAGGAAATGAGAGGCGTTGAGCTAGCAGGGTCTAGGCAGGAAGCGCAAAGGTAATTAGTAACATCAAAGGCTGATGATTAAAGCCAAAGTAGCAGCAAAAAAGATGACGCACAGACAAAGAAAAAGCAACAGAAACACCAATGTTTTGTTCCGTGGTCCCAAGTATTGGTTGCATACATGACTCCTAACCATAGATCTCACTCATGCGCAACAGTTCTTTTGGAGATACTAAGGCTCCCGGGAGCATATGCTCCCGGTATTTTAAAAAAAAATTCAAAATTTGAAAACTCATCAAAAAAATCTGAAAAAAATCATGCACGTACCTGACCATGGTACGCACCACCGTATTTTTTTTCGCGCCGAAATAACATCGTACGCGCCCTGTACAAAAATGACAAATTTCCTGTCAGAAAATGAGATTCAAATTTTGAATTTCTGACAGGAAATTTGTCATTTTTTTACAGGGCGCGTACGATGTCATTTCAGCGCGAAAAAAAATACGGTGGTGCGTACCGGGGTCAGGTACGTGCATGATTTTTTTCAGATTTTTTTGATGAGTTTTCAAATTTTGAATTTTTTTTGAAACTACCGGGAGCATATGAGCCCGAGCTCCAAAGCGAATTTCCGCTAAGGCTGAGGTTATGCTGAAACAATGATCTTGATTGTAGAAACTTGCGAACTGTGCTACATAAAAAGATCAAATCATGTCTTATAATAAGAAGAAATATTCCACGGTATCACTCCCCTTGACCCTCATTCTTTGAGAATGAGAAGGATACTTTTTAATAAAGACTGCTGATGATAATAGGAAAATCCTATCGTTTGTCATTCTTTTTTAGACAAAAATCGTTTGGCATCGATCCTAATGGAAATGCATGAATTTCATCAACTTGTGTTCAGATGTTTCCAATGCATAACCATCTTTGTCTTTAACCTTGTGCTGGTGTTTGGTTTTCTTGTTTTATCATTTGAGTCTTTTTAGTTCTTGCTAGTAATTTCGGTAAATCTTAGTCGCCTAATGTTGCAACTTGCCAGCTGTGCTAGATTGTGGATTTAGATGTTTCCGGTGCATAACCATCTTTGCAATTGTATCATGTATGATTCATCCGTTGCTGAACTTAAAATGGCAGTTTGAGAGTGTGCACTTTCAGCAAAACATTACAATATTTATATTCTACAGTATATGCATTTTTTTAAGGATGGAGTGTACAGCATCAACAAAGAAAAAATATTGGGATGAGAGTGGTTGGATGTGGACCCAAAGAAAACATCAACAAAACAGGTCCGTCTAAACTCTTAGGGCCTCTTTGATTCATAGGATAGGAAAATCATAGGAATAGGAAATTCGTAGGATTCAAATGTCATGCACACTCCAATCCTACAGGATTTTGCATGCATCAAAGTTTGTTTAATTCCATCAAAGGAATTGTAAAATTAGTTTGGAGTGAATGTTATATTTCCTATGGGAAGTAGTACAATGATTCCTATAGGATCCAATCCTACAAATCAAATGACCAATATAGGAATATTTTCTATAGGATTTATTCCTTCATTAAACCTTTACAATTCCTTTGAATCAAATGAGCCCTTAAGTGGATACCATCTCGTATCTTGAACTGCAGAAATCTTACTTGAAATCTATTTTGGCATCCGGTATTTAAAAAACACATTTTGAAATGTTAAAAAAATCCGAAGTGAAGTAAAATTTCGCGGATACATCTTCACGTTCTATGGGTTGATAAACTCGTTTGGTGAAAACTTGATATTATTTGTAGCGTTGATGCACTCAGGAGCCGAAACGCCTGCCTCAGGTTTTACAGCTCAACGACGTTTAGATCTTCCAGGACCTCTGTTTTCCCTGGACACAAATAGCTTTAGTAAAAAATTACTTGCAGCTAAGAAAGGAGAGTTGATATGATGATAACGCTAATAGACTAAACACCGGTCTCTGTGAAATGGTCCACATTAGTTTACCGCTAATCCGCCATCGATTACAGCCAACTCTTGGTGAGGGAATCTCGTTGGGAAGCCTTCGTCGCTAAGGTTCACCTCACCTTGGCCGCATCTAGCAACCCCGGACCGTCTTTTGTCCTGACCGGGGCTAGCTGCCTCGGGTTGGTAGGAGCACATAGTACAGTGCAGCTGTTCTCCATTTCCTGGGACCAAACAAACCCTTTTTTCCAAAGCTGAAATGTAGGCCAAATCTTTCATCTCCTCCCTTTCCCCCTGCTTTGTTTTACGTCCTGTAAAAACATTGTTGATTATTTTTTGTTTGTTTTGCGTTTGTTGATTATTTTTTGTTTGTTTTGCGTTTTTCATTTCTTTTTTTTTCTTCTGTGTTGACCATATTTTTTCTTCTGTGTAACAATCATGGACCAACAGTGTGTGCACAGGAAGTTAGGAACCACGAAAAGCCCCCCATGTCGCTCCTAGCGAGCGGCTCGGGTGGGGTGGGAACCCTAGCGCCGCCGTCAGACCCGTCTCTGATGTGGTCTCGGTGTCGAAGCCTTTCGACTTTGTCTCGACTGTTGCTTACCCTTTGACTCCTCTTACGTCTCGTTGGTGTTGCGATGAAGATTCGGTTGCACATTGCCCTTTGGCTGAGCCAATAGCATTGGGATGTCATGGATGGTCTCGGTTGATCGGAGCACTTCGTCTCTGGTGGTGGTATTTATCTCGCAAAGCTTCCATGTGGATTTATCTCGCGTGTGTTTGCGGTGGTTTCACTTGTGGTATGACGACTCTTTTGTGCCCTCAGTTCCGTCTGTACCATTTTGCACTTGGATAATGTTGTGATGTCTCAGTGAAGCGGTGAACCAGATGTGCTCCTCATCATGAACTTGCTCGGAGTCTTTTCCGAGTTTCATGTGCGTGCCCACGCGCGCGTTTGTTGTGGGTGTAGATAGGCGTGAGTGCTTTCTCCTTGCGATTCTTCTCTCATGTATCCTTCTGTGCTCCGGTTCACTTGAACCCTATCTTGTAATAGGCTGCAAAATATTATAGGCAACAAATGGATGCAATTCAGGTAAAGGGTTCTCTCTCTCCCCTGGTGACTATTAAAAAACAGTACTTTCTCAGTTTTAAATTAGATGACTTTCATTTGCCTACATATGGATGTAACTACATGTTACAAGTATAGATACATCCACATGTACACAAATGGAAGTTATCTATTTTAAAACGGATGGAGTATTTGTGTGTGTGTGTGTGTGCGCATATTTTGGTTATGGTCTTCTTTAGGTAGCACCCATGATGTCTCGAAAGCTTGGATTCACATATATGTCCTGAATTTCATTGATTCAGAACGTAAAGCGTTGTGACGCGCTGACCCGTGTATGTTTTCCCCCGGACATTAGCTGTGTGCAAGCACATGGGCAGCTTTCATTCATCATTTGATAAAAATCGACGGTTCGCTGGGAGAACCGGAGAAGGTACCATGAATCCGTACCTCGGCTTCGTCCATCATGGATCATGGATGCATGCACAGGCAGAGCTTAGTGGCTTACTCTTCCTCCTAGAGCATATGCCTTGTCTGCATCTCTCGTTTCCTAATTAATTTCAAGCGTACTTAATTAAGCAATGGTTCAACAAAAGCTCCTGACCGGGGCTAGCTGCCTCGGGTGGTAGGAGCACAAAGTAGTACAGTACAGCTGTTCTCCATCTCCAGGGACCAAACAAACCCTTTTTCCCAAAGCTGAAATGTAGGCCAAATCTTTCATCTCCTCCCTTCCCCCTTTGTTTTACGTCCTGTGAAAACATTGCCACTTGCCGAGTTCGTGTCAGTACATATCTAAGACAAAGAATGAATGTTCAAAATTGTGGATCCAAAATGTATACGATTTTTTTAAAAAAAAATGTTAAAAATATGGTGATGAATCTGTTGACCTATGTGTAACAACCATGCACAAACAGTGTGTGCACATGAAGTTAGGAAACACGAAAAGCCCCCGCGCCGTTCCTAGCGACCTTTTATTCATTTGAGCCGAACATCTTTGATCTCTTGTTATGCGTACGTAAAGCGTTGTCACGCGCTGACTCGTGTATGTTTCCCCAAGACATTAGCTGTGTGCGAGCACATGGGCATCTTTGATCTCATAAAGATCGACGGTCCGATGATAGAAGAAGGTACCATGAATCCGTACCTCTGCTTCGTCCATCATGGATGCATGCACGGGCAGAGCTTAGTGGCTTACTCTCCCTCCGATAGCATGCATGCCTTGTCTGCATCTCTCGTTTCTAATTTTATTAAGTGCACTTAAGTAATCATTGATCAACAAAAGCTCCTCTCTCTTTTCATCGTACCTTTCAGCGTCATGTCACCTGCACATGCGAGCAAACAAGCGAGCTTTCTCCAGTGATCACTTTATTTTTAAAAAATTAAAAACCAACTAATTCCGCCTGGGTGAGCAAATGCCAGGACTGAATAAAAAGATCAGCCTAATAGCTTCATTTCATCTGTGGCATCCGGTACTGGGTCACTGCCATCGTCTAATTCCATCCCAGTGAACAAACTTTCCAGAGGACGAATCAAAATGTAAGCTTCTAACTGCTCAGGTTTGATGCCGACCAGTGTCTAAATTCCGTGTGATTATTTCGGTGGCCATTTCACCAAAACCGAAATTCTAAAGAATAAATAAACTGTTATTCACCCCGCATAAACTCTATGCCCAGACCTAGCAATGCCCAGCACACAGGTCAGGGATGGATAAACAGGATCATGAAAGAAAATACAACTATTTCTCTCATAAAAACAGGAAGCCAAAGCCAATACAACTGTTTTAACAAAGGCAACAATAACCACGTCCCCACTTCTCAGGAGAAACACATTCATCCTGAATTCCCGGTGAAGTTATCAGGATCTCATGTCTTCTCCAGGCCTAAAGCTAATGATGTTTGTTTGAGAATGGCAAAGCCAGCACCTTCTCATGGGAGATGAGAGTGATGGCCAATCTTCTACCGCAGACCCTCGCAGATCATGTAGATCTCCCTCGAACTAGATCTTGTCGCTTTCGGCCTCAGCAAAGATACTTTCTTAAACTTCAGTTTGCAGAATTTGGTAAACCCTGCAGCAATGGTGGATTTTTATCTTCAATGGGATAGCAACAGCAGCTATTGAATAAAAGAAACTACTGTTTTGAACTTCATGTAACATACCTGGTATATCCTCATTCTCGAGAAACTTGATTACTAGGTTGCCTCCACGTCTAAGAACACCATCCTCGTCAGGATCAGGATCTGTGGAACTCTGGAACTTCTCCATGGTCTCACTATAGTCAGCTGATTCTTTAATTTTTATCTTGCCAACTGCCAAAGAGAGTGCACGCATGCCCAGCTCACAAGATATAGCTTCATCTTTGGTTGTGATCCCTGATACTACTGGGCACATGTCCGATAATATCACAGAAAATCCCCTTGCCTGTACAGCAGAGTGCCATTGATTAATTGAATCAACAAATGAACTGAGCGATCAATAACAAGATCAGATTACAAAGCACATATATAGGTAACAATCCTTGATCTGATATTTCTAGTTACTTAACACAAAGTCGGTCACCAGCAATTTCGGTGTTCAAACCGGTGAAGCATCATTCTTTGCAGGGTGGGTGGGACGTAGGGTTGGGTTCACATACATATGACACATTAAACAGAACAGTCTCAAGTTTGTTGGTGAATAAACTCCACTACAAATTTCACTTGAAGCATAGTTTCCCTTCAAAATAGGCAGCGTCATATCCAGCTACATTCTCATTTCTGGCATACCTGAATCTCTAACAAGCAGTAGTAATAGCCTGTTCATTCTCCATAAATCTCCATAAAATAATGTTCGATCTTGCAGTGATGTGTCTCGCCATCTGTTACAGTCATATGCTAATGGGCAAGCTACAGTTCTAAACTTCTCTGGTTATGTTTTAACTGGTTTATTAACAGTTCTTTGTTCAGAAGTATTGTGAACCAATAACCCCCAATTACCTTTTAGTGGGCTCACTTACTCATAAAACTACTCTAGTAAGTAGCGCCGAAGCATTAATAGACTTACTTATAGGCAATTACACACAATCAACGGATGTTCATGCATTGGCCATCGATAGTGCTTCAATCTATAGTTGAAGCCCATCGATGTATGGTTACTAGCCTGTGCCAATGCCAACTATTCGAGACTATTTATGTTGTGAAAATGGTCTCAAAGTATGGAATATGGATTGATAGTTCAGTCACAACTCACAAGGATGTCATGAATTTGAACCAACCAAGCTACATTTCAAGCAAATTCGATCACTTCCTAATTTCATTAATCTAAGCAAAATCCACATCCAGTCAAATTCCAGTGATAAATAGATAAAAGCAGGCTATCAAGTGAACCTGCGGCGACATTGCCCTGGCTTGCTGCTGTTAAAAGTATTGGATGCACTAGTCTAGAACCTCTACGGTAGATGCTTTAGGATTCGACGATCTTCGGGATTGAGAGAGAACCGAGAGATGGAGAGGGAGAGAGTTAACCTTGTCCTTGGCTCGAAGAGCCCGAGCTGGTGCCGTCCATGGTGGACGGTGACAGCGGCGGTGGTGAGAGGGCAGTGGCGGCGGTGGAAACTTCCCGTGGGCACTGCGCAATGACCTAGATCGGGTCGGTGTTGTCGGTGGGGTTGTGGCAGCGATCAACCTCGTGAGTAGTGCCTCGGCCCCCACCTCTGTTTATATAGCGCAGGCCACGGGGGCCCACCAACCATGAGTTCGGTTGGACGCCCCCGATCAGGGCGCGGGATCAGGTCGTGGAGCCGTTGGGCTCGCACGGTAGGAGATCGACTTAACATTCTCCCCCTAGATCTCAACTTTTACTTTTAACTTTATACTTTCATTTTAATCGTTTCGTTACAGATCAGTACATAGAGCATGTTTCATCGTCACAGCTCAATTGCCGATAGAATCAGACAGCTACAATATACTCTCTGTTTTTGAAACCATTTGTTACTTTTGGGCCTCATAATCCAGGAATCATAGGCTTTCCATTAAACCCATGCCGGCTACGTGTTCCATGAACACGCTGGGTGGTAAGCCTTTCGTAAGCGGATCCGCAAGCATTTCTTTGTCTTTATATGCTCGAGACTTATAGTTTGATCCTGGATTTTATCTTTCACAACATAATACTTTATCTATTGCTTTGTAGCATTACTCGACTTGTTGTTGTGAGCATAGAATACTGCGGCTGGTTGTCACAGTACATCTTTAGTGGTTTGTCAATACAATCTACCACTTTCAAGTCGGGTATAAATTTCTTTAACCATACGCCTGCCCCGTGGCCTCATAACATGCTATAAACTCTGCATACATCGTGGATGATGCAACTATGACTGTTTGGAGCTTTCCACGAAATAGCCCCTCCTGCGAGAGTGAACACGTATCCTGACGTGGACTTTCTATCATCTTTGTCTCCCGCAAAATCTGCGTCTGAATACCCTCTTATCTCTAGGGAATCAGATCTTTATATGTTAGCATGAGGTCTTTTGCGCCTTGCACATAACGCAATGCTTTCTTTACCATATTCCAGTGCTCATGGCCTGGATTTCTTGATATCTACCGAGTACCCCGGTGATAAAAGCTAAGTCAGGGCGAGTGCACACTGTGCATACTGTAAGCTTCCAACAGCCGAAGCATATGGTATGCTTTCATTGATCGATCTCATATTGGTTCTTGGGACATAGGAATTTCCCAAAACTGTCGCCCTTGACTATAGGAGCAGGTGTGGTACTACTTATGCATATTATACTTTTTAGAACTTTTCTAAATATGCCTTTGTGATAGTCCTAACACTCCATTCTTTCTATCTCGGTGAATTTCTATGCCCAAAACATATGAAGCTTCACCAAGATCTTTCATATCAAAATTTGAGGACAAGAACTTCTTTGTTTCTAGTAGTAGACTGACATCATTGCTAGCAAGCAAGATATCATCCACATACAGAATTAGGAAAATATATTTCCCACTTTTAAACTTTGCATAAATGCAGTTGTCCTCAACATTCTCTTTAAATCCAAATTTTTAATTGTTTATTAAACTTTAGATACCACTGTCTAGAGGCTTGCTTTAATCCATAAATGGATTTCTTTAGACGGCATCCCATATGTTCCTTCCCCTCCATGAAAAAACCCTTGGGTTGTTTCATGTAAACATTTTCTTCTAAATCTCCATTTAGAAATGCCGTCTTTACATCCATTTGATGCAACTCTAAATCAAAATGTGCAACTAATGCCATTATGATTCTGAAGGAATCCTTACATGAGACCGGAGAAAAAGTCTCATTGTAATCTACCCCTTCTCTTTGCGTAAAGCCTTTTGCCACAAGTCTTGCTTTATACTTTTCTATATTCCCATTGGAGTCATACTTAGTTTTGTAGACCCATTTGCAGCCTACTGTTTTGGCTCCTTTAGGAATTTCCTCTAAGTCCCAAACATCGTTGGAACTCATCGATTTCATTTCGTCTTCCATTGCCTCCACCCACTTCGATGAGTGAGGGCTTCTCATGGCTTCTTCATATGAAGTGGGATCACCTTCCATATGATCTATTTCTATGTTATAAACATAATCAGTAGAAATAGCTGACCTTTTAGCTCTTTTAGACCTTCTAAGGGTCTCATTCTCTGGAAGTGGCTGCTGCACCTCCCTTTCATGTCAACAACGGGTTCAGTCGGCTCCTGACGGACAGGTTCCGGATCTTCACCCACAGTTGTCACGGGTGGAGTTACAACAGGTGCTTGCACCACAATCTCAGGGATTGTCGGTGCAGCTACAACAGGTAGTGCGAAAAATGGCTCCTGAATCATCGGAAAAGGTGCACACACCCTCTTCTCCTCAAGATCAATTTTCCGAGCTACCATGCTCCCCCTCATCATTTCGTCCTCTAAGAAGACTGCATGTCTCGTTTCTACAAACTTTGTGTATCTGTCTGGGCAGTAGAAACGATAACCTTTTGATCTATCAGGATAGCCAATGAAGTGGCAAGTTACTGTTTTGGGGTCTAACTTTGCAATATTTGGATTAAATACTTTTGCCTCAGCTGGGCTCCCCCAGACCCTCAAGTGGCGCAGAGAGGGAACTCTCCCTGTCCACAACTCGTACGGTGTTTTGGGCACCGACTTGCTTGGTACTCTGTTGAGAATGTGAATGGCGGTTTTAAGCGCCTCCATCCATAATCCCAATGGCAGGGTGGAATAACTCATCATGCTGCGCACCATATCCATAAGAGTACGGTTACGCCTTTCAGCTACTCCATTTTGCTGAGGTTCGCCCGGCATAGAATACTGGGCGACTATTCCATTTTCCTGTAAAACCTTGCAAAAGGTCCAGGTACTTGACCATATGGAGTGTGCCGACCGTAGTACTCCCCCCCACGGTCGGACCTGACTATTTTAATTCTTTTATCATGCTGATTTTCAACTTCTGCTTTGAATATTTTAAATTTATCCAACGCTTCAGATCTTTCTTTAATTGGATAAATATAACCATATCGGGAGTAATCATCTGTGAATGTTATGAACGAGTCATAGCCATCCACACTTTTCACAGAAAACGGTCCACAAATATCAGTGTGAATGATTTCTAGTGTTGCTGTACTTCGGTTTGCACCCTTTTTAATTTGCTTTACATACTTTCCTTTTATGCAATCTATGCATTGTTCGATATCTGAGAACTCTAACGGAGGAAGAATATCATTTTTAACGAGGTTTTCTATTCTTCCCCTCGAAATATGGCCTAATCGACAGTGCCATAACTTCGACGAGTCATGAGTTCGCTTTCTTTTCTTTTGTTCTTTGTTCGACAAGGAAGTTTGCTCACTCACATTACACACAGAATGCACTTTTTCACGTAAGGATAACAAATAAAGCTCATCGTGAAGTAAAGCAATACCCACACAAGCATCTTTAAACCATATGGCACACTTGCCATGTCCAAAAAACATTCATAACTGTCTTTATCCAAACGTGATACACTTATTAAATTTCTGTGAAGTGAAGGAACAAATAAGACATCTCTAAGCAAAATTGAAACCATCAGCCAACTCCAAGGAGATGTCGCCAACAGCTTCAACTTCTGCTTGAACTCCATTCGCGACTTCAATGTCTTTCGCTTCTTTGCATAGTCCTTGTCGAATGGAATCCCTGTAAAGAATTTGCAACATGAACAGTTGCACCTGAGTCAATCCACCAAGTAGATTTCGAAAACTGTGTATACAGGGATTCATTTACAAAAGAAACTGTGTTATACCTTTCTTTGCCATTATTGACTTGAGCCAATCTGGGCAATCTTTCTTGAAATGCCCTCTTCTTGCAGTGGAGACACTGATCTTTATCCACTGAGAGACTCTGATGATGATACTGTTGGGGACCTTTGCCATATGGCTTGGAGGGGGAACCACCTTGGTTGCTGTTGTTGTAGTTTCTTTTCCTGTTTTCCTTCACGTAGTTCAGGGAACCACCGTGAGAGGACTTGAGCCTTTCCTCCTCTTGCACACACATAGCGATGGTCTTTTCAACATCCCATTTATCAGGGGACATGTTGTAGTTGATCACAAAGTTCTCAAACTCTTTAGGCAAAGATGCCATGACAAGGTGGACAAGCAAAGCAGGCTTGAGCTCCAGGTCATCATCCATAGGCTTTAGCTTGGCAGCCATGTTGCTCATCCTCAGGATGTGCTCCCTGATGCCATGTGCACCTCCTTGGTACTTTTCTGTGACCAGCTGTTTGAGCAGCTGGGTAGCATACACCTTTGAAGAGCCAGTGAATGGCTCTTTATCTTTTCCAGGAACTGCCCAACGGAAGTGCACTCTGCGATTGAGCCCGCAATGGCGTTCTCAATCGTGTTCTTTATAAATGCCATGCATTTCTTGTTGGCATTCAGCCACTTTTGGTTCTCCAGGGTGTAACTCATCTCCACTGGAGAATGATCCCTCAACTTTTTCTGCCAAGCAGATTCATCATCAGTAGCCTCTCTTATTGGCTCTTTTGGCTTGACTGGCTGTGGAGTGTCCACAACCCAGTCAACCTCGGCACATACAAATGCCAGATCCACTTTCTTCCTCCACTCAGTGTAGTTGTCACCCCTGAGCATCGGAACGTCCTTGAGGCAACTCATCAAGTGGTAACCTCCTGAAACATCACATCGAGGTGAGAACAAAACAACAATTGCATGCAAATAATCCAACGTTGGTCAAAATTAAAACATACAACTGTTTATGCAATTAAATCTATATCACCGTTGGGCAGAAAATAGAAATAAATGCACCTTTTATACACATAATAACAAATCATGATCATGTCATTAACAACGTTGGTCATAAAATAACAGGACCATAATCACCTTTAATATTCACTTTATCACATCTTTCAAAATTTAATTATTACTTTATTGCTTTTAAGCAATTACTTTTAACTATTTGCAGCGGAATATGAATAAAATTCATGAACTTTTATACTTTACAGAAAAATTCTGTCACTTTAATATTTTCTAAACAAATTTTTCGTTGGAACAATTTGAATAGAAAAATCTATATGAAATTTGCTAAAAAATGAACAAAAAAACAACAAAACATGCTCTCTGAAAAATAATTAACAGAGGGAACAGGCAGCGCAGCGACCTCAGCCCGGCTGCGGCCTGTTTGACTTTCGGCCCACGGCCTGCTAGCGCGGTCGTTTTCTTATCTGTCGCCCGAAGCGACGCGCGAAACAGCCCATGGCCGCGGCCCTCTGTACCTTTCGGCCCATCGGCCCGTTAGCGAGTTAGGTTTTGCATCCAGACCGTCCGTGACGATCCGACGGTCATCCGCGCAGATCGGGCGAACGAAACCAGTGCGACCGGCCCCGACCCCTCTCTGCGCATTTCTTTCGCTCTCTCTCGCCTCGCTCTCTGTCCCGCACGACGGCGGCGGAAAAACCGCGCCGGCCGCCGGAGCTGTGCGTCCGGCGGCACGCCGGAGAACGGCGAGCCACCGCGCCTCTCTAGCCCCTTCCCCTTCCTTTCCTTCCTCCACCCTCCACCTCCTGTAGCAGAGAGAGAGAGAGGAACGCGGCTGCGCCCCCTCTGCTCCCCGGCGCGATTTTGGTGGCAGGAGAAGATGGCAGCCCCTGCTGGCCCCCTTGCCGGCGTGCGCGAGCACCTCGACGGTGAACGCGCCGCCGTCAAGCGGCTCAGTGGCGGCGCCCTTTGCCCCCTTGGGGTGGTGGTTCACTTTGCCCCTGAGGGGGTGAGTTCTTCGTCCGGTGCCCCTTTCGGTGCGCACCGGATCGAGAGGAACAGGCGCGGCCCGGACGGCGGCGCTCTTTGCCGGCAAGCCGAGGCTCCGGTGAGTTTTCTTTTCCCTTCCCCTTTTGGAATTAGGGTTAGGGGCTTTCACGGGAGGGGATCCTTTTCTTTTCTTTTCGATTTGCTTTTCTACCGAAAAATTCTAGCAACTAGAACCGCTCTGATACCAATGTTAAAAGTATTGGATGCACTAGTCTAGAACCTCTACGGTAGATGCTTTAGGATTCGACGATCTTCGGGATTGAGAGAGAACCGAGAGATGGAGAGGGAGAGAGTTAACCTTGTCCTTGGCTCGAAGAGCCCGAGCTGGTGCCGTCCATGGTGGACGGTGACAGCGGCGGTGGTGAGAGGGCAGTGGCGGCGGTGGAAACTTCCCGTGGGCACTGCGCAATGACCTAGATCGGGTCGGTGTTGTCGGTGGGGTTGTGGCAGCGATCAACCTCGTGAGTAGTGCCCCGGCCCCCACCTCTGTTTATATAGCGCAGGCCACGGGGGCCCACCAACCATGAGTTCGGTTGGACGCCCCCGATCAGGGCGCGGGATCAGGTCGTGGAGCCGTTGGGCTCGCACGGTAGGAGATCGACTTAACAGCTGCTTCATCAGAGTCATCACATTGGCGCAGACCGTCCTGACCCTTGAGTCGCAGTGCGCTGAGGGGACCTTCACCTTCTGCTCTGCAACAACATAGCACCTAATCAGACCAACATCCCTTTCCACGAATCACAGCGACCAACAACGACATCCTGGACGCCGACGACTGACCTTGACATCGACGCCGACGACCACGCCGCCCTTCTCGAGCGGGCCCAGGTTCTGGCAAGCCACCTGGAGCCACGCGCCGGGAGCGCACCCGAGGTCGAGGACGGCGGCGCCCGGGAGATGATCTTGTGCTGCTTCTGTATCTGAATCAGCTGCAACAGCGGCGAAGCAAAAATAGGTCCCGTCAGATACCAGTCCACGGCTCGCGGAGCAGCAGGAGATCGGGGACGCGGAGCGAAGTGCTGACCTTGAAGGCGGAGCGCGCAACGTAGCCGAGGCGCAGCGCCTCGCGGTAGAAGAAGTCGGCGGTGCCCGTCGCGCCGCTCATGTTCCCGTTGCGCGGCAGCGAGCGGAGGACGGCGAACGGCGGCGACACTGGGGATTGCTAGGGTTTTAGGCCGTTTTCGCTCCAGTGGGCTGGCGGACGGGCCTCGCTGTCCGTAGTTACGTGAATGGGCTTCCAACCTGAGCATTTGTCATCGGGCTGGGTTAGAGTTGGTTGGGAAATGTTTGCTCTCTCTCTCTCTGTATTTTTTTTGGGCAACTCTGTTTGTAAGTACTCCCTCCGTCCCAAAATAAGTGTCTCAAAGTTGTACAAAAGTGAATGTATCTATACTTGTTTCATGTCTAGATACATCTACTTTTTGACAAATCTAAGACAGTTATTTTGGGACGGAGGGAGTACTATTCTTTGTGCGCTCATTCTAGGTAGACGCCATATAAACACGTCAGAAAAGAATGTACTTAATAAAATATTCAAGTAATTTGTCTTCAAAATCTAGGTGAACCAACAAAATTCAGAAGAGATCTAAAAAAAAATCTCTGTATTGATATCTTGGTACATAAGACATCCGAGTACGTAATTCCCTCCCATGAAATAAACAATACTTTGCTGGTGCTCTCTATTGCAAACAATGTGACATGTAAAACGACTTGTGCACATACACCTTGAGTGGTAGACACTGCCAGTTCCTTTTCCTGAAAATGAAGAATATGATGGACAAAAAATGAATGGTACCACAGATGAATAAATACAAAAATAGCCTTTTAGGTAAAGTTGTATTGTTGTAGAGAATTTGCTCATTGCAACTCAAAATTCTGTACCACGAGTCTAGGAGCACATCAATGCATTGATATGTTTCTCGTGTTCCCAGCAAAAAATTGAAGAAGATAACCCCACCTATTTCCATTAAGAAAACATAACACCGCATGTTCTCTGCTGGAAACAATTTGTGCAAACAATTTTCTAACATGAGCAATAGCATTGGCAAGGAAAGTAGCAAGAATAACAGTGGGATAAATCAATTTTCCCTCTCACGTTCTAATTGTACTCCTAGAAGATTATGCAATAAAGTGGTACTTGTCTCAACAGAGACAACATGAGGAGACTTATTTGTTTTGCAATCTCTGTTTTCAAGTAGTACCAGGTCTGAGCTTGACAGTTGGAGATGGACGTGTGGTGGTTTTTCCCCTAATACACAGGGTGACATACAGTACCAGCCAACAGTGTTCTCAGGGTATATCTGTGTAACAGTGTAAGTGGGAACGGACTGTCCATGTCGCCGTCATTCTGATCTGAATCTCACATCTCTTTGGACTTCCACGACTTAACAATTTGACTGTTGAATTTGTGGAGTCTCTTTGGTACAGCGAACCACACATTCTAGGCCACCACCTAACGTGGTTGATGAGTCGCAATCGTTGATTGGACTTTGACGAATGGAGCGAGCAAGCTGTTTTTTATGAATCTAGCTAACTGTCCGTGCGCTTGCAACGGGTATAAATATTCTAATGATTTCGTGTTAATCATTCAATGTTAAAATTCTTGTGCACATCAAGCATTATTCTCAAGTTTTGAGCAAAGCCATAATACTCTTTGATAACATACTTTTTTGGGGTTAACTGGCACCCGGGTTCCAATAGATTTTTTTTTGGGAATACCATGCTAACAAATTAAGTTTCCTTTATTCACGTTGACAATGATTCTATAAAGATTAAGAAAACATCTAAACATGCATCAAGGAAAGTACGGAACTACCTTTTATATTGCTTGCCAAAACAAAGCACATTCTAATATTTTCAAACACGCCCAACTGATCGGTGAAACTCAAAGGAAGTTCCTTCCGTTTCAAAAAATGAAGTTTTCTTAAGACGAACTGAGTAGCACGCTCCCATGCTCACCACTTTACCGTGGCCATCTCTATGCTTGTGGGGAGAACAAGACACGATTGGTAACCATGGCAGATACACAAGAGACAGCGCATGAAGGGCGCACGGCTGCAGGACGAGAGTGAGGAGGACATCATCGGCGGCGAGGGTAGCTTGTAGCCGTGTGGTTGCTCCGCCTCCGTCCCAGCTCTCCGCTGCCCTCTGGTATCTCGGAACCGCCAGGGAGGAGGATCCCTCCACTCATCCTCGCCGCATCAGTGCTAGCAAGATCCAAAGAAGATGAGATGCGGTGCTCGTGCGCCAAGACCGCTTGTCGTCTTCAAGGCAGGGTCATCAAGGTCGACGCCGCTCTGCACTGAATATGGGGTGAAGGACGGAGGCCTAGTCTTGAATTGGGCTGGGGAGCACAAGGTGGATTTGTAGCAGATCGGAAACATGGATGGCGGCAACGACGTGCGATGGGTGTGGCATGGAGCAAATTGCACATAACACCACATATTGATGCTGTTTTTGCACAGAACCACAACTTGGCTTTTGTGTTGCGCAAAACACCAACTTTTGACTTAATTATTTGCACATACCACACAAGGAGGTATTTATACAGCACAAATAGACAATTAGTCATTTTGGGTTAGGGTTGGTCGACAAGTAAATCGAGCTGGTATGTTCTAACCAGTTCTTTTCTTTTTGGGAATGGTAAGATATATTAATTAAACATGGGGATTATAATCAATCTGACAAAGTTCAGGAATATTTAACGGTCCTGAACCTAACCACACAGCCGTGGTTGTACTGGCACCTTTGTGACCGAAGCTGGAGCGTGCTGCCTTGCCCCCATTGGGATCATTCGGCCTTCCCAAAGTATCTGAATAATCTCCACTGAATGAAAAATACAGTCCTTTTCGTGTTGCTGGGTGGTTCATTGGTGGCACATAAGCCTCAAGATGTCCATACTTCCTCATCGGGGAGCAGCGCGAGCTGGAATCATACGCCAAGGACGGCACGCATCTTTCTTCTCTTCATACATACACGAATCTCCAGCAATTAACGGATGTACTGTTGTACAGAGGAGAACAGATCGTCAGCAGCCTGCATCACAGAGAAACAAAGCTCCTCCAAGATCCCATGAAAATTTGGAATACTGAGACTTACTTCCGGTCCCAATTGCACAGCTTATTTGGTTTCTGCTGCCATCACAAAAAACAGAGTGGTGTTCTTCTCTGTCATTGGAAAAACACAATAATCTAACGAACTTCCGACATGCGGCCGGGAGTACGTGTCTCACAGGCCACGATCTCCATATCTACCTCTTCCTGCACAACTTTTCCACTCACCCGAGATTCCACATCAGCCGGGAAGCCAAAAAGATCCCGGCGAGAAAAACCGTCGCTTAACAGCCTCGTCCTTACGCCGCCGACGCCAGGTCGCCCTGGAGTTGCCACCCTAAACGGAGAGGCGAAACGTTTTCTCTTCGTCGAGGAACAAGACCTCTGACATGGAGACGGCGGCGCTAGGCCTAGCGACGGCAGCGAGACCGAGAGAGGCGGCGTGCCGGCGGCGAGGACTTCATGCTGCACCACCATGGACAACACCTTGGTTCCACGGCAGGCGGTGGACGAGTACGGAAAATGGGGAAGTTCGGGTCCAGCAGCGGCACTACCACGTCGATGTGTCACCAACGGCAATCGGATGGCCGACGTCCTCGTGGCCGGCGCGTCGCTGCCGTTGGCGACGGGTCCTCGTGGCCAAGGTCCTCTGCTCCAGCCAAGCCGAGATCCCCTAAATCCATGGCCGACGTCCTCTTGGCCGGCGCGTCGCTGCCGCCGTCGTCTGCGGCGTGTCGAAGTTGCCTCTGCTCCAGCAGTCCCGTCCCGTCGCTAGTCGCGAGCCTCTCAGGTCGCCGCCTCTCATGTGGAGAAACTGGTTCCATCCGACTGGTCCGCCAATAGTGGCTCCGCTCATGTCCGCTAATGAGGTTGCATGAGGTCCGTGCAATTACTCCTGATTGAACGCTGAGTGATGGCGAACGATGGAAAAAAAGCAGTGCGACAATAAACACATGAAGTTGGACGAAGATGTGGGCAGAATGTGGAACCAAATTCTTCTTTTAGATATGAGAGATATCGGCATAGCCGAGGCAAACAGGAACCACCATTAGACAAGACACTCACTACACACAGAGAACCCAAAATGGTCAGGCCAAGTCGGTTGGTCCAAGTTACCTTGATCCTCTTAGCGACGTGCTTCCTGCCGAGCTCGTCGGCATCAGCTGAGCCTGCGCTCCGACCACCAGGCACCCTCTGCATCCCCCGCGAGCGGGATGCGCTTCTCGCCTTCAAGGCCGGGCTCACCCATCCGAGCAACCATTACCTCTCTTCGTGGCGGGCCGAAGACGACTGCTGCCGGTGGACGGGCGTCGAGTGCAGCAACCGAACCGGCCACGTCGTCAAGCTCCAGATCAACAGCCACAACACCACGCACGACGACGTGGGAGGCGAGATAAGTTCATCCTTGCTCACTTTACGACATCTCAGGGTGCTGGACCTCTCGTCCAACAACTTCGGTGGCAGACCCATCCCTGAGTTCATCGGCGACCTCGGGAGCCTGACGCATCTCGACCTCTCCAACTCATACTTCGGCGGGCGGATTCCTCCCCACCTCGGAAACCTCTCCAATCTGGTCAGCCTTGACCTCTACAACTACTTAAAGTTCCGCAGGTGTTACTCGCCTGATCTCGCATGGGTGACGCGCCTGCGTAAGCTACGCCACCTTGCCATGTCCGGGGTGGACCTAAGTGCCGCCGTCGACTGGGCTCATGCTGTCAACATGCTGCCCTCCCTGGTAGACCTTGAACTAGCATTTTGCGGGCTTCAGAACACCATGCCTCTTCCAATCCGTTCGAACCTCACATCACTAGAGCTCCTCTACCTCCAGTCCAACCCCTTTAACTCGTCCTTTGGAGCAAAGGACTTCTTTTGGGATCTACCTGCTCTCCAAGTTCTGTCCATGTATAGCTGTGGAATCCAAGGTGTTATCCCTGACGCGGTGGGAAACTTGACTTCCATAGAAACACTCATGCTTTACGACAACGACCTCTTCGGCACAGTGCCATCGACCTTCAAGAAATTGAAGAAACTACAAATGCTCGAATTAGCAGGTAACCACATCAGCGGGGACATACAAGATCTATTGCATATATTGCCAGCGGATGAGTTACGAGCGCTGTACTTGGACATCAACAATTTGACCGGGAGCATCCCAACTCAGCTAGAGCGCTTTAGCAGCTTGTCTATACTTGTGTACAGGAGAAACAAGCTATCTGGAGAGATACCAGTTGGTATACGAGATCTCACTAATTTGAAGGAATTATGGTTAGATTCAAACAATCTACATGGCACAATAACCGAAGACCATTTCACAAATATGACCAACCTACAAGTTCTGTCGATCTCCAAAAATTCCTTGACTATGCTGGTTGGCAGCACATGGAAGGCTCCATTCAAATTAACCTTAGCAAACTTTAGATCTTGCATCCTTGGCCCCAGGTTTCCAACATGGATTAGCAGCCAACAAACACTTGACTCTCTTGACATTTCAAACACAAGTATACATGATTATATACCTGCTGAGTTTTGGATCGCAGTTCACAGTGCTCGAGTTTTGGACTTGTCAGGAAATCGGATTGTTGGTAGGCTTCCCATATTTTCTCTATTTATTGGACTAGAAGTTCTTGTGCTGGATATCAGTTCTAATCAGCTTGTTGGCCCAATTCCGACACTCCCAAAAAATCTACGCTATTTGGACCTATCTAGGAATAACCTATCGGGTGTACTGCCATCAGATATTGGAGCACCAGCGCTGCAAATACTTGTGCTCTTCAAAAATTATTTTTATGGGACCCTTCCCTGCTCACTGTTTGAGTTGCAACACTTAGAGCATCTCTAGCAGAACCCGCAAAACGCCGACCCGCAAAACGCCGACCCGCAAAACGCATTTGCAGTTCGCGCAACTCGCGGTTTTTTGCTCAGAACGCCGCGCGGCGGAGCAGAACCTTCTGTTTTGCTTTGCGGTTTCTGCTCCGCCGCGCGGCGTTCTGAAACTGCATATGCAAAACAGCAAGATAGGCAGAATATCATAAAATGTCAAATTGCTTACAAATTCGACATTAATATAGCAAATTAAAGTAGTTTCTTGAATCTAAAGACGGCAATTAACTAGTTTTCCATCCGTGTGACCAAAAAATTGCGGCCAAAACACAATGGGCATCATCGAAAGACCCTACACCGTGGTAGCACCTCCCCGCCAGCTTCTTCGGAAGCGGCGGTGGCGGCGCTGGACCTGATTTTCCTCCCCGCCAGCTTCTTCGGCTTCCTCGCGGCGGTGGGTGGCTTCGCGGCGGCGGGAGTGCCCGCGGCGACAGCCGCGGCAAGCAGAACTTGGGCCGCGCCTGCGGTTCCCAATCTTCTCCGCTTCGGCGCCGCCACTGGAGCAGCAGCGGTGTCGGCGGCGGCGGCGGCGGCTTCGATCTCTCCGCGGCCCGCTGGATCTGACGATGGCGCGTCCCCGACGCGGACGGGTCGGCGGTGCTCATGGCCGGTCCGGGGCAGGGCGCGCGGTGGCCGGAGTGGGGGAAGAGAAAGAGGTTGCAGCGGCGGCGGGGACGGGCGCGCTGAAGGTTCCCTCGCGCCAACGACACTGGAGGATGAGGTTCCGGCTGCGGGTCGGGGGAGGAAACCTATCTTTCTCGGTTCGGAGGCGCGGATTCTCGGGGGCCTGCAAAATCTTTTGCGGGTTGGGCAAATTTGCGGATTCTGTTCTCCGCCTTTTTGCGGTTTTCAACCCGCATCGGGCGGTTATTATGCGGGTTTGCCCCTTTTGCGGGTTCTGCTAGAGATGCTCTTAGGCCTTCCACAGCGTGGTCGATGCCCAAAATCTGGAAAGTGTGCCACCTCATCGGTCATGCCCAGAAACAGAATTGAGGCTCCGACCTCACAGCGTATCGGTGCCCATATAGAAGCAAGCGGGACCCATATGAGGAGAGAGAACTTGACCAAGCCAGCGTCCTTTCTTTCCTTCTCTTCCTTTTCTATTGGCTGATCCCTTCATTAGCAACAATTGTTTATTCACCAATGAGTTGAGGCATCGGAGCAAGTAGATGCTCCGGTTCCCACAAAAATATTTGTGGCACCGGCTGGGCAATGGAAGGCATCGGTGCTCGATGCCTCAAACTGGGTTTGGGCACCGGTAAAAAGCAACGCTATGGAAGGCCTTAGAGCTTCTGGACCTATCAGACAACCTACTAAACGGTACATTGCCCAATTGCCCTCAAGCATTCAAAACGTCAAATATCACCATTCTTAACTTGAATACCAACGATATTTCGGGCGAACTCCCATCACTTCTCCAGATGTGTAAAGAGCTAAAATTCCTTGATCTGGCATACAATAAATTTTCTGGGAGCTTACCAACATGGATCGGGTCAAAGTTACCATACCTGGCATTTCTCCGGTTACGGTCAAACATGTTTTCTGGTGGCATTCCTATCGAAATCACCAAGATGAATGGGCTTCAGTATTTGGACATTGCAAGCAACAACCTCTCAGGGAACATGCCACTTTCCCTTGGGAACCTCGTAGCAATGGCTCGTACTCCCAACCAACGAGATGCACTATTCCGAAATGTCCACTTCAACTGCCTACCCTCCTGGATGCTTATGATTCTAATAATTTGTCGGTGGTGACGAAGGGTCAACAGCTTGAATACACAACAGGAATTGCATACATGGTAAACATTGATTTATCCTGCAACAGTTTCACAGGGCAGATTCCTCAAGAAATTGGCACGCTGGTTGCATTGAAAAATTTGAACTTGTCTTGGAACAATCTCAGTGGCACAATCCCCCAAACTATTGGCGAGCTGAGCGCAGTGGAATCTTTTGACCTCTCACATAATGAGCTCTCCGGTGAAATCCCTACAAGTTTAGCAGATCTAACATCACTGTCTCACCTGAACTTGTCATATAACAATCTGACAGGGGCCATACCATCCGGGAATCAGTTAAGCACACTTGATGACCAGCCATCCATATACACTGGCAACCCAGGTCTCTGTGGTCCACCTCTATCAAGGAACTGTTCAGGAACTGAAACTACTCTACGGACTCCTGAAGACCAGCATGAGGGCTTGAGTGATGTGTTGTAATTATACCTCGGCATTGGCACGGGAGTTTTAGCAGGGCTCTGGATTGTCTTTTGTGGCTTCTTGTTCAAGAGAAACTGGAGAATTCGGTGTTTCTCGTTTTCTTACCGCGTGTATGATTGGGTTTACGCGCATGTGGCACTGAGTTGGGCTTCACTGACAAGGAAAAAACAGTACATATAAATCAGGGGAATTAGTATTGAACCTTATTGCCTTCTGTAATGCTCCCTTTTTTATGTAAGTTAGCATGATAAAATGTGGTAGTCTGCAATCTTATGGATATGTATATGAATTTCGACATGCTCATGACTGTATGACCAAATTTCAGAAATAACAAACAGATGAAAGCAGGTTCTCAAACCTGCAACTACATTGCCCGTCATTTTCGCTGCTTCATCGGAGCCATCACATTGCAGGTACTGCACTAACCCGTGAGTCGCAGGCTCGCAGTGCGCTGAGGGGGCTTCACATTATGCTCTGCAACAGCAGAGCACCAAATCAGACCAACCGTCCTGGCCATGAATCACAGCGACCAACCAACGGTCTGGAAGCCAACGACTTACCCAATGATCAACGCCGGCGACCGGTCTGCCCTTCTCAAGCGGACCTGGGTTCTGGCAAGCAACCAAACACACACCACCGAGCTGCTCAGTACGTTCAGTAACAACAGCTTACGAGACACGGAATAGCGCGGGCCGCCCCTGAAGGATGCACCGTCCGTTGCCTGGAGCCGTGCGCCGGGGTTGCATCCCAGGTAGATCTCGGCCGCGCCAGGCGCGATGAGCTTTGCGCTGCTTCTGTATCTGGATCAGCTGCGCAGGCAGAGCGGAGGGGGACGAGTGAGAGATTCGTTCAGGACGGAGGACGAGGTGTGGGAACCTGAGGAGCGAGGCGGTGACCTTGAAGGCGGAGGCGGGCGAGTAAGCAAGGCGATGCGCCTCCCGGTAGAAGAAGTCGGCGGTGCCCGTAGTGCCGCTCGTGTTCCCGTTGCGCGGCGGCGAAGGCCGAAGGGGCTTGCTAGGAATTTTCCTTAGGCCGTTTCGCGGGAGTACGCGGGCCTTGCAGTCCGTGGTGGATTTCTCCTTGGGCCGTTTTGGACTGCTGACCTGAATCAGATGGGCTGCGGCCTGCAGGTCTGTTTGGGTACTGCACCGAGTTTTCTCGAGAAAAAGGGTTGCTGCACTGAAAATAATTGACAAAAAAAATGCTACCGAAACTCAGCTGTTTACCTCCCAATTTTATCACGTAATGACAATGTGACGCCATGAGAGCGCCTTCAAAACACTTGAGGACTAATGATGTACCCATGAATCTTGTCACATTTGCAGTGAACAGATAGTGTTATAATACTCCCTCCGTGTCTAAGTTTTTGAGATTTTTTGCAAAATATAAGGTGTATTGCAATTTATAAACAATTTTACACATCAAAAACCGAGTCACAATTTGGAACGGAGGAATTTGACGTATTGTTTTCAGTTTGTGACTAATATGGACTCCTTTCTCTCACAAAAATCAGTAGACAATTAGTCTACCGCATGTAAAATACTGGTGTCTTAATATCCGTGCCAAAACCTTAGACACCTTATATCAAGTAACGGAGTGAGTAGTGTTTAGTGTTTTTATACCATACATGTGGAGGAAGTACTATGTGTTGTATGTTCGTTGTTCTTATTTCTTCTACTCACACTCCTTGTAACAACTAGGGTTGGAGTACAAGAGAAATGTGTAGATATCACTAAGATTGTATAAAATGCCACTATTTTTCTCAGAGCCAGTACGGATGCCTCCGAGTGGTGTAGGTCAGTGCCAACAAAATTCAGCACCGAACCCAGGTCGATGCCACTCTCCTTGGACCTGTACCTTTGGAGTTTATGGGTACCGAAGCAGGGGCGGATCCAGGATTTGACCATGGGGGGGGGGGGGGGGGGGGGCAGGCCGACAATAACCAAACAAGTAAAATAAGATGAAGAATAAATTGTCTTTATGCATTTGCTTTTAGTTATTGTGGATTTAGTGCCCATAATATTTTAATAAGTAGTATGCGATCAAAATAGTATAAGAGCTTGCTCCCTCCCAGTTAGATTTACATTTACAGTACAAAGGTGGTGTTTAATTATTTTCTCTTTCCTTGAGGCACGACGGACTTTAGAAAACAAATACACCATTCTTCGAAGCAATCTTGACTTTTGTACCGTGCAATTCTACGTTGATTAATTTACAACTAGACTGAAAGTTCCTCACTAGTCTGTAAATTTGAATCGATATGCAAAACACTAATTAAGCAGTATGTATTTCATAATCCATCAAACAGAAAAGCTAAACACTACATGACTACAGTAGATTTTACTATAACATACATAGGTCAGACAATTATGACTCGCATGGCCAAGCCGCCGGATTTGAGACTTGGATAACCAAGGCGTCGTGGACAATACACTGTCGTGGAGATTACGACGACCGTCGACCATGTATCCAGTGAATCCCGGCGGCGGCTGCTGGTATGCCCTAATTCCCTATGCTGCCGAGAGAACTGCATAAAGCTGAACTGATCTCTCCTCTAGGCCGCCATCGTGGGGTAGCTAGATATAGCTGGGCTTGCACGCTCTGATATTGATTCTCCTCATGTCCTCAAGGCTGGACGATCATTGCTGGGCTTGACTAGTTAGCCCATTCAGACGTTGGCCTCTGAAATACTTCTGATACTGGATATGTGCTAATTAGGGATGAAAACGGAGCGGATACGGACGGAACTGAGTGGTGCCACATTTGTTTTCATATTTGTTTGCGGAAGCGGAAACGAATACAGAAACCCCGGAAACAAATACGGAAACAAAAATTATCGAAAACAGATATGTACCGAATACGGTGCGGACACGGAACAGAAAGCGGATGTTTGCCGGAACAAAGCAACCCCTTAAATAATGCACGAAAACTCAATCAAACCAACAAAATTGTCAATTTTCTAAGATGAAATAAAATATAACGAGTTATCATGATTATATAATATAGTGTCCATATGCTATCAACTTTGGCAACATTAAGAAACATCTACTATCGTCCTTAACACTAGTGCTACACTGAAATGTCGAACTGGTAATGACTCGAGAGGGACATGATATGCGAGTATATATGGCCTTAACACGGTAGCTTCGGATCCTTTTATTTTTTTTTATTCATATCATGTAATGTGCCTAAATGTTTCTACTGGAATTACTGGCCCTACTGGATGTGGAAAGCACCGCATAGCAAAAACGGAAAGTTCCGTATTACCGGAAACGGAAAGTTCCATTTCCGTGGTCATTCCGCCGGAATCTGCTGTTCCGTTTCCGTTTCCGCATAAAAGTTTCCGTTTCCGTTTTGCAAAATTCCGTTTCCGTTTTTCCGCGGAAAAGTCGGAAATATTCCGCTCCGTTTTCATCCCTAGTGCTAATGGCCGCGTACTAATTACTATTACGAAACGTACTACGCGCGCGGTACTACTAGTCCCCGCTGAAACCTCTTGGGGGTGGCCAGACCATGGCGGGGGCCAGGCCACCGCTCCCCCCCCCCCCCCCCGGATCCGCCACAGTACCGAAGTGTCTTGGCGCCGACCTGTACGAGTCTTGTCTCATCCTCTTTAACGTCTACCAGAGGGGTCAGATTTTCAAAAAGTTTCAGGGGCCCAAATGAGGCATTAGTTTTGCTCGGGGTTAGATTGGGCAAATATTACTTGAGAGGTTAGCAAGATGTGGCCAGAACTTCGGCCCAGACTCTGAATTGATCTTCACGTTGAGCTCGTTCGGCCACCGGATCTAGCCAAACTGAGGTGACACGTGGTGTTTGTAGTGACACTTGTTACGGCAGGGGTGCGGCAACATCGCTACAGTGCGGGTCGCGAGTAAAGAATGAAAAAAGTCCGACCGGAGTCGGAAACGAGGAAGATTGTGTGGTGGAGAAATATCGGCACTGATTGAGTGGTGGGGTGGGGTCCACAAGTATGGGCCGAATCATCTAGAGAGACTGGAGCTTTGAAATGCTTCACATCGGTGATAGAGAGATCTCGAATAAAAGCTCATCGCGTAGTAAAGCATGCTTTGTCTCTTGAGCGAGAAAGTATTCTGCGGAAACTAAATTGCATTGAAAGCTCTGCTTAAACCATGTCTAGATGTCTTTTAAATAAATGGTAGAAATATAAGATATGCTAGAAAGATGATGAGATATAAACATGTAAATTTTGAGGTTCAGATTCATTATATTTGGGAGGTAAGAAAAAAATGGATTTGATTTTGAAATTGAAAATTTACATTGTTATAGAACATCACAACCCCAAGATAATGTAGTATTGTTTTCACAATTTTTCGAAACTCGATTTTCATTTGGTTTTCACCAGCTTCGGCCCGACACTTAGTACCGGACATCCTGAATTTCTCTATGAAACGTTTCTCTCACAAAAAACTCCAGCTCTGTTTATGAGTGCTAGGTGCTCTATAACGTTTTGAACAGGATGGAGTGCTATTATCAGATTCCGCCTACTATTTTCCAGTGTTGTGCTGTGCAGATGAGCTGAGCTCTCGACATGGACTTGATTTCCACACGGCATGACATGTACCACACTAGCAGCGGTGCGTTCATGCCCTGATGTGGAATTCCTGTTTGCTTTACGACTTCCGTCCGCTATGTCATAAATTTAGGTGGCTGTTGAGTCGTTACACAGTGACCAGACTCTCACGTACGTCTCATTTCAGTCAGCCAACTTGGAGGAGGACGGGGGCATTTCGCTATTACTACGACGTGCCGAGCAGGCGTAATAGCGCGAAGGGAACTGACTTTGACGGGCAGGTCAGTGCAGAATTTTCCACAGAACGAACTGCTATAGATCAAGCCGTGTGCATGGCCGAGGCACGCACAGTTACTTGCCCGACCACCCAAAATGGCCAGGCCAAGGCAGCTGATCCAGGCTAGGGTGATCGTCCTCCTAGCAACTTGGTTCCTCGTCTTCATCCGGAGCTCGTCAGCCCCAGACGCACCTCCGCTCCCACCACCATCAGCTCCGGCACCCTCAGTCGTGCCTCAGCTCCAACCACCAACAGCAGCATCAGTAACCGGCACCCTCTGCATCCCCCGTGAGCGGGATGCGCTTCTCGCCTTCAAGGCCGGCCTCACCGATCCAGACAACTACCTCTCGTCGTGGCGGGGCGAGGACGACTGCTGCCGGTGGACGGGCGTGGAGTGCAGCAACCAAACGGGCCACGTCATGGAGCTCAGGATCAACAGCTATAGCTGTTGTCCGTTCACCGAAGGGTCCATAGGAGGTAACATAAGCTCTTCCTTGCTCACTCTACAGCATCTGATGAGCCTCGACCTCTCAAATAATGACTTCGGTGGCAAACCCATCCCGGAGTTCATAGGCGATCTCCAGAGCCTGACGGATCTCGACCTCTCCAGCTCAAATTTCCGTGGGCAAATACCTCCCCACCTCGGAAACCTGTCCAACCTAGTCAGCCTTGAACTTCAATTGGAGGGCTGTCATTCGCGTGATCTCGCATGGACGTCCAACCTGCAGAAGCTACAATCCCTTGGCATGTACGGGGTGAACCTCAGTACTGCTGTCGACTGGGCTCATGCTGTCAACATGCTACCCTCCCTGGTAGACCTTGATCTATCAAATTGCAGGCTTCAAAGCACTATGCCTCTTCCATTTCGTTCCAACCTCACATCGCTAGAAACCCTCAGCCTCGATTCCAGCTCCTTTAATTCGTCCTTTGGAGCCAAGTACTTGGCTTGGGATCTACCTGCTCTCCGACGTCTTTCCATGGATAGCTGCGGAATCCAGGGTGTTATCCCTGCCGCGGTGGGAAACTTGACCTCCATTCAATCGTTGTCCCTTCAAAATAACAACTTCACTGGTGTTGTGCCATCCACCTTCAAGAAACTCAAGAAACTGCAAGTACTCCACTTAACGCATAACTTCATCAGCGGGAACATAGGAGATCTATTCCATATATTGCCAGCGGATGAGTTACAAGAGCTGTACTTGGACTACAACAATTTGACAGGGAGCATTCCAGCTCGGATAGAACAATTCAGCAGTTTGACAACAATTATGCTCAGTAACAATAAAATATCGGGAGAGATACCAGTTGGTATAGGGGGATTAAAAAAATTGACAGACTTGTGGTTAGACTCAAACAACCTACATGGTATGATCACTCAAGACCATTTCATGAATCTGACTAGCCTACAAACACTGTGGATCTCCGATAATTCCTTAACTATGTTGGTCAACAACACATGGAACCCTCCATTCCAATTACTTGGAGCAGGCTTTAGATCTTGCACCCTAGGCCCCCAATTTCCTTCATGGATTATGCAGCCAACACTTAACACTCTTGATATTTCGAACACAGGTATACATGATTCTATTCCTTATCAGTTTTGGATAACAATGTCCGGTGCTGGAGTGTTGGATTTATCGGAAAATAAGATTTTTGGTAATCTTCCAACATATTTTCTGTTTGGTGATTTGCAAGCTGTTAAACTAGATATCAGTTCAAACCAGCTTGTTGGCCCAATTCCAACACTCCCAATGAACCTCCAATACTTGGACCTCTCTGGGAACAATCTATCAGGCGTATTGCCATCAGATATTGGTGCACCAGCTCTAGAAAATCTTATGCTCTTCAATAACTCCTTTTCTGGGACCATTCCGTGCTCCCTGTTTGAGTTGCAACAGTTGAAGTTTCTGGACCTATCACAGAATCAACTTAATGGGACATTACCCAATTGCCCTGGTGCACCCAGAAATTCAAATATCACCATGCTTAACGTGAACACCAACAATCTTTCGGGGGAATTCCCATCGTTTCTTCAAAGGTGTAAAGAGCTCAAGTTCCTAGATCTCGCATACAATAAATTTTCTGGAAGCATACCCACATGGATCAGGTCAAAGTTACCGGACTTGGCGTTACTGCGGCTACGGTCAAACATGTTCTCTGGTGTCATCCCTGACGAACTAACAAGGATGAAGGGGCTTCAATATTTAGACATCGCAAGCAACAATATCTCAGGGGACATACCACTTTCACTTGGGAATCTCATAGCTATGGCTCATACTCCCGATAAACAAGGTGCCCTTTTCACAATTGTCAACTTTGGGACGGGTGGCGTGTACATCTGGACTAATGAGTATACTGACAGTTTGTCGGTGATCACAAAAGATCAGCAGCTTGAATACACAACAGGACTCGCCTACATGGTAAACATTGATTTCTCCTGCAATAGATTGACAGGGCAGATTCCTCAAGAAATTGGCATGCTCGTTGCATTGAAAAGCTTGAACCTATCTTGGAATCATCTCAATGGCACAATCCCCCAAACTATTGGTGAGCTGGGCGCACTGGAATCTTTCGACCTGTCCCATAATGAGCTCTCTGGTGAAATCCCTACAAGTTTGGCAGATCTAACATCACTAAGCCGCTTGAACTTGTCATATAACAATCTGACAGGGATCATACCATCTGGGAACCAGTTAAACGCACTTGACGACCAACCATCCATATACATTGGCAACCCAGGTCTATGTGGTCCACCTGTATCAAGGAACTGTTCAGGAACCGAAACCACTCCACGGGCTCCTGAAGATCAGCATGAGGGCATGAGCGATGTGCTGTCATTATACCTTGGTATCGGCACAGGAGTTTTAGCAGGTCTCTGGATTGTCTTTTGTGGCTTCTTGTTCAAGAGGAACTGGAGAATTCGTTGCTTCTCGTTTACTGACCACATGTATGATTGGGTTTACGTGCAAGTGGCGCTGAGTTGGGCTTCTCTGACAAGAAAAAACCAGTAGGGGCTTGCTGAGACCACATGCGCAGGAGCTTCTGTTCTACATATTAATCAGGGGATTAGTATTAAGCCTTTTTGTATTTTGTAATGCTTTCTTTTGTATGTGAGTTAGCATCATAAATTGTGGCAGATGTCATCTTATGGTTATGTATATGAATTTCGACATGCTTATGACTGTATGAATAAATTCAAGTAATAAATAGATAAAATGCAGAGGCTCTCGAACCTGCTGCCACATTGCCCGGGCTTGCTGTTTCATCAGAGGCAATCATATATTCACATTGGCACGGCACCGTCCCGCCTAAATCGCACCATTTGCTCTGCAACAACCGAGCACCGAATCCTGAATCTCACCATCTGCTCTTTTTAGAGGATAGGCTCCAGAAAGGGCCCTGCTTTATAGAAAGCACACAATCTCACCATCTGCTCTGCAACAACTGAGCACCGAATCAGATGACCATCCCAGCCATTAATCACAGCGAACAACCACAGTATGGATGCCGAAGACTGACCACATCAACGCCGGCGACGAGGCCTCCATTCTCAAGCGGACCCAAGTGCAGGCTAAGACGCACCGCCGAGCTGGTCAATCACAGGCTCACAGCAGCTTACGAGACACACAAGAACGCGGGACCGGCTAAGGTATGCACCATCCGTCATTTGGAGCCACGCGCCAGGGCTGCATACGACGTAGAGCACCGCCACGGCGCCTGGGGCGACGAACTTGTGCTGCTTCTGTACCTGAATCAGCTGCGAATGCAGAGCGGAGGGGCTCGCGTCAGACATTCGCTGAGCGGAGCACGGGCGCGAGCGGGGTGGGGAAACCGGGGCCCGGGGGAGTGAGGCGCTGACCTGGAAGAGCGGAGCGGGCGACGTGCCGAGGCGCTTGGCCTCCCGGTAGAAAAAGTCGGCGGTGTCCGTTGCGCGGCGGCGAGCAACGGCGGCGAAGGGGATTGCTAGGATCTTTTAGGCCGTTTCGCAGGAGTGGACGGGCCTTGCCGTCCGTGGTGGATATGTCCTCGGGCCGTTTCTTGAACTGCCGTTCCAACGTAGGTGTGCTGCAGGTCTGTTTAGGTGCTGCACTGAATATATTTCTCACCAAAAAATAGTTGTCACACTAAAAGTAATTGACAAGAAAATGCTACTGAAATTAATCGAAAATGCCATTAAAATTAACCATTTACATCCAAAACCGGTGAAAACCACGAAAAAATCATGGTTGAAAGTTCTACAAAATTCTAAATAAAATGCATTATGTTGGGAAGGTAGAGTTCTATAGGCATCTAAATTTGCAAGTGGAAACTTGAAATTATTTAGGAGCTAAAATGAAAAATTCAGCTATGAATAGTAGCATTTATGGATATTATTCATTTTACTACAATTAATTGCAGAATCTGTCGTTTTCTTAGCTCCTACACATTTTTGAATTTCGATTTCCAAATCTACATGTCTATAAAACTTTACCTTGCCAACGCATTACATTTTTGTTGAGAATTTTTTAGAACTTTTAAACATGATTTTTTTTGTAGTTTTCATCGGCTTTCACCGAAAATTAGTTTTCATCGGATATTTTTCCCAGCAAGAGTGTGTCTTGTAATCATGTGCTAAGAACACTAATGATAAATCCATAAATCTCATTACTTTCGCTGTAAACACTATGTCGTGTGTTTTAGTGAGAGCATCATGGTTAATGTAAACCCTTCCTGTGTTTTAGACTTGCTCTAGGAGTATATTAAATTTTAGAGAATTCTAAACTTGGAAGTGTCAAGAAAATATTTGGACTCATTGTTACCGAAATTACAGTTATCAAGTCTCATTCGGACAATACTTCGGCATAAGCACATAATGTGTATGTGTGGTTACAATAGCCACGCTTCCATGTGTGTAAGTAATGTGGTTATAACAGTCGCGCTTCCAGAGATTTTTTTTAAATAATATTATTTTTAATATGAATTTCGGACAGTAGCATGCGCGGAGAGGGAATTTGAAAACTAGCGCGCTGTCGGCCTGGGCGAGCCGAAAGTCGACATTCGGCCTGGAGGGGGCCGAAAGTAGGCTGTCGGTGGGCTAGCTGCAGAGCGCTCTGTGCGTGCGGCAGGCAGGGCCCGCCACTTTCGACGCGGAGCGAGCCAAAACTAGTTTCGGCCTGGAGTGGGCCGAAAGCTAGCTGCCGCCGACGCACGCCCTTTCTTCTCCCCTGGATTCTTTCTTCTTCCCTGGATTCTCGTCCGCGCAAAGCAGTAAAAAAAATTATCACAGTTTTGTCCGCCTAATTTTTTCCCGCCACCGTCTTATGCCAAATTTCTTCCCGCCACCTTTTCCCACACAATTTTTTCGCGCCACCGTTTCGCGCCCAATTATTTCCCGCCGGTTGTTCTATAAAACCCAGTCGAAGGTAGGCATGATACTCACTTGAGCGCAAGCATGGTGTGTATTGGTCCTTGCGAGAAGTGTGTGTCCGGGTTTCACATTTCCGCATCCGAGCATCTCGCAAGGCTTTCGAGCAATTTGAAGGTAGATGGTAGGGTAGTTCCAATTGAAGAAAATTTGCACACTGAGAGTCATCTCGCTTTGCTTGGGGCGAAGCTATGCCGCGATGGGTTTCCGTATAGGACCCCGCTCCAAATTCGTGCAGAAATGCTCAGGCTTGCAGATAAGTTTGACAGGAAAGTTACGAATAGTCCGTTCTACCGAACTGAAGCTGACCGTGATTCGTACGGTCGTTTCTGTCTCTGGGTAGTTGACAGCGATGATGACGACAATTTCATGCCGTCGTCAAAGGAAAGGAGGGTTGAAGAACTGAGCAAGGGCAAGGAGAAGAAGGCTGAAGCATCGAGCAAGGGTAATGGCAAGAAGGCTGAAGCTTCGTCCAAGGGCAAAGGCAAGAAGGCAGAATCTTCGTCAAAGGGCAAGGGTGGCAACACGGCGGATGGTGCAGGCTGCATCGATGGGAGATAGGTAGAGTCTTTGTTTTACTTGTGTTGTATCGTAATTTGAAGTTGTACCTTAATTTGTTCTATCCAGTATTTAGAACTAGTGAAGTTGTAACGTAGATCTCTTGTTGTATGTTAAATTAATTTATCGATTCAATGTGGGATGTTTCGTATCAATTATAATATGTCTCGTACATAGATAATAATATGTCTCGTACATAGATAATAATATGTCTCATACAGACGAACATAAATATGAATATGTCTCACATACAAATAGATATACGGATATGTCTCATACACCTAAGTACGAATATGTCCCAAATATATCACTGACCCCTACGTGGCCGAGCCTGACGAGCAGGGGGCTGGACGGGCGGTGTCCTGCCGTACCTTTGAGGTACCCTCAATTGACGAGGCACTGTCAAGTCCACGTCATCCTGTGGCGGCTGTGTCCCACGACCTTGCAGCGGCAACTCCTCGTCCTCGTCCTGCGTAGGCTGTGTGACGGGCGGTGGCGTACAGTACATCGGATTCTCCTGGTCAAATCGTGGAGAGCTGTATGCCGAACCACCTCCACCTGCAGATGATAGTATGTTAGTATGTGATGTTGATGAACAAGAGTAATATGTGGAAAAAATAAAACATACTAACCGAGATGGAGCATTGACTGAGTCATAGGCGGTGCAATCCCGCTCCAAATCATCTCTGCATAAGACGGTTGCCCGAAACCTTGATCACGTGGCATGCCCCACTGATGCATACCAGGCTGCTGCATCATCATATGAGGGGGCATGACCCACGACGAAGTACCCGGCTGGGAAGGAACTGGCTGAGAAGGACCCGGCTCGAAATGCTCCGGCTGGTGAGATGATGAACCGACCTCGAACGTAGGTCGTGTGCTCCTAGGCTGAGGAGGTGTAAAACGAGGTCTCGGGTCGTGCCGATGTGTGTACTGTTGGGAAGGTGATACCTGTGCATCCGGAGTGCGTGTAGAGTGGCGCGGAGGACGCTGAGCTGGCTGACGTGGCACAACATCGGCAACACGGGAACAGGTAAGTAGACTGTACACACGTCGTAGCTTGTCCTCTAGTCGTCTGAACCATGGCGCACACTCAGGTGGATGGTTGTATGTACTCACATCACGTTGAATCTCTGCTATCTGCTCAGCCTGTTTAGTAAGGAAAAAATGTTAAAAATTTGTATGAAGGCATAGATTATGCAATGGAGGACACATAAATTTAGTACGTACCGCAGAGTACCGCGGCCTCCAATACCGTGCAGTGGGTACATGTCGATCACACTAGCTGGCTGCATCTCATCAGGCTGTAGCGTCGGAAGTAACCGTATGCGAGTGGATTGTCTGTATGTCTGGAGGTACTGATCAAAATCAGCACGCACAAACGGCTCATTGTCCAGCCATAGATTTTCAATCGCGGTCGCAGACGCCCATTCTACCATGTACGGTTGGAGCTTCTGTAGCCAAGTTGCAAGTGGTCTGTCTCCTTGACGACTTAACCTGTAGCATATATACGTGTAGAGCAATTAAAAACAACTAAGTGCATACACAAAATAGAAAAAATAGTTTCATCTAGAAGAGTTACCTGTGCACGTGGGAAGGGAGCTGAGGTCGAGTAGGAGGCACCGGCAACTGCCGACCTCCAAACTGTCTCATGATCCGATGTTGTGCCATCTGCTCCACCGAGACGTCGAACACAATACGAGATGTAGTCAACCAGTACCTCCGATCTCTCGTGCACAGGTCAGAAATCCCGCGGGGGAATCTACTCTGCCTTGCGACATCCCCGTATGGCTCCCATATAACCTGGTGGTCCTCAAGCGCATCGAACCACTCAGTGAATGCTCTATAACAATTCCTGACTTGGACTCCCCTGAATCTTCTCTGTACATAAACAATTAAATATGTTTAATGGTTAACACAAATGAGTTAGGACCAATTTTGTTAGCTCACATTTAGTCAGGGTTAGTTACTCCTAAAAGGATTTAATTTTTAGATCAACAGAACTTATCTAGTAGCCAAAACATGATTATTTAGTTACTGTATTAAAACAAATATGTAGCGAGTTTGGTAACTCCAATTAGCCCAAATCCAATTATGTTGTCTTCTACACATCAGTAGCTTCCTGTAGAAATTTAGTTTGTATTTTTAGAACTAACAGAAATTGAGTTGTGCAATTAAACATGTTCCACTCGTTTCTGCCATATTTAAGACATAAATAAATAATGGTTAATACAATTAAATTGAAACCAAATTGTGTTGCTTGATGTGTGCAGTGGCTATTTATAGCATTTAAGATTGTAATGTTGTAATGCTTGATTGAGTAGTATAGTGAATGGTTGTAAATGATGTAAATGTTTACCTCTCGCTGTGCCCATGTGCTGCCAAACGTAGGCGCTTCGGCTAGGTTATGCTCCATGAGTGTGTAGTCCCAGGGGATGTGCGCATTCACGTCAGGTCTACCAATAGGGAACCTCTCCCAAGACCAAAGGTGCAGAAAAAGTGGACATCCAAGTAGTGAAAATGTCCTCTCGCTCTTCACGCACGCGTTGCACAACGCTCTGTAAGTAGCGGCTAAGAGTGCAGACCCGAAACTCCGGGGCACAATGTCCTCCTCCTCTGCGCCTCTGCAATCTCGTGCGCCACAGGTATCCAGCTCTCGTCTTCCTCTGTTGCCTTGACCTCGTGCAGGAACAGCTCTCCCTCGTCTTCCTCCGGCTCCTTGGTCGTAATCGGGATAATCGGGACAATTCTTCTCCCTATGGCCGAAATGAGTGCAATATAAGCATTGTCGAGTGCTTCCACCTGCTTCAGACTCGTCCATATCATTCCGTATGCGCAGTGACTGTCGTCTCCCTCTAGTTGTCCTTTTCATAGCCGGATGAGGAATGTACATTCGCTTTGCAGGATCAACCTTGTTGAAGTTACCGACAACTCTATATCCTGCCATCTCCCCGGTCCAGGTATGCACCACTGCCTCCTTCATGTAATACGGTGACACGAAATAGTACGGGTTCAAACCCATCTGCCCACAGACTGCCAACACATGAGAGCAAGGGAGGTGAAGTAGCCTCGGCTTGTTGCATGTACACTCACAAGATGGCGGTGCTTCGTCAGTAATTTTAACCTCGTGGGTTCTCATCTCATTAGCAGCACCAAATCTCGCAGTAGGTAAGCGCACCTCATACCTGGCTTCTTCGTTACCAATCCTAATGACGCCATGCAAACGTGCCTTCTTTGTCTTTCTCTCCATGTACAGCCTGATCTTCCTGCAATATGGTGTGTTGGGGTAACGTTCAATATGTTCGACAGCTTCTTGACGTCTATCTCTGAAATATGTCATTGTTCCGTGCATAATCCCCTCCACAAGTGCTGTAAGTGGAAAACCCCTGTTACCTCTGAGTACGAAGTTATATACCTCAGCAAGGTTGGTTGTCATGATGCCATATCGTGCTCCATTTGTATCGTGCAACAAAGACCATTTCACGGGAGGCTCTTTTTCTATCCACTCTACAAAATTCCGTATTTGGTTTCCTTTCTTTCTCTTCATTCCCGGTGGGTCAATTCCAGGCAAGTCACGCAATCCCACAGGCTCCCCTTCGTCTGTTTGTGATGCAGACGCCTGCGAAGCCTGTGCAGCTCTCACCTGCGCAGCGATCGCTGTTGCCTGTGCAGCTCTTCTTTCCTTCACTTGTTTGTTCGTGAATTCAGTGAGCATTTCCCACAGAAAATTGTACTTCCTTTCCTGATTCATATTGCAGAGTCTTTTGAAGAGATTCATCAGCCGCTTACTCTTAAAACATGAGTAAAAATTTGCAGCCAGATGACGCATACACCATCAGCTCTGCAGGTCAGTCCATGGTTCAGGTTCGTCCCCAACAGGCTGTTGTAGTGCCTTGATTGCCTTCAACAAACCTGGATGTCTGTCATGAAGTATGCACACGTTTGGCCGATCCTGCACGACCCCCTTTTTTAATTCCCTCAGAAAGTATAACCAGCTCTCATAATTCTCACCCTCTACGAATGCAAAGGCAATAGGAACGATCTGTTGGTTACCATCCACACCAATGGCGGTCAGTATCTGTCCCTTGTACTTGCCTGTGAGAAATGTGCCATCGATGCAGAGCACTGGACGACAATGTCTGAAAGATTCGATGCATATTGCGAACGAGAAGAACATCCTGCAAAATACGGAATAGTTTGGCTCCTCGGGAATCTTAAATAGTTGCAACGATACATGGGTGCCAGGATTCCTCTCGCTCAATGTGGTAATTTGATGGACAACATTATCATATGCATCATAAAATGTCCCAAACCTCGACTCCAGAGCCTTCTGCTTTGCTCTCCATGCCTTCCCAAGCTTAATGGTTGTTTTCCATCTAGCCTTAACTGTCGCGATGATGTTTCTCGCCACCATGTCTTTTGTCCACACTATCTCATCATACAAGAGGCGTGCAATCAGAGTTGAAGTCAGGTTTGGATGGTCACTCAATGTACTCTTTATTTCACAAGTGTGCGGCTCGAAACCTGAAACCACCCACATCACGTCATACTTCGGTAAGTGACCATGCACCCTTCCTGGACAGTTAATGTCAACACAACTCATAGTCAAATATTTTTTGTTCGACACTTCAGTGCGGAAAACCCTTTGCGTGGACAAAGCCCACTTAATCACGGCTTCCCTAAGCTGCTGCTTTGCGCTGTACTGAGCACCGACTTGAATATTATTCATGTGATACTCCCATGACGAAGAGTTTCCGTCTTGCACTACTGTCATGTTCGACTTGTCCTCATTCCAAGAGTCAGGAATAGGCACATCGTCAACATCCTCTTCATCATCTTCATCATGAGCATCATTTTCATTATCAGAATCAAGATCTTCTGCAAGGCCATCCTCATCTTCGTCCAACATCTGTTGCTGCACTGTTCCTGCGTACTCATCCCCATCTGCCTCCCCTACATGCGCAGGTCCTACCGACTGAGTACTAAGTGCCGGTTCATAATTTTCAGGAATATCTTCCATGGAGCCAAACAAATCAACATTCTCTGAGCCAGTACACTGACTACTCTCTCCATGCTCAGGACCCCCGCCACCGTGTTCCAAATTATTCTCTTTCAGATAAAATACCAGCAGGATTTCAGGTTGTGTACCTCGGCGTTTGCATGATGCTAGCCAAGATGTCCACTGACTTGTCCGATCAAGCGGCAACAACTCCCGAAAAATATCTGTACGGGATTTGCTCCATACAGACTGAATCTTAACAGCCCAGATATTAGGATCAAACCGGATATTTATCGTGAAATACTGCTGAATGACAGCTATTCTCAAATTCACTGGGTCTGTAAGCTGAATCAACATATTCCCAAATTCACTCAAATCAACACCTGACTCGTTTACACCGACATTACCGGCGCCATAGTGCACAACAACATCAACCACTTCCATGACCTAAACAAATTTATTGCATCATCAGATGCCGATCACTGAAAAATATGCCGCCCAGTGAATAATATTTATTCTAACCGATCGCAAAAAATTCTACACTGCATTAATCAAATATTAACGCATCCACCAAATAAATTATTCCGACAGTAATACTAACGAATCCACTGACTAAAATTGTCTACACTACTACTAACGCAGCCACCAACAAAATACTTAATATGCACCCGTCCACTAACAGAGCATAATTACACTAAACAATAATTATCTAGTGACTAATAAGGGTTTACCCTTGACGCGTGTCGATCCGATCAGCGCCGCTCTCCGGCTTCAATCTACCGCCACCACTGCTCCACCACAACACCCCCTTCTCAAACAACAACTTGTACCATCACTAGGCACCGTTGTTGACCACCATTGCTCCCAATCCTCCACCTCCACACCTCAAAACCACTCCACAAAAAGCTATCCCATCCACAGATCCTGCATGCCCCGTCCCTCCTCTCTCTTTTTAACCGATCAAATCTGTGGCAGCACAAATTTTTGGACTGGATTTGGTGGAGGGAGGAAGAGCAGGAAGAGGAGAAGAGGAAGAGGAACCAGGGAAGAAGAGGGAAGAAGAGAAGAAAGGGGAGAAGAAAGGAGGCGTGTCGATGGAGCTGGCAGGTTTCGGCCTCCTCCCGGCCGAAAGCAGCTTTCGGCTCGCTACGGGCCGAAACTTGCGGGCCCCGCCTGCCGCGTGCATGCAGCTCTCGTCCCATCCGTCGCCGACAGCCTACTTTCGGCCCCCTCCAGGCCGAAAGTCGACTTTCGGCTCGCCCCAGGTCGACAGCGCGCTAGTTTTCAAATTCCCTCTCCGCGCATGCTACTGTCCGAAATTCATATTTAAAATGATATTATTTAAAAAAAAATCTCCGTGCTTCCATGTGTGCAAGTATGTTGTATTTATATACAGTTACAATAGTCGTGTCCATTCTAAGTTTCTAACCATGTTAAAATGGTGGAAATTATTTCTTCGGCGTGACTGACATGACATGTTAAAACCTTGGAATTATTTCTTCGCCAGACTTCACAGACAACATAAACACATCTTATATAAAAAAAAATCGTACCAAAATGCGTTCTCTTGCACTTCATCTTATGAAGGAGAATTTAGTATACCGCAATCCTACAAGTCCCAATGCGTTCTCTTGTACATCATCTCATCGTAAATAATTCAATACAATATATCACAATCCTACTAGTCTAGCACCTTCTGAGGACTACGATTCTATCTTGAGGGTCATTCATTCGAAGAAAAGACTGTCTGGGAGAAATCTACCGGGGAAACAAATCACGAACCAAGCATACGGTTACACAACAATGCACTGAACAAACGTCACATGGCCACAATCCCCGCCACGCGGCCTCTTCGCACGTCCTGCCAGATTCATTCGGAATCATCAAGCTTTGAAGAATCTCCTCGCTATGAAAAACACAAAGCCTAGATCGCTTGTATTTTATTCCTTTCGGAATTTGAATTGCAGATCATGGTGAGACCTGACAACAAAAAACTAAGAAAGATCAAGTATTAGAAATACAAGTCATGGACAATAAGTTTTCATCAACAAATTGTGTGTTCACGACGGGACTATTGTGCCATCTACAGGTGTGAGATACTTTATCTATAATAAGACTGAGTGGACCGTAGGCAACCAATCTTCCAAAGGAGAAATAACCTTATGCATAGCTTCCTTTCTATTATAAGTTCTAACCTTCTGGGGAAGAAGGAAAAATAACATCATGAATTTACTAAAAAGTCACCGCAAATCTTTCGGATATTCCATGTAGGACTTAAAAGGTATAAACCCTTCCATAACCTTGCATAGAATATTCATGAAAGAAGGTACCAAACCTGCAGTCAAATCAAAGGAGGTTAAATCCTAAAATGAAAGAAGTGGTAATACAATTACTTGACGCTGATAGTATTTATCATATCTCTGGTAATAAATGGTTTAGTCTAGTTTATTGTGTTCCTATTAAGGTAGGATTTACGGTTGTGCCTAATGAATTAATCCCTTGTATATCACATGTGTATTGATTAAAAGAGGTTAAATAAAGTGACACAAAAATATCAATATCTCCCAAATAGTTGTTCATCCTAGGATCAAGAAAAGATGACATGCATATATCCGTGTGGTACGTATTGTTTATAGCCGAATGTCGTTTGGGTTGTGTAATGCACCCACTAATTTTCATTTTCTTAACATCTGCAATATTAGATGACTTTGTTGAGGAGATATTATATTGTTTATGGACGATTTTCTCCGTCTATGAAAGTGAATATTTTCTTTCTATAATTTCCTATACAATCTTATGAAAAATATGCAGAGATGCGAGTATACTAATTGTATCCTCAACTAGGAAAACTGGCATTTTATGATAACTTGTATAATGCTTGGTCACAAGATTTTTGGCAATGCAATAGAGGTCGACTAAGAAAAATAGAATCAATTGAGAGATTTCCACATCATTGATATGTGAAGGAATTTGTAGCTTACTGGGCAGTTTTTTATAAACGGTTCATTAAAGATTTCTAGAAAGTTTAAACCGTTGACTAATCTCTTGCAGAAGGGTGTCCTTTTTCACTTTAACGATGATTGCATATATAGCAGATTCTTAATACTTAAAAAATGTAATCACAGCTCCCATGATTAAACCACCTAAGTGAGATGAACCATTTGAACTTATATGTACAGCAACACCACCAACAACGACTGAGAAATAGCTTGCCATGAATTATGTTTCTGTTCATAGCTTTTTCAGTTTGATATATTTTCTGTTCACCGACCGAACTGAGAAATAGCTTCAGAATAGAATAAAATTTTACCTATTTGTTTATCTGACCGTGGACAATTATAATAATTGAGTTAAAAATAGTTATTTGAAGCAGCTAAGTTGTAGGCAATCCCAAGAAACAAACACGGCAACGTGCTAGCGTGCGTGCCATACAGAGAACAGTGATCACCATGAACGTTAAAACATCAGAGAGCAAGGTTGGACTTGGTCTCATACTGATACTTTGTCAGATAGCACTGATCTTCTTTTGAAAAACCAAGGCAAATTTTTGCCTCTAGCCATTAATTAAGAAGGTTGTTATTCATCTAGGAGACTGCGGAGAAGTGCATTGTCGTTTGGCTTATGCCTTCTGTTTAACGGATATCACAAAAGGTTATCAGAGCTGTAGACAGCGCCGCCGGCGGCCGGCCGGGCTGCTGCTGGTTATGGTGCAGAGCCATTTCGTGTTTATATGGTCAGCCCTTGCATTTTGTTCATCGATCGGTTCCGAGGCACGGAGCGATACATGGCTGCTGTGTGCTCGCTCCATCCGCAACATCTCTTGTTGCTTTACTTTTGCCTCTACTACTCGATATGGTCTCTCCACTTTGTTCGTGGTACCTCACTTTCCTTCAACTTCAACTTCCTCTTCTCCCAACCTGGCATGCGAGACTTCATCTTCCAGGGTGACGCTCAGTTCGACTCCGAGAGGAAGCTGATCCAGCTAACAAAGAGCAACACGAGCGAAAGCCTCGGGAACAGCATTGGCCGGGTCGTGTACGCGCAGCCAGTGCCGCTCTGGGACGCCGTCACCCGTGAGCTCACCACATTCACCGCTGCCTTCTCCTTCCTAATCAACACAAGCAGCGGTATCGGTGGCGATGGGTTGGCTTTCTTCCTCGGGCATTACCCGCCGACAGATCCCGCCAAGAACGGTGGCAAGAATATGGGTCTCTTCCCCGAATACGCTGGCGCAGGACCTGTGATGATCGGCGACGAACGGGCCATGGCGATCGAGTTCGACACCTTCGCCAACTATGACATCGGTGACACCACCAGCAGCCACATGGGCATCGACGTCAACTCCATCATCTCGCAGGTGTACACCAACGCAACCTTGCCTGACAGGAACCTCACGTCCGGCCTCCCAATGAGTTGTGAGATCAGCTACGACGAAGCGCAGGTCCTATCTGCTGTTCTCCAGATCGGCGACGACGCAACCTACCACGTCAGCACAAGTGTCGACCTGAGGCAGCTGTTACCTAATGTGGTGGCCGTTGGTTTCTCCGCTGCTACTGGCGCAGCAGCCGAGCTACACCAGATATTGTCGTGGTCATTTAGCTCCACCATGGGTGAGAGCAACCAGCCTCAGACTCCTCCACCAAGGAATCACAAGGTCGTTCTGTGGAAACTTCTAGCCGAGGTAAATGTAACTGTCGGGGGGGTTATTGTTTTCTCGTGCATCTTTCTTGGTGTTCGTCGATGGCAGCTTTGGACGAGAAAGAAGCGATACAGAACCCTTGCCAAGGGCCTTGAGCATTTTGCATATCATAGGCTGGCACGTGCAGCGAACAATTTCCAGGTCACAAACAAGCTTGGTGAAGGTGGCTCGGCTTCGGTCTATCGGGGTGAACTGGCATACCCACCACGGATGGTGGCGATAAAGAGATTCAAACCAGAAACATCAGGCCAGGGTAGGGAGGCGTTCGAGGCTGAACTCCGTGTGGTCAGTCGCCTCAGGCACCGGAACCTGGTCGAGCTGATTGGGTGGTGCTACGTACGACAGCCAGAGAAACCTGTTTGAGTTCATATGCTGGTGGTGGGACGACAGGTACACACGTCTCATCCTTGTCTATGAGCTTGTGCCTGAAGGTGGCCTTGATCAACATCTGCACGGGGGCAAGAGCTGGTTACCATGGCCCAAGAGGTATTTCATACAAATCTTCGTACTTTCTTATGCAAGAGTGGCTTTAAATTTGGGGACGGATGAGTAGCATATAAAGTTCATGCAAAAAAAGAGAACTAACCTCAACTGTAAATATATTACCGTTCTATTGTAAGACTCCCATCTTTAGAGCTAGGAGCCTAGGTTGATATATGTGTGACTATTTGTTCCAGATCGCTTTCTTCAGCGTATTTGTATTTGATGTTGGAAAAATGCTAAACAATATGAAATCTTGTAGTCAAGACGTATTGGTGGAAATTTAAAACAAGATTTTGCACAGCCTTTTCATTCAGGATAGTAAAGTCGGTACAAAAACGTTCGTGTCTTTGGCCATGGAATTTTTTTCTTTACTTTATCCGAGTGCGATTATTCCACATTTTTATCAGGTTCATACTTCGTTTATTTTTATTTTTCTACTTAAAAATAAAAAGATGAAAATACAGTTATTTTTGTTGACGAATTTTACAATTAGTTCTACCACTAGTAGAAAATGGGCCTATGGTCCCGGTTCGGTTGGGCCTTCAGTCCCGGTTGCCCAACCGGGACTGGCCAATCGGGACCAATGCTGGTCCCGGTTGGGCCACGAACCGGGACCAATGGTTGTCCACGTGGCCTGGTCTGGCTGCTCGTGGGGGGAGACTCATTGGTCCCGGTTCTTAATACGAACCGGGACCAATGAGTGCTTTTTTTTTTTTTGTATTTAGGGTTTAGGATTCGATCTCGCCGGTGCCCCCTCTCGCCGGTGCCCCCTCTCGCCGGTGCCCCCTCTCCCTCTCGCCGGTGCCCCCTCTCGCCGGTGCCCCCTCTCCTTCTCGCCGGTGCCCCCTCTCGCTATCGCCGGTGCCCCCTCTCCCTCTCGCCGGTGCCTCCGTCGTCTCCCCCTTCTTCGCATCGCCGACGAGCTCTCCATCGTTTCCGTACGCATATTATACGCTCTACTATATACACAGTACACGTTGATGCATATATAATTAATATTCGATCTCTTGCGAGAATACAACTATTTAATTACATGGAGATAGATCAAGCCATCAAGGCATATTTAGTTCATCGTCCGAAGCATAATGTTCTCCCTTTTCATCGATGGCCTCCCTAAGCAGAAATCCCGCCAATTCCTCTTGAATTGCTCCTACGCGCAGTTTTGGTTCGAGCGTCTCCCGCAGGTCGCTCAAATGAGTTGTTCTCCGCTCAGTGGTCAACTCGCGAATGAACTCGCAAACGTAGAATCCACATAAATTACTCCCCGGTGGCTGCTGCGGACATGTCACCGATTTATAAGTTAGCTCATCTTTGAATGGACCTTGTACCTTCTGTTTGAAATGTGTCCAACACCTGCTTTGGCAAAGGAAATGAACAAAGGAGTTATTAATTACTTGACATAAGGGAACGAACGAAAGAGGGCGATATAATGCGATAATGATTGAAATTACTTGTTGAGCATTTCTTTCATGTCGGACCACATGTCTTGGTCCCAACTTAATGAGTCGTGGACTTCAACTGTGGACTTGTCAGGTTGAATGCTTAGCAGAATCCAGTGGAACCTGCGGACGTTTACATAAAGCAGACGTGCATAGCTCATTAATTACACTTAACATCGAGAAAGCCAAATAAAAATATGTACAAGACAAAAACACTCACTTGAAGTTGTAAGGAAATAGTATTTCCGTACAGAAATGTTGCATGGTTAAAAAGGTGGTCAGGTCATGCTCCACGTCTTTGGGGTGATTGACTAAGGTATATGAATTCACGATATACGGGTCAACGAACCCGACCTCAAAAACTTTAGTTCTTTTGCATTCCATCATCTTCATTCTGCATAATAGCGTACAAAAGGATATACGGGCGGAAACGGCTGACGCGGCGGCGGAGACGGCTGACGCGGCGGCGGAGACGGCTGCGCTGGAGACTGGTGAGGCGGTGAAGAGGACTGTTGCGCTGGAGACTGGTGAGGCGGTGAAGAGGACTGTTGCGCTGGAGACTGGTGAGGAGTCGATGGCCTTGGCTGCCAGTTCGGAAGCACGATGAATTCCTTTGGCCATAGAATGGTCGCTTTCTTGGCTTCTCCAAGTTCAAGCACCTCCCCATCTTCACCTGCAGGGTGTTGCAGCTTCAGCTCCTCATAATCTTTCATCACTTCATCCACCGCGACAACAGCGTAGCCATTTGGAACCGGAGAGAAATGGTAAGTTGGATTAGGTCCAATTGGTACGACATAGCCGACCGCCACCTTAAAGGTTAAGTTAAAAACTTTCACATGCATCTCACAAGGTGTGCTCTCCATGATATCATCCACTGGGTAGCGACGAAGTGGAGCCACTGCATCATCATTACCATCCTGGAGCTCCGTGGAAGCCACGCTGCTTTTCCGATTCGATGGGACACCGGTACCATCGCATGCAGCTTCTACCATGTGCCGTTGAGATTGGCCGCTAGTACCTTGCTGGCTAAGCACGGCAATTTGTTCCTTCTGCAGCTTTAATTCTTCTTCTATATTACGCAGCCGGTCTGCACCAGCGCGTGCTTCCATTGCCTCCTTTTCCTTTCTCCTCTGATGGCTTCTATCAGGAAATTTCTTACTGTGCTCGGGAATCGCAATTGTCTTGGGCTTGGAGCCAGGTACGCCTCGTAACCGTCCGTCGTGTTCCTTATTCCCAAGGGCGCGTGTGAGCTCGTCATCCTCTCTATCGGGAATGAACCGTCCCTCTTCAACATCCTTTACTGCATTTCTAATTTCTTGGATGGGTAGTAGGGGATTATCTTTGTGTCTTCTGTTATATATGCACTTCCCTTCTGCGTCCAACGTGCCCCATGCCCGTAAAACCAATTTCTTGCCCGTTCGATCCACTTGAGTGGCTCTGGAGTGATCCCATTAGCCAGCAGGCCCGCCTCAAGTTTCTCCCACTTAGGCATGCTACCAGCGTAGCCACCAGGCCCCATAGTATGGTGGTACATCTTTAGAGCAGCATTTGCCGCATTTTTTGCAGACTTTTCCAGAGCTTCCTCTGATTTCTTGTACGCCACAAATTCTTCCCAGTAGTCCTTTATCTTCTCATACCCTTTATCGAAGTCTGGAGTCTTATTTTTCTTGACAAACAGTTTGTTCAATCTTTTCTTCCAGTTCTTGAATAGCTCGGCCATCTTCTTAAGTGCCCAGTCCTTGACTTTTTGCTCCATGATTTTCCGGGCAATCTTTTCTGCCTCATCTGGATCCTCCTCATCTGAATCCACCTCTGGCGCCGGCAGGGTGAAATTAACCATGAGCTTTCTCCAAAGTCTTTCTTTGCCCTCATCGCTGACATATAGCTGTCCTTTCTCGTTTGGCCGATGCCATTCTCGAACGGTGATCGGGATGAAGTCCCTAACAAGAACTCCGCATTGCTTTACCATTTTATTTTTAACACCAGGGGGAGCAGTCGGTGTGCCGTCTTCAGCGACTCTTTCGATCGTGTACCTTTCTTGGTCGCCCAACTTTTTGGCTGGGCCTCGTTTTGTCCTTACAGAAGATTTGCTCGATCCGGAGGGCTAAAAGAAGAAAGAGCGTTAATATATGTATATATACATCAGAGACTTAATTAATACAATCTTCGGCTTCATTAATATATGTATATGCACCTCGCCGGAGTTTGCAACATTTAATGTTCCACCGGAGCCTTCGGCTTCTCCCTCGTCGGCTTCTCCCTCGCTGACTTCTCCCTCACCCCGGCCGTCGGGTTCTACCTCACCGGAGCCGTCTCTTCGGTTGAGAGACTCATCTCCCTCACCGGAGTTGTTCAAAAACTCCGTGGTGACATCGACAATATCTTCCGGCCCGCGGATTATATCCTGGAGGATATTTTCCTGATCTTCGTCTCGTTCCATAGTTTCTGCAAATTAAGAACAATGCACAAAACTTTAGTTGGGTAACTTGTTCCATATGTCAAGATACATCTACAATATCATCTCATTTGCAAGAACAAATTAGAAACTTCATATGCTGCCGTATCGTAAACCCGTAAACTCGTAAACTCGTATCGTAAACCCGTAAACTCGTTAACTCGTATCGTAAACCCGTAAACTCGTATCGTAAACCCGTAAACTCGTAAACTCGTGTCGTAAACCCGTAAACTCGTAAACTCGTATCGTAAACCCGTAAACTCGTACCGTAAACCCGTAAACTCGTAAACTCGTATCGTAAACCCGTAAACTCGTATCGTAAACCCGTAAACTCGTTAACTCGTATCATAAACCCGTAAACTCGTTAACTCGTATCGTAAACTCGTAAGGTCGGAACGAAATTGTTTCCCTAACACAAAAAATCCTAAGTGTTTGAATTTCTAAACCTAAACAAAAAATCCTTTAATTCATACATTCATATATTCATACAATTAAAAAATAGCAATTTCTTCTAAACCCTCACCGAGAGGGGGCGGCGCGAGTGGGGGCGTGGAGGCCGGCCGGCTTCGGGCTCTTCACGTACTGCCGCACTGCAATGTCACTGCAAATTTTTAAACAAAATTGCTAAGTTTCAAAATTGCCAAGTTTCAAAATTTCATTGCAACTAAAAACAAAATTGCTAAGTTTCAAATTTGCTAAAACTAACTAAAACAGTAGCTAAATTCTTATACACAATTTTATCAAATTCTATCTAAAATTCTATCTAAAATTAAGTCTATCTAAAATTTAAAATATTTTCTATCTAAAATTTTAAACAACTATCTAAAATTCAACAATTTTAAACAACTATCTAAAATTCAACAATTTTAAACAACACTAACAAATTCTATCTAAAAAAATTCTATCAAATTGTAAACAACACTAACAATTTTAAACAACTATCTAAACAACTATCTAAAAATTCTGTGTGTTGAGCAAATTTGCTACAAATTTGTACTCCTAAAATAATAAACCGCTGATGTCATGCTGACGTCAGCAATGGTGCTACGGCTCGGTGTTGAGCACGAGAGGGAGGGCGTGGGCGCCGCGGCGATCACCTAGAGCAGGAGCAGGCCAATGCCAGTGGAGAGGGAAGGGGCGGGCGCGGCGGAGGCCAGGAGCAGGCCGCCGGCGACGGGAGAGGCGCGACGGCGCGGGGGGCGCGGCGGAGGGCAGGGGGGCGCGATGGGAGGGCCGCCGGAGCAGGGGCGCGCGACGGCGGGGGCCGCGGCGGAGCAGGGCCGCCGGAAAAACGAGCAGGGCTTCGCCGGAAAAACGAGCAGGGCTTCGCCGGCGTGCACGGGCTCCTCCTTCCTCTGGTCCTTAGGCGTTTCTGCGAACTGAATCGGGGAAGGAGAAGGGGAAGCAGTTAAGTAGCAGGGGGTCTTTGGTCCCGGTTGCTCGCAAGAACCGGGACCAATGCCTCTTTGGTCCCGGTTCTTTCCAGCAACCGGGACCAAAGAGTGGGCAGATCAAGCGCGGCATCCACGGACTCATTGGTCCCGGTTCTTGGTAGAAACCGGGACCAAAGAGTCCTTTTTCAAAATTATTTCGAACTTTTCAGTTCTGAAATTTTGTTCCCGCCTTTTTTATTCTTATTTAGGTGTTTGGATATGAATTTCAAATGGTTTTGAATCTGAAAAGACTTTCAACATGAAAAGTTTTTAAATTTGAATAAATAATCCAAAACCATTTTCTGTTTTCTAAAATAATTATTCTAACTATACAAACTATTAACCATTTTGCCATTTTCAATTAAAAATGCATTAACTTTATTGCATATTTTGAATTGACAAAACTTTCAACATGAAAAGTGTTTGAATTTGTATAAATAATCCAAAATCAATTTTACATTATTATTGTCATTTTCAATTTAATATGGATAAATTCATATCTTTAAATCCGTAAGTCGAAACTCGACTAATAATACGTATAAATCGATAAAAATTGATTAAGTAAGATTTATGATTAAGTAATAATAATTATTAATTCAGTTAATTCTATTTTTGGTGTTGTAAAATCCCATGGCAAGCAGAAGTAAATGCAGAACAATTTCAGAAAACCTATATTTGTAAGATGAATGTTTGGTGTTGTAAAATGCAGAAGAAAGCTGATAAAAATTATTAATTCATTTATCTTAATGCATTACATAAAAGGTTTAATACATTATTACACATGATACAATGTCTCACAAGCGCTTGAAAGAAACACACCCCTGATCCAACATCACCAACATTATTCTACATAAACGGACTTGCTGGCTCGAAGGCCGTAGGATTAGGGGGAACGGCGGGAGGAGCCAGCCCCGTGGGCGGCCGCCCGGTTCTCGCGCGCACGTTTGCGGCGGAGGGCAAGATCCATGGAGGATGAGTCTTTCAGCGCCCAATCCAGATCGGAAGCCTCCTTCGCCTTGAGCTGGTAGGAAGTCTTGGCTCGCTGGACAGGGTAGTCGCGGACAGACTGGAAGGAGGCTTCCATGGCCTCCTGTATCTGCAACCCACAACCTTCTTCCCCGTCGTCGCTCCAGTCGAAGTCGTCGTCCTCCTCCTCCTCCGCGGGAGGAGCGGCGGCGCCTGGTGGAGGTGCAGCGGCGCCTGGTGGAGCAGGAGGCCGGTAGCTGGGCATTCCTCTCCACGCCGGGCTCGTGGGCATACGGCGGGATAGACTCCCGCGGTTGCGCCCAAGCGCGCTCTGCCGAGCACGCTCGACCTCGTCCAGAAGGCGCTGCGGCGGGCGTGGCGGATCCATCTCGTGGAGACGATGCGTTCGTGGCTAGGAATGGTGGACTAAAGAAGCACACAGATCGTGTGTTTCTTTCAATCGCTTGTGAGCCGTTGGATCAGGGGTGTGTTTCTTTTGAGGGATTGTGAGCTGTTGGATCAGCAGTATCACGACCACTTCGTGAGCCACATGACCCGGTTGGTGTTACCAACCGGGACTAAAGAAGCACACGGATCGTGTGTTTCTTTCAAGCGCTTGTGAGACGTTGGATCAGGGGTGTGTTTCTTTTGAGGGATTGTGAGCTGTTGGATCAGCAGTATCACGACCACTTCGTGAGCCACATGACCCGGTTGGTGTTACCAACCGGGACTAAAGAAGCACACGTACCCTATATATAGCCGCCCTCCTCAGACAAGTTACTCACTCACACAAAACATTCCAGCGTCACTCGGAGAGGCATCTTTGGGCAACCAGCGGCAAGACGTCTCTGATGACCTGCGACCGTTCCAAACGGTTGCAGATCATCAGAGACGTCTTGCCGGACGGTTGTAGATCATCAGAGACGTCTTACCGCTGCTTGGATCGAAGTGGCGCTCAAACTCACGAGCCACCGTCGGGCTGTATGCAGGGGGAACTGTGTTTGGACGGGAGGTGTGGGAGCCGACAACCACCTACCACGCGTGTTTCACCACATAAAGGTTTAATACATTACTACACATCACATAAAGGTTTAATACATTACATTGATTTACATAAAAGCCATGAACCCTTCTTCGCGTATGTCCCTGGCCTATGATCGCTTCAGCCGTAACCATGGAGCATCTTCATTATTTAACGGGATGCTTGGGTCAGTTCTCACTGTGAAGGGCGGAATTTCATCAAACTTATCATAATCTGCTGACATGTCTGTCTTGTCCTCGACTCCCACGATGTTTCTTTTCCCTGAAAGAACTACGTGACGCTTTGGCTCATCGTCTGATGTATTCGTTTGCTTGTTTTTTCTTTTTTTCGGTCTGGAGGACATGTCCTTCACATAGAAAACCTGAGCCACATCATTGGCTAGGACGAATGGTTCGTTCTTGTAACAACCAAGATTCTTGAGATCCACTGTTGTCATCCCGTACAGCTGGTCTACCTTTATCCCTTCTCCATTCATGTTGACCCAACTGCACCGAAACAAAGGGACCTTAAAAGTAGGTCCATAGTCAAGTTCCCATATCTCCTCTATGCGACCATAGTATGTGTCCTTTTGCCCATCGTCGTTTGTTGCATCAAAGCGGACACCACTGTTCTGGTTGGTGCTCTTTTTATCTTGGGCGATCGTGTAAAATGTATTCCCATTTATCTCGTACCCTTGGAAATTCAATACAGTCGAAGATGGTGACGCGGCCAACAAGTAGAGCTGATCTCCGACAGTGGTGTCATTCATGAGCTGTAATCGCAACCAACTGCCGAAGGTCTCCATGTGTTTTTCTTTAATCCAGGAGTCATCCTTCCCCGGGTTCTTGGAGCGTACATAATTCTTGTGTTCCTCGATATACGGAGCCACGAAGGTGGAACTTTGTAGAACTGTGTAGTGTGCTTGAGTTAAAGAATGCCCGTCCCTACATATCAGTGCTTTCTTTCCTAGCGTGCCTTTTCCACTCAGTCTCCCCTCATGCCGCGATTCAGGAACACCAATCGGCTTAAGGTCAGGAATAAAGTCAACACAGAACTCAATGACCTCTTCTGTTCCATAGCCCCTTGAGATGCTTCCTTCTGGCCTAGCACGGTTATGAACATATTTCTTCAAGACTCCCATGAACCTCTCGAAGGGGAACATATTGTGTAGAAATACAGGACCGAGAATGGCAATCTCGTCGCGTAGGTGAACCAGGAGATGCGTCATAATATTGAAGAATGATGGGGGGAACACCAACTCGAAGCTGACAAGACATTGGACCACAGCCTTCTGTAAACTTGGTAGAGTTACTGGATCGATGACCTTCTGAGATATTGCATTGAGGAATGCACATAGCTTCACAATGGGTACTCGAACATTTTCCGGTAGAAGCCCCCTCAATGCAACCGGAAGCAACTGCGTCATAATCACGTGGCAATCATGAGACTTCAGGTTCTGGAATTTTTTCTTTGCCATATTTATTATTCCCTTTATATTTGACGAGAAGCCAGCCGGGACCTTGATACTGCTCAGGCATTCAAAAAAGATTTCCTTCTCTGCTTTGGTAAGAGCGTATCTGCTTAAGTATTGACGCCCTTTATCCGTCTGCTTGTTGTATGGGTCTTTCATACGTTGCTGGTCTGCCCGTGCTTCCGGTGTATCTTTTGTCTTCCCATACACGCCCAGGAAGCCTAGCAGGTTCACGCAAAGATTCTTCGTCACGTGCATCACGTCGATTGAAGACCGGACCTCTAGGACTTTCCAATAGGGTAGCTCCCAGAATATAGAGCACTTCTTCCATATGGGTACGTGGTTGTCAGCGTCATTCGGAACAGATAGACTGCCAGGACCCTTTCCAAAGATTACTTCTAAATCCTTGACCATGTCATATATAACATCACCATCAGGGAGGTTAGGCTTCTTCCGGCGATCTGCCTCACCGTTGAAATGCTTGCCGGGCTTTCTTACGGCATGACCGTTCGGAAGAAATCGACGATGCCCCAGGTACACATTCTTGTTTCCCAAATGTATACTTTCAGTCTTATCTAAACAGTGCGTGCATGCATTGTATCCCTTGTTTGACTGTCCTGAAATGTTACTAAGAGCAGGCCAATCATTGATGGTTACGAACAGCAACGCTCGTAGGTCAAATTCCTGTTGTTTGTGCTCATCCCACACACGTACACCTGGTTCGGACCACAACTGCAAAAGTTCATCAACTAATGGCCGTAGGTACACATCAATGTCGTTGCCGGGTTGCTTCGGGCCTTGGATGAGCACTGGCATCATAATGAACTTCCGCTTCATGCACAACCAAGGAGGAAGGTTGTAGATACATAGAGTCACGGGCCAAGTGCTATGACTGGAGCTCTGCTCCCCAAAAGGATTAAAGCCATCTGTACTTAGACCAAATCTTAAGTTCCTTGCGTCATCTGAAAATGTCGGGAACTCTCTGTCGATTTTTCTCCACTGGGACCCATCGGCGGGGTGTCTCAACTTCCCGTCTTTCTTACGCTCTTCTTTGTGCCATCGCAACAACCTGGCATGCTCTTTGTTTCTGAACAGACGTTTCAACCGTGGTATTATAGGAGCATACCACATCACCTTAGCAGGAACCCTCTTCCGGGGGGGCTCGTCATCGCCCTCAACATCACCAGGGTCATCTTGTCTTATCTTGTACCGCAGTGCATTGCATACCGGGCATTTATCCATGTTCTCGTACTCACCGCGGTACAGGATGCAGTCATTAATGCATGCATGTATCTTCTGCACATCTAATCCTAGAGGGCAGATAGCCTTCTTTGCTTCGTATGTAGTCTCGGGCAATTCGTTATCCTTTGGAAGCTTCGGCTTCATTATTTTCAGTAACTTCTCAAATCCCTTGTCAGAACAACCAGTCTCTGCCTTCCATTTCAGCAGTTCCAGTGTGGTACCGAGCTTTGTGCTGCCATCTTCGCAGTTTGGGTACAGCAACTTTTTGTGATCCTCAAGCATGGCCTCCAACTTTAGCTTCTCCTTTTCTGTATCGCATTCTCGCTTTGCATCAGAAATGACCCCACCAAGACCATCAGCGGGCTCATCTGATGCCCGATGTTCACCTCTTTCTTCTTCAACGTCTTCCATAACAGTATCACCGCATTCCTCAGGGAACATAGGATAGTTGTCATCATCCTCCTCTTCTTCATTGTCTTCCATCGTAACCCCTCTTTCTCCGTGCTTGGTCCAACAATTATAGCTGGGCATGAAACCTTTCCGAATCACGTGGTCTTGAATGGTTCTCGGGTCAGAGTACTCCCTGACGTTCCGACACTTCTCACATGGACAAGGCATAAAATTATTCACTTTGTTTGCCTCAGCCACATCGAGAAATTTATGCAGGCCTGCAATAAACTCGGAACTGCGTCGTTCGCCGTACATCCATCGCATCCGTGCATCCATCTGCATCATATATATAATTAAGTTTATCAAATACCATTACAATAACATCTTGAATAGTGAAATGACCACCGTACATCGACACGTGCAATATTTCTGTATCAATTACAGACGAAAAGGATAAAGTTGCTAACCTCGGTGCGGGTCGGGCATTTCATCGAACACATCTTGTGCGTGGCAAAGAGAAAAAAAACTAGCACCCCCACTTCCCACCAATCCAGGAAAAAAAACAGAGGAGAGAGGGGGGTGGGGGCAACAATATATAGGCAGGGGAGGGGTATTGGTCCCGGTTCTTGGCACGAACCGGGACCAAAGCTCCGCGGCATGCCACGTGGTCCGGCTCTGGAGCTTTGGTCCCGGTTCTTGGCATGAACCGGGACCAATGCCCCCAACCGAACCGGGACCATTGCCCCACGGGGCCCTGGCAGCTCGAACCGGGACCAGTGCCAGGCACTGGTCCCGGTTTTTGCCTGAACCGGGGCTAATGGCAAAACAGTACTCCGGACCAAAAGTCCTTTTTCTACTAGTGCTCTTCCTAAGTTCTGCATCTATATGATTATCTCTGTTTTTGCGTTATAGTTTGATGAATGTCCTTTATAATAATCACATTATTTCCACAATATATTATAGAGTTAATTCTGTTCTGGATCATGTATTTGATACACTGTGAAAACTTGGAGCACATATTTTTAATCTTGACAGTTTGAACCACATTTTGAACTGAATATTCTACTTTAAACAACACTTTATATTTTGATTCCATTTTAAAATCAGTATAATCATGACTGTACCACTTTGATGAACATCTACAGGTGCTTATGATTTGTTATCAATATATTGATTATAATATGTTATATTGATTTTCAAGTCATCTCAAAATCTCAAATGTGGTTCAAAGAGGATATATTCAGTTTAAAATGTGGTCTAAGTCAAAATAAAAAATAGGCGCTCCAAATTGCCACAATGTAACAAATGAGTGATCTGATGTAATATATTGCACTGCTTATTTTTTTTACTGAAATTAGCATAAGCTCTATATAATGCAATAACGTGCATGCTTTGACGAGCAGGTACGAAATCATCGTCGGCCTAGGGTCAGCAATACAGTACCTTCATGTAGAATGTGAGCAGCATCAGCAGTGTATCGTGCATGGCGATCTTAAATCGAGCAACATACTGCTCGACTCGTCGTATAATGCCAAGTTAGCTGACTTTGGATGTGCAAGGTTTGTTCACCATGAGACCGGTTCCAAGACGACAGATGTCATACAGGGCAGTTATGGGTATATAGACCCTGTGTTCATCAACACAAGCCAGCGGAACAGGGAGTCGGACATCTATAGTTTCGGCATCGTTCTGCTAGAGATGGTCTCTGGCTGGGGCCCGACTATCCAAAATAGGCCCCCGTTGCCATCACGGGTAATGGAATTGTACCACAGCGATGCAATCATGGAAGCCGTAGATGAAAGGCTGATGGGCGGCGAGGGCGAGTGCAGCTCTGCTCAGCGCCAGATGGAGCGTGTGCTACTAGTCGGACTCCTGTGCTTGCACCACGATCCGAGCAGCCGGCCGTCCATCGCTCATGCCATGGAAGCCCTGCGATCGGAGGACGCTAGGTTTGACATCACTAAACTGACGCGGCAGGGACTATCTCCTGCTGACGCATCTTTGTCCTTGTCAATTCAGGTGTCTGATGGCGTCCACTCTTCCGCTACCAGCTGGTCCGACGATCATTAGCTTTCCCAGTGGGTACAGATGATGATTCTGGCTCAGCTTAACTATTTCTTGTTTTCATGGCACCCCATTCTTGGTGAATGTCGTGGCAGAAAAGTGGTTAATTTCGGTTTTGTCATTGTTCAATTGTTTTGTGAAATGACTATCTCTCAGTCAACCAAGATTAGCCTCACAATTAGCCTTGCGATTTGGTTCTAGTTTATTCGTGCATTCATATGCATACTTGATTTCATTGATGTGCATCTGAAGATTACTGTACTAGTACTTCCCCTATTTCTTGCTCGGTCGTATTTTTATATTAAATATTTATAAAGCAAGCCATCAACCTGTGCGTCCGCACGGGTTACCAAGTTTGAAAAACACAAATAAAATAGTGAGAGTGGTTTGGTACCATTGGTTATATGCGATTTTTTATGTAGAATTATATACATACAAAAATGTGAGCCATGATTGGCTAATATTACTATTAAACCAAGAAATGGTTGGCCTTGGTAGCACTACTAAAGAACGAAACATATAAATTTTGCATTTAGTTTTTTACTAGCTAATTTAGATAAAAGTTGTTCTCAATGAATTATGACTGCACACCAAATTGCCATCATATTTCACAAAAGATATTTGTTGTATTTGAGTTTGGGATTGGCTTGTATATTTATGATTGATTAAAAATTGATTGGTCGAACACGTTTATCCTTGACCAGACAGATTCAAAAGTTGTTCAGAACTGGTAGAAAAAACTAAGACACATACAAAACTTGTCATCTTATGGTTATGTTTATGAATTTCGGCATGCTTATGATTGTATGGCCAAATTCCGGTAATAACAAACAATCGCTCTGATCTAAAAAACAGTCTGGCAGTTATACGTACGAGTTTTTTTTTTTTGAGATTTAATGCGTTTATTCATTAAGAACCAGACATGTCTAGTGCCAGAGCACTCACAATACAACTAGGAGAATAACGGAACCAGGTTTTGCTCAAAAGTAAACTACACCCTTCCTTAGCTAAGATATCTGCAGCCACATTGGCCGAACGCCATGCCCACTGGATCACCACTTCTTCAACCTCTTGCAGGTCCTTTCTTATCTCATCAACCAGAAGACCATGAATTGATCGGTCCACCTCATCGCTCTTGAGCTTCGAGACCACCACCATACTGTCTAGCTCGACAATGACCTTCGAGAGCCCCATAGACCAGATCAGAGCCACCGCTTGCTTGCAGGCCTTGAGTTCAGCAGCTTCAGGGTCGAAAGTGGAGGGGAAAAAATGGCTCGCTCCCGCAAGGAACCTACCATCGTGGTCTCTCACAACCACACCTCCACCACCTGTACCTGAATCCTTCTTCAACGCCCCGTCAGCATTCACCTTGATCCAACCATGTTCAGGGCGAGCCAGTGCTCTTTCTGAACCCTGGGTTGTGAGTCCTTTATCTCATGCACATGATGCCATTCTTCCGTCAGGTGAAACACACGGTTAGCTATCGAACCCGGATCTTCAATCAGTTGGCCGTCTCTAGCATCATTCCTCGCTAGCCAGGTATGATACAGAGTCATAAGGGTAATGTCCATGTCACACTCCTTTACTGATGCCAACCACTCCAGCAACCAATTCGTGAGGTCTTTTGGAGTGTGAACATTGGTCGGCGGAGATGATTTCCTCACCCCCGAAAGCTGCTGGATAGAGGTCCAGATAAACTGGGAATGTGGGCATTGCCAGAATCGGTGAAGAGCCGTCTCATCTCTACCACAAGCAGTGCAAACCACTCCTCCCTTGATGTTCCTTCTCTGCAGTTCAGCACCAACAGCTAGTCCATTCCTTAACAGCCGCCACACATGAACCTTTACCTTTCCCGGGACATTGGCATTCCACAAGGCCAGCCATCCCTTGTGCCCTTCCACCGAGAGAGAGGATTGTGCACCCCCTAGCGCTTGGCGCTTTCTATCCATATGTAAATGATACGCGGACCTCACAGAAAAGACACCATTCTTGGTGAAATTCCAAGCAGCCCGATCAGCTGTGATGCCACCCCCGACTGCGATCTTGAGAATGTCCTGAACATCAAAATCGTACAAGAACTGGTTGAGCCGTTGCATGTTCCAACCATTACCTTCATCATTAAGAAAATCAGCCACTTTTTTAATCACATTAGGAGGGGCATCCGGGCGCCGTCCCAGTGGACGTTGGGAGCCTGTCCTTGGAATCCAATTACTATTCCAAACATCAGCTGATTGTCCATCCCCAATACGCCAAATCAGGCCATGCTTGAGAAGCTCTCGCTGTGCTGGTTACATTGTTTTCCCACGACACTTTTAACGGATCATAGGGAGTAGATGAAAGCAGGCTGTCGAACCTGCGGCGACATTGCCAGGGCTTTGCTGCTTCATCAGGGCCATCACATTGAGTCCCGTCCTTCACCTTCTGCTCTGCAACAACGGAGCACCAAATGTCCAAATCAGACGGCCATCCCGACCATGAATCACATCGAAAAAACACAGTATGGACGTCTACGACCTGCCCTAACCTCGACGCCGGCGAAGGGTCCGCCCTTCTCGAGCGGACCCAAGTTCTGGCCACTCGCCCAACAGAGAACAATGCGGGCCGCCTGAAGGATGAACCATCAGTCACCTGGACCCACGCGCCGGGGTCGTACCCGAGGTCAAGCACGGCGGCGCGCCAGGGGCGATGAGCTTGTGCTGCGTCTGTATCTGGATCAGCCGCGAAGGCAGAGCGTAGGGGGTGAGAGACTTGTGCAGGACGGAGCGCGGGGTGGGGAACCTGGGGAGCGAGGAGCTAACCTTGAAGGCGGAGGGGGCGACGTAGCCTTGCGGTAGAAGGAATCGGCAGTGCTCGTAGCGCCGCTCGGGTTCCCGTTGCGCGGCGGCGAGCATCGGCGGCCAAGGGGATTGCTAGGATTTTTTTTTTTTTACCTAGACCGTTTCACGGGAGTGCGCGGGTCTTGCCGTCCGTGCTGGACATGTCCTCGGGCCGTTCTGGACTGCCGTCCTGAATCAGGTGGGCTGCACGTCTGTTTGGGTGCTGCACTGAACTTTTTGTCAAGAAAATAAAAGTTGTTGTACTGAAAGAAAAAAAAGAATGCTACTGAAATCAATCTGTTTACCTCCCAATGAAAAAACTATCACCTTATTTTTTGTTAACAATGTGACGATCGAAGTCACCAAGTTGATAATATGCAAAGTTTTGATCAGAAGAAACAAATGTAATAGGACGCACACGCCCACATTCACACACCACCGGTGCGTCTTCTCCACACTTGAGGATGTACACACCACGAGTGCGTCTTCTAAACACTTGAGGACCAATGATGGACCCATAAATATCATTACATTTGTAGTAAACACTACAAGATGTGTGATACATCGGGATTAGTGCGGACCCTTGGTGGGTAAGGTCTACTCGGATCGTCGTTGGTTTATAATTCTTGTGGAACATGATAAACTTTACGAAAGTTTTAGAGAAACTCTAAGGATCAAGAAGAACATTGTGCTCCATGTGAAATTCCATGCGTCCAATCTCTTTAGGTCAACACTTGAGTATGAGTACATGGTGTGTATGCGGTTGTACTAGTCTAGTGGCGTTCATTTACATGAGTTGTATCAGGTAACTCTCACGACCATGACATCTAAAGGTCTTTGGAATCCTTTCTCCTGTGTGACTCTTCAAATATAGGGATCCCGAGTTCTAGTTGTGCTTTTATTTAAAAATGCAAGATTCTTTACATTATGGCTGACACAGAATGACAAAATATTGTATATCGGGTATTTGAAAAGTGTGTATATTCATATCACATTTGTCATTTTTGTGTAGATCAAATGTAAAAAAAAAAAGATTAAGATTTTGCACGTTCTTGGGATACATGAGAAATTTGTATAGAGATCGAGTGCATGTCATAGTTGTAATAGACAGGTCAATTTTTTTATTAAGAGGTCTCACCTCATGCTAGATACTCTCTTTGATCTATACTAATATTAAAAGAGCAAACTTGTGTTGATACATTAAATCTGAGCCCTTCAATATTTGACCAACGGTTTAGATTGTTCCAATGTTTGACAACTCAACACATCTTTTCGTTTTCATGGTAATTACTGGGATTTTGCCACCGCTTACAAAAACGGTTCATTAACGCTAATCTAATGCGGTCGGTCCTTCCACTTTTCCCCTGACCCATCGCGAGCTCGCCGCCGGCGAGCCCACGTGGAGGGCATCGTCGTGGACGTCCCCGACGCGCTGCAGCACGACGGCGCCGTCCTCCACACAAATGAGATTACTCTCACCGCCGCCCCCTCCGGGTCGAGCAGCTCCGACGCCGACCGGCCACGGAGATCCGCCCCAGCGCCTCCACGTCCTGAACTCGTCCATCTCCGGTCCCCAATTTCGCCAAGCTCCATCCTCCTTAGGATGACTCCAACGGGGCGACGCAAACGGACGCGCGTTTGGTCGCGTTTGGTCCGTTTGCGTCGCCAGGTCCGCCCCTTTCCGGCCACTGGACCCAACGGGGCCGACGCATTGAGTCCGCCCGGCACTTTTTTCCCAAACATTTTTTTTAATACTAGGATTACATTTTTGCAAACTCAAATTACATAGTAAATCTAGGACTTCCTCCTAACATTAAACCCTAAAACCTAAACCTAAACTTGAATAAAATTAATAACCGACCACCGGCCGGCAAGGGGGAAGATCAAAGAGGGCTGCGGCCTTGAGGAACGTCACGCAGCATGCCCGTTCTGCAACTGACTTGCCGGCTCTTCCTTCACCGCGGCCATGGCCAGCCAGGGCTGGCTGACTCAATCTTCTTTGATCATTTCGTAGCTACGAAACACGTAGCGGGCGCCGGTATTAGCGGAAAATGAGCCGCACATAGGCGGCCACGCCGGCGGGGGTACCGCACCACTTGGATCAGTCGATGACTGCTCCATTTTCGGCCACGTCGGCGGCCGCGGCCGCCTCGGCCGCCTTGGCCTCGCGGTGTCGTTTGCGGCGCGCCGCCCGCGCAGCGGTCTCGATGGCTCTGCGCGAGTTCGCAGACTCGGCCTCCATCGCCGCGTCGGCGCAGGCGCGCGCTGCGGACATGAACGCGGCCGCCCTCTGCGCGTTCAGCTGCATGTGGGCTGCCTGCGCCGCCTCCTCCTCGGTGTTGTGGACACAGCCGCCCACGCCGATGGGAGGCTCGGGCTCGGGCGGCGCGGTGCCCGCCGCGACCGCCGCGACTCCGGCGGCGTACACGTACTCTTCTTCGTCGTTGTCGATGCAGTCGAAGTACGCGGCCTCCTCCACCCTTCTCTCGTCGGGGTGCTGGATCATGCCGCGCCATGCCGGCCCGGTCGGCATCCGGCGCCCGCGCGCCCTCTGTCGCGCGCGCTCCGCCTGGTCCAGCAGATGCTGCGGCGCCGGCTCTCCAGCCATTCCGGCGCGTGGATCTGTGGTTGGAGGTGGTGGCCGCCGTGGTGGGGGGAGGAGAGCTCTAGGGTTTGTGCTCTAGGGCTCGGCCGGCCGGCTCCTTTTAAAGATCTCCACCGCCCACAGTTATTGCGGGTAGGTGGCCGCTCTAGCTTTTGGGGTCGATGACACCCGGGGCCAGGGCGAACACGGGGAGGACGCAGGAGCGCTCCGCGAGCGTCCGGGGCCGACGCATCGGTGATCCAAATTTGGGCCAGGAATGCGTCGCGGCGGACCAAAAAACAGACCGCGGTCCGTTTGCGTCGCCCCGTTGGACCGTGTTTTTGGCCCCCGCGGATAGGAACGGAGGCGCGCGGACTCGATGCGTCGCCCCGTTGGAGTCATCCTTACCTCGCGGAGGTCCGCCGTCCAGAGCTCGCCCAGCTCTGTCCGAGCCTCAGCCCGGACGTCCCGGACCACCGGAGGGACGGAAGGTATGGGCTATTGCAGTATTGCTTGTATGCGTTCTGCTGTACGTGTTCTGGCAGATAAATCTATTTTGATGATTGATTTTGTAGCTGTTGATGATTGATTTTGTAGTTGTTGCGTACTGTACTCTAGAACTGTTCTTCTCCGATAGAACTGGCCCATAGCTTGTACGTGTTGTGATTGTGAGTCACGAACCTGATCCCAAACGAGGTACTCTTGCGAGGTTTCCACCCTGCCGCCGCCTACGCTCCCGACGCAGTCGACCACCCGAAGCCGCCCAGCCAACGACCTTGGCATGCACTACCTCCACTGGCAATGCCGCAGTGTCCATGTCGTCTCCTAATCAATTTGTTGCCCTCATGGCCGTCGCAGCCGCCGATTTTCTGGGTTTGTCCTACGGCTTTACCATCAGCGAAGCATGAATCGCACCGGCCATGCCCAGCACCATGGCGAGGGCTGGAGGGGTGTTCCTTCCCCGACAGCAAGCTGAATCATCAGCAATTCAACGAAGAACCTGGGTTTGCCTACCTTGTGCAGTCTCTGCTTGACTGCCTCTAATGCAATCTGTCTTGCACGCACGGATGGGACTGGGCATTTACAGCACAAGAGTTATACTTTTTTTTAATCCAACTAGCGGCAAACACTGTTATATTTCTTCTCTTAATTTCGCATGACATGAAGGTCCTCAGGTCCTGGCTGTATAGAATGTTTAGAGTACTCTTATTTGAGTGAACCATAATTGATTACAGGTCACTATGCTATCTACAGTTCGTCTTGTCCGCCGCGTTGCCCTTCGCTGCAGTGTCAAAACCATCCGGCGATGTCACTTCGGGTGGGCCTCCACCGCGTCCCTCCGATCATCTCCCCGATCGGCGAGCTGCAATCGTCGGAGTGGCGCTGCCAACCTACGGGAAGGTCACTAAAGCTCCTCTTTCCTTGTCGGCCGGTGTAGCTTCGGCGAGCGCCACTTAAATCCCATGGGGCCAAGGGCATATTCCACAAAAATAGCGGCGAGGATGGCGACAACTTTATGTCCACGGCCTACTCTGTGCGCTCTCCCTCTTCCCTTCTACATGCATGCGATGATGCCCGAGGCGATCTCTCCACTGAAGGTCGTGCTGAAGGATACGTGTGTGACATTGAGTATATGACATGATTTGTGCCGAGAAGCCGCCCAAGGAGCACGTCTTCTTCGGCACACCAGTTGCGTTGGCTTCTATGCTCCATGATGCTTGCATAAGCATGAGCATGGTTATCATTGCAATATAAAATCTACGACTGATGCAAAATATAAAAGAAGTAATTCATCGTATACCTTGCTACGGTCTTTTCCTACTTGTAAATTGCCTCAGTAATTGTGAAAACGTGCGTTGCACGTACATGCCAACTAGTTGTATAAGAAAGCAATCCATAATTTTTTTAATGGATTCAATCCTTCGAACAATGGACTTTCCTATACAATTCTTTTCAAAATCATTCGAATCAAAAAGAGGCCCTTGATCTGTAGATTACGAAGCACGCACCAAAGTCCAAACAGTCTACGCTCAGTGGGACAGCCGTGAGCGCGTGACGTGGCCACCCTCACCGCCGCGCGCCCTCTTGGCATGTCCCATCAGTTCGCCGCGGCCTTCGACACAAATCCTGCTTTCGCTACTGTCACCTCATCCTTCCCTTCTCTGCTCCAACTCTAGCAGCAGCATCGAGGTTTTCGGCGGCGATTCGCGACCAGCGACCGCGGCACTGCACCACCTAGCTCCCAGGCCATGTCGGACTCGGCCGCGCCCCGCCCCACCGTCCTCGTCACCGGCGCCGGCGGCCGCACAGGTACCTCTCCCCTCCCCATTCCCCCAGCCACAGCATTCCCGCCCTCGAATACAGACAGTACCACGCTCTCCACCACTGTTTCTCCGAACAAAACCAGACGAATTCACGAATCCGCCGGGGAATTCCGGTTCATGGGGGCACCATGGCATGGATTAATGGCGAAATTCGATCAAACTGCCATAGATTCTCTATAGGGCAAACGAGAGGCCATGTGAGCCCTAAATCCTAACACGCCGACACTCGATCTCAGGTCAGATGGTATACAACAAGCTCAGGGAGAGGTCCGACCAGTTCGCCGCGAGGGGCCTGGTGAGGACGGAGGAGAGCAAGCAGAAGATCGGGGGCGCCGACGACGTCTACGTCGCCGACATCAGGGAGGCGGACCACCTCGCGCCCGCCGTCCAGGGCGTCGACGCGCTCGTCATCCTCACCAGCGCTTCGCCCAAGATGAAGCCGGGGTTCGACCCTACCAAGGGCGGCCGGCCCGAGTTCTACTACGAGGATGGAGCGTACCCTGAACAGGTTGGGTTCTCTGTACTTTTGCCACTGTTCTGATCATCGATGAATCGAGGATTTCCAGGATGTGGCTGCTCCCATATATAAGTAAAGTTTCAGGATATGCCACTTCTCTGTCTCACTGTCAGACGGCATATCCTGAAAATTTAGTTAGCCGAGTTGCGTATCCTGAAAATCCTTAATTCTTAACAACTAAATGGTGATGACTTTGGGTATGGATGTGTGACAGGTTGATTGGATTGGGCAAAAGAATCAGATTGATGCCGGTAAGCTCCCTCTTGATCCTGCCTTGTAGTTTGTACAACTGCTTCTTAATGGTTGCATAGTGAATGTGTTGTTGGACAGCCAAAGCAGCGGGTGTGAAGCACATTGTGTTGGTGGGATCCATGGGAGGAACAAATCCTAACCATCCACTGAACAGCCTTGGCAATGGAAACATATTGGTAAGCTCTTTGAAACGAGTCTATTCATCTTTGCTTGCAACGTCGACATTGAGTGCTTAGATTGAATGAATGAATGATAGATTGGCAGTAGATGAGGTGATTGTATCACAAGGATGGTTCACCGTGGAAATGTTCAGTTGATAGATTTCGAATAAATTGACGTCACATGAAAGGATGGTTCACCATACGAATATTGAAATGATAGATTTCTAACAGTTAGTCCATGACACCAGGCAAAAACATCTCGATAAAGAATGCTTTACAAATGAATCTATCTGAAGTTCTGTGTCTTCATTCCTGCGCGAGATGTTCATGTCTGAAGTATTGCTTTGTTTTATTTCCATCAAAGATTTTTTTAATTTATCTTGCTAGCAATGAAAACAAATTAGTCCTGATAAAGCAACTTGCAAAAAGACAAATGCATCTTCATAGTTAGTCTAATAATCCACTGGGATGCACTCACAAATTCGAATAATTAATTTTGAAAATGTCAAATGCTGACTATTCATTTCTCTTTTGTAGGTCTGGAAGCGCAAGTCCGAACAGTATCTGGCAGACAGTGGAGTTCCTTACACAATAATAAGGTACATGGAAGAACATGTATACCACAAATACATCTTCATAGTTTCTAGAGAAATATATTTCCAAGTTTTCAGTGAAACAGAACTTTTCTTCTACTGGTTAGCATGCACTTGTTTAGATAAGAGGCATCCTTTAGATCAACTACTCTTGAAAAACTGCTGCTCACCTTTCTCAAGTAGGGTAGTTAATTGCACTAAACTTGCATCAGTTTGGATAAGACTGAAGATACAGTGATGCATATTATATGTATAGTACTATAGAAGTTAATTCACTGTATGCTATTAAATATCTGCTAAATACCCCAATTGTCTCAGTGACAAAGTGAGTCCAGGATCAGATGTAACGAGACAGTGGCATATGAAGGGATGAAGCAAACAGTCAGTAGCTTCTAGTAGTTTTTTGTACACATATGTAGCACTTCTTTGGATTGTCTAGAATTCTGTGCTAAACCTTTCAGTTTTGGACAACTGCAGATTTATTGGGTATCATTTTGTGAAGCTTGAAAAAAATATAATCTGCTAATACATACAAGAACATGTTAACCTTGCCGTCTTCACTGATACAGACTATGCCACACTAATAGTTACAAGAAGATGTTAACCCTGCCTTCTTCACTCATACATGATATGATATATCTTCTTTCCCATAAATTTAGGTCTGGTGGTCTGCAAGACAAAGATGGTGGAGTGAGGGAGCTAATTGTTGGAAAGGATGATGAGCTTCTCCAGACTGATACAAAGGCGATTCCTAGGGCTGATGTGGCTGAAGTTTGCGTTCAGGTATAACCTGTATGATAGTTGGTGCAACTGTATTATGTGTACATATAGTATGAGATAACCATTCTGATTTACTTACATTTCTTTCTAAAACAGGCCCTGCAGTATGAAGAGGTAAAGTTCAAGGCTTTCGATTTGGCTTCAAAACCTGAAGGTGTGGGCGCACCGACAAAAGACTTCAAGGCGCTCTTCTCCCAGGTCACAGCTCGTTTCTGAGTCATCAGTCCAGTAGCATACTCACGTTTCTAGCTTTTCGACACAGTACGTATGAGGATCTTGATGTCTAAGTGGAGAGTTTTGTGCATTATGAAGTTTCTGGCCTGTGTAATTGCACAATCGTTTTATCAATAAAGCTGAAAAGAACTTCCTGCAACTGAGAAGCAAAGCCTTTGCATTTTCTTGAGAATGTGTTTTGCTGATTAGAAGTGTGGTCAAATGATCCAATAACACAGCTTGCTACAGTTTAATGGACGGGGCTATCTTTTCACACTCTTGAATCTGTCCTGACGCACACCAAAAATCTCTATGACTTTTATATTTTCCCAGCAGCTAATATATCACTAAGCGTCAGCAGCTAATATATCACTAAGCAGTCAGCAGCTCATATGTGAACGTTGAACTGAGCAATGACATAGCACAGTGGGAAAAAAACATCAGCCCTACTGATTCGAGGAACAAAGCAGTTTGCAATTCACAGCCTACATTGGTACTACAGATCAAATGCAAGAAGCTTCTGTTCTAGTTAAGTTCAAAAACGGATTTGGTCCCAGAAAAGGGCCAAAACTCGTCAACATAAGCATCAGAATATCAGATACAACAGAGCAGCAAAATGTGATGAAATGTATCAGGCAACAAGGCAAGTCATGTCTACAGTTCTAGCTAGGTTTCCATGTGGATGAGGCAACTATGACTCTGCCCTTCCAGCCTTGCAGCATCCACTTGTTATCTTCATCGACGAAGAAATCCCTGTGATAGCCCTTGGTTACCTTATATCTTGCTCTCTTCACCGTCTCTTGATTCAACGGCTGCTGCCTGAATCCTGCCCTGAGGTTCCTTACCTGCCATTGCTTGTAAGTCTCCGGCCTCTCCACCCTCTCTGTGCCCTCACAAGCGATCACGTTGAGAGCTTCCCGCCCGAAGAAATCCCTCTCGATCAACAGCCTATTTTCGTCCAGCCGCGAAACAGTCGTCTCGAGCATGTCGAAGAGCGAAGAGTAAAAGAACAAAGCCTCCTTGAAGCGCGTCACGAAGAATGGCGCATTGTAGGTGCCATTGACGACCGAGTGAACGAACATATTCGGGTTCATCTTCCTGATTGTGTTCAAGACTGTCATTCTCGGGCTCTGGTCTGTCACAGTCTCATCCATCATGTGCCTCATTCTGAAAAGGCAGTTGACAACAAGAAAATCATCCTTGTCGATCTTGAGATCTTCAATTCGGATGGTATCCCACTTGGCAGCTACGGCATGATACTCGAAAGAAATATTGAACATCTTGGCGTACTCATGTAACCGTCGCCCCGTCGCCTCTAGACGCTCAGCGGGCCGGAATCCTGGCTGCGGTAAGTCAATAGCGGTGATCCGAATTCTTGGACGGTCACTTGGTGCCAGCTTCCCGATCCGCTGCAAGAAGACAGGCCACTGGAATCCATACTCTGTACCGTAGTCGATAATGTGCAAGCTTGTCACACCCTTGACAGCATGTAAGATGGAATTATTTGAGAAGAACCTGGACATTCTCAGAAAGGGGCATGCAGACGCATACAACCCGAGTATTTTCAGTCTATCAGCAGTAGAAATCCGATGCGCAACAAGCGTGCGGTGGACGGTGCTACCGGTGCCGGCAAGGCGAGCCTCCAGCCCGTTAGCAATGTAATGCGCCAGCCTCTGTCCGGCATCCCCGTGAGGAGACGAATGCCGTCTGATCTTACTCAGCAACTCGGCCGAACTGCGGTGATCATCGATAGCCGCGGCCTGAGCACAGCGTATAAGCAAGGTTGTGAGATCGACAGACTCTTCCTCGACTATCGCTCCAGGTTTCCCCTTCTTGCGCCCTCTTCGGTTGCCCGATCCTTTCACATATGCTTTGGTGAGCTCTTTCTCGTCCGGCAAGTCTGACTGGAGCTCACAGTTGGGGCAGTTGCACAGGAGCACATTGTCGAACATCTCCCGGACGGTCTCCTCCTCGCACACCGCCGACTGCTTCCTCCGCCTCTCCTCCTCCGGCTCATCGTCGTCGTGCCGGTTCTTCCTCCGGCCTCTGTGGACAGCACACTGTCGCTCCTCCTTCACAGGTTCTTCGCAGGGCACCAACTGGCAGGAGCTCTGTCTGCTGCTGCTGCTCAGGAAGGCGTCAGGGGAACTGCAGCAGGGATCCACCCAGAAATTATTCACCTGGTGCAGTGCTGCGGCGGCGGCGGGCTTGGCGTGGGCGATGATGTCGACGAAGGGCTTCTCCACGGCGAGGAGCGCCGGGGCGGCGGAGACGGCGGCGCCGGGGCCGGAAGAGTCGTCCTCGTCCTCGTCTTCGAGGAGGAACTGGTTGATGTAGGCGAGCACGGCGTCGTCGGCCGACAGGTCCTCCGGGCTCTCGAGCTCGGTGATGGTGGAGGCGGGGCTCGGCGTGCCGCCGAGCGCGAGTGACTGCGGCGGAGACGGCAGATAACTGGTGGCGGGACCGGCGGCGGGGAGGCTGTGGAAGCCGTAGGAAGGGGGGAAGCGGAGGTGCGGCTGGTGGAGGGAGAAGTCGATCATGCGGTGGGCGGGGGCAGCGGCTGGGTCGGGGACGGAGAAGACCTCGCCGTACTCCATATCCTCGCAAGAACCCATCGCCACGATCCACCTCGGCCTCTGCTTCTTCTTGGTTGCGTGAGATCTCCTCGCAGAACAACGCGCAAAAGCAGATGGATTCCTCTCGAAGCACTGACAGCAAAGGCAGGAAAAAGTGTGTGATTCTTGGAGGATCCAGTAGCAATCGGTAGCGTGGACGAGGCGGAAGAAAAAGGATAGTGGGAAGTAGAAATGGGTACCTTGCGAGAAGCGGCCGGGCAGCTCCAGCAACCACTCTGTCTGTCGATCCGTCAACACCGGCTAGCTGCGAAGTGCAGAGAACCGGGAGAGCCTGAGGGAGGAAGAGAACGGACGGCGATTGGTGGGCAGAGGCGCACGCACCGCTCTAGGGATGCAGCAGGTAGGATGGCGACGTGTTTGATCAAAATTAACAAGTTCCGTCTTTTTCTTCCATTGGAGGGTTTGTTTAGTGGAGCAGTGGTAATGGTGCTGATCGGGACATTAAACAAAGCGGCGACGGGGATAGTGATCTGTGACCGGGTCTTCGTACCTGGCCATAGAGCGAGACGAAGAGAGAGTGCGGAAGAAGCGGCGAAGGGGAGCGATGCACCACGTGCACCAGGAATCGTGGGTCGCACAAGATTCTCTGCGGGAGATTGCTAGCCCGGTACTGTAGTCGACGACTTGCCTCGTCTACGTGGACACCTGCTCGTTTTCCTCCTCCGCGCGCCCGCCAGGGACAAAAAGGGATCTTGCTGCCCTAGGGCACCCGCTTTCCGACGCCGGCCTCCGGCGGCTCCCCTCCCCTAACGACTTTCTGGTCATCGGTGGTGAGAGGGTCGCCGAATCCCACGTGTGCGGACTGTGTAGTTTTGATCCTTTGTAGCTTAGTTTTTTCGGCCCCTCGGCATTATGGCTCTGGCCGACGACGACGGTGGTGATGAATAAAAGTATTCCAGATTCCCCTACGACGCGATGTTGTACTACGTGGTCGATGAGGGATTTGGACGATAGTCTGTTCAGTCAGGGATGTCGTGACGACATCCTTATGGTGGACTTGTGTCCTCAGGCTTCGTCGGTGTGATGGCGCACACTCCAGAGGAGTTTGGGAGGTTGTTTTGCAATGCGTGCAGACAATAGCCTGCGTTTGTGACAACTGAGAGATGGTGAATCTTGTGTTGAGTTCGTGGTTGGAGGCGGGTAGATCAGTCTTCCTACTCCGACGTCGTCACACGGGAGTTCGATGGCAATGTCCGGCATATCGTCCCGGTCTAATTCTTTTAACAACAATGGTTTTGCTTTTGGCAAACTATTTGGAGGACCGTAAAGCTGCAAAATAGCGATAGAGCCGCGTCGAACTCGTGAGGTGATTTGTCCACATTATCTTGGGTGACTGCTACGGTGATGCCGAAAGCGAGTGACATGCGCTTGTATCTTGCTTAAGGTTTTCTTCGGTCTGGATTGTATTTTTCTTTCTTGGTTGTGGTTCTTTTCAGAACTTAGGTATTTCTATTTCAGTTAGTTCAGTCAGATCGATACAGGGATTATGACTTGAGGGTGCCCGGCCTCTATGAGTTTAAGGCTTCAAATGGACTTTTTACAAACAAACAAAAAAAACATCGAGCCTGACACGAGGTACGTATATAGGCGTGGTATCTTGCTTAAAGTTTTTCTCGGTCTGGATTGTACTTCCTCTGTATCAACATATAAGATATTCTAGGTATTGAGCATTTTTCTGATACGGATGTATGTAGACACGTATTGGTGTGTGGATCACTCGTTTCAATCTGTATGTGGTTCATATTGAAATATCTAAAACATCTTATATTTTGATACGGAGTGAGTATTTTTCTTTCTTGGCCGAGGATGTTTTTGCAGAAGTTAGGGTTCTTCTATCTATCTTTTCAGTTTACTATAAATGAGAAACGTATTGCTTGGAAAAAAAAATATCAGTGTCCGAGCCCGAGACGACGTACGTATACAGTGACACATAGTACCCGTACCTGCACGTGTGTGTATAAAGCCTACCATCACTACTTTCGTCACTTGGGCGGTGCGGTCCGGTGGAGATGCCGCCGCCGGGGAAGTCAGACAGACGGACAGGGTGCGCTCCCCTGTCGCCGCCCCGTCAGGGTACGTTTGACCTGACCGGTGCGTCTATATCGGTGTGTGAACGGGCGGCGCCAGCGTTCGTGATGCCCGTCGAACGAGGAGTAGTAGAGTACTCTCGCGGCGCCGGTCAAGCTAAGGGGGTTCCTGTTCTTCTTCTCAACCTCTGGTCGCTGTCCAGCCCTACGTGCAGCACGCCAGCACGTCATAACCGTGCAAGTGCGTGCACCTTCGCCCGGTCGGCTAACTTAAAACATGATTAAATACTACTACTAGAATAGTAAATCAAATCTCCTGCGTATCTCATCATCGATGATGATAGCAGTGCTGTTATCATCTTGAAATGGTCACGAGACGCTACTCTTTTTTACGTCCAGCTTGAGGCACGACATGGTCGCGGTGAGCGAAATGGGTGTTAAGTCGATCTTAACTGGCCCACGGCCTCGCTACACAAACACCGGCCCACTCGAAAGGAGCCTCCTATGTGACCTGCTTTGGTGACATTTTTGAAAGAAAAAAAAAGAATAATACGAAAGTCTATTTGAATGTAGCTCTTATAGTAGTGATTTGATGTAGAGGTTGATATTTTTTCCATATAATTGCTCAAAATTTCAGAAATTTAACTTTTACCAAAACTACTGCACACTATATTTTAGCATAAATGGAGTGGATGATAAATTTAATTGAATCTGATGTTGCGCAGTGACATAGTAGAATTGCATGTTTATGACTTCATGCAGGCTTCATGCATGGACTTCTAAATCAACACGCAAATGCGTAAACCTTGATGATTTGGATTTTTTTTTTTTGAACGGGAGCGATTGAGTTCAATGTTATTATTTTGGCTAGGTGGCACGGTTCCATGAACTGAAGAAAAAAATGCATTGTACTATGATATATGCATCATGTTTTAATTGCTCATGCGTATATTATTTTACAACTGACGCTATAAATTCAATGCCAAATAGAGCATGCATATTGTTGATTGTCGATCCCAAGATAATGTTGGGTGACATACTTGACCAGCATACACTCTATAAATTTTACTTACCATCAAAGATGGTAAATGGCAATTACCTTATAAAATTTGCATATACTTACATCTAAGAATTTATTATACTTAACAAACCTTGATCAAGATATTGATTACATTGTATGTTGGAGAGCTATCCGTTAAGATATTTCATGATATTTATGGAATTGAAAACATACATATGCACAAGCTGATATCTCTTTGTAATAAATTAATATCTCGAGGTACATGATTTTGATGTTTTTTGTTTCACTTATCGTTTATCTAAGGGTTCTCAAGAAGATAAAATATTTTTAAGTCCAGTGCATCAAAAGAGAAACCACTGTGGAAAACATTGTTCTAGTTCATGGAAAAGTATATGTAATGAGAGACGTGAGAATAGTTGTATCCTAATATGGATCAACAATATTATTTTATCAACATTGCTAGACTTGACAAAATCGTATTCTAGTTATGATTTTATGTTCACATGAGAAATTGTAGACATATAAAAAAATTCAGTATAAAGTTGGCTTTGTTTCTTAACTTGGTATGCTTGATGGTTTATGCTCAAGTTGGTCTGGTTGATTATTTATAACTATCAGTTAATCATCATGATTTAGGATAGAAAATTATTTCTAACCCATTGCTCACTTCGTGTGATCTTCGTGGTCTTAGGAGGCCGACAGGCTGCACGGAACTGATAAAAACTGCATAAACCTGCTGATTCATTGGATCACCTGGACCATCTGGTGTGATAGAAACATCAGAATTTTGACAACATCTACATGTTGATTCAACAAATCATCGCGTCCATCAAATCTGAAGCTCCTCATCAATGAGAAATGGCAAATTGTAGTCGTTTTGCTCTGTTAAGTAGTTCAGTTTTTTTCCAAATAAAGGAGCATAGGTCACAACTTCAGTTAGGAAGCTGGCAGTCAGCAAAACTATTTAGCCACTGAGTGGCTTCTACTCTTTCTTAATTAATCATGAGAGGAACCGCAAATAACCGAACATACGGCTTAGTATAATATGCCTTTGTATTGCATGTTTATTTTAAAAAATAGTATAACTCTTGCATGGTTCTAAAAAAACGGAAGGCAAGGTTCTGCGGAATGGGCCTTACGAAGTCCACAGCGTAAGCAAACAACAGACTGCATTGTCTTGAACCTGGCTATGCAGTCTTAAGTGGCCCACGAGACCAGAACCCATGAAACTAAATGGAGGAAACCGGGCCTAAGAGGACGGTCCATAACTTTGGAAGTGACACCATGTAAAAATGTATGGGAATTTAGGTGCAACTCGCACAATATTCTAGGAGGTTTTCCTTTGCTCAGGTGGTGAGTATGGCTGGCTCAATTTTGATATTTGTTACATTAACATTTCGTTATATATTTTTTTACACTTGAACGTATTTTGTGAAATCTTAAAGTCGAATTAAATAGCGCTTGGAGCGGAGCCATTAACACCTATTCTCTTATTAGCGACTCGAGAGATTGAAATAAAAACCTATTCTCTTATTTCATCTTCCCCGTCCCCATTGGCCAATTCCATCTAGGTCCTCTGGCGTCCATGGTCATCATCGAAACCAGAATTTTTTTCTTTTTCTTTTCAAGAGTAGTGTTTTATAAAAGAAAGAAAACTTTAGACGGCGGTCATGGACAATATGCATGGAAAATTCTACATGCACCCTAAAAAACGACACGTGTTAATTAGCACCACAAGTTTCCACCCTTTGTTCATGTAGGTTCAACCCAAAAGCGCTAATCGTTTAACCGTAATAAATCAAGCATTGCATGTCAATGTCGCGGACGTAGTGCGTTCAAAAATCCCGAGCCACTCGGCGATGCTGCGCTGGGCTAGTAGTGCCGGCGGTCCTTCCCCATCTCGGTGAGATCCTTCGTGGTCGATCTGAGGAGCGGCCGGCGTTTTGTCTCGCAGATCTTGTTATCTGGCGAGTTCTGCTGCTCGGGGCGACGACGTCAACGCGAAGATGGCGTCTTGCTGTGGAGCTTTTGCTCTCCCGTTCTCTCTTCGTCGCAGGGTTCCTGCGGAGGATGTGGAGGTGGTGCAGCGGTGTTCCGGTGGTCTTCTCTGGCCGGCCTTGGTGGCGAGGGGGAAGGTGCTGGAAGCCGGTGTTCTGCGTTTCTGGCGGTGGTGCAGGTGGTCTCCTTCGATGTCTCAGCTCCGGCCGGCCGTGGTGGCGAGGGGAGCGGCGTCTGGAGGTGGTGGTGGCTGGTGGTGGCTGGCCTGGGTGATGTTGCCGTCGGCTGGAAGAGGGGGGGTGCAGTGGAGGTGGTGCTGGGGCCGTGTGCGTTCATCACGTCAAGTTGTCGTCGCGCAGCGGCGGCCGAGCTCTGCGGTCATCTTCAACAAGGGGCGGCGCTTCCTCTACGGCGGCTCGTGGTACGGCGACGGCGGCGTCGGCTAGGCGTCTTGGGCTGGCGGAGGATCTGATTGTGTTCTTCCCTAGGTGCTCAGGGTGCTTTGTGCATTTTGCAGGGTCCGGTTGTAATTTCTTTTTCTTTTTGGACTTGCTTGTAATCTGTACTGAGTACTCTGTTTATATGAATCAGATCCTGTTCAAAAAAAAAAAAAATCCCGAGCCACTCGACGCACGATGCCCGCGTCACTCGAACGGACCAGCCGTACATGCACCGCACCGCCTTCTGATGCCAGTTCCCATGAATACGTAACGTAGGCCAACTCCCGCGATGACGAACCAGGTTGACTATAGAGTCCATGAACACAGATTTTGCTGATTCCTCACTGTGTATATATCATGATAGCAGGTTGTAACTGCATGTTGTCACTTCTACTGTACATGCATCTTGATCAACTTCTGGAATCTGGACGCATGCATGCATGACAGTAAGAGTTTCCTCACTCAGCTGTCAGTGATCACCAATATGGTTGAATGAGTGTACCGGCACCTGATCAGTTCTACGGTTCTACCTGAAGTCTGAACCATGTGGAATGAGGTTTGGACGGACGTACCGCGTGCGCTTCGCCTCGCATGATCCACACATGATCATGCGATTCGCGTGCGCATCGGAAGCGAATCGAATGATAAACCACACATGATCCACAAACATCATCACAAATCAAACCAGAATCGAATGATAAATCCGAGCGAGTAGCCAGTTCATGCCGCATCGGAAGCGAATCCAGATAAAGTTTCTACTACCACTCTACCACTACCCAGTTCGATCCATAGAATCACAACCAAAACCCACTGGATCCATATGTGGTCTATCTCCCATTGGGGGAGAAGCGGGTGATCGTGGACTCTGGACGTAGCCATTTGTAAACGGTTGGATGACATTTTTTTCCAACCGGTGTTGTTGGGGGCTTAACAACATAATCAGATGTTGATCTAGAGGTGTTTCATGTTTTCGATTCTTTGTTGGTTGATCCATGTATCCACCTAATGTGACCTTTGAGATGTAAATTATTTGAACTTGGATAATGCAATAAAGATGAATATACACATCGATCGATGCAGAGTTTGGGGAATTCCTCTTTAAAAAAAAAGAATAATATTATTTAAATTTAGATTTAATAATATTGATTTGATGTAGAGGTTGATATTGTTTATATATATAATCGGCCAAGTTTTACAAATTTTGACTTTTACCACAACTATTGCACACTCATTTTTGCATAGATGGAGCGGATCATAAATTAATTTAAGTATGATGTTGTAGAGTGACATAGTAGAATTGCCTATATAGGACTACATACAAGGTTGATTGACTTGTAAATAAACACGCAAACCCAAGCAATGTCTCTCGCGGCGTTGGCGACTCGTGCACTGTCCTGGAGAAATGTCTGTTTCTTTTCCGATTGCCAGGTACTAGTGGAGGCAGCAAAAGCCAATGACCTTCTATTCAAACCAGGGCATTGGACCATCAGACCCATCCTTGCGGATTGTGCCAGGTTATGGAATCTCCAATCTGACAGGGTAGTGAAGATTTGCAGGAACGAAAACAAAATAGCTCACGCGCTGGCCAAGCGCGCCCTTAGGAGTCGATCGGATTCTGCGTTATCTTTCTTATGTACGAGTCACGTGTCTTCTCCTTCTCTCTGTCGAGTCAAGCTTGTGCTGGAAAACCTAAATCTTCCCTTTGGAAGATTGCAATCTGTACATTGTCTGGATTGCTAATAAACAAAGTTGTGAGTTTGTAAATAAACACCAAATGCCTAAACCTTGATGATTTGGTTTTTTTTAGTTGAATAGGGCGGTTGAGTTCAATGTTAGTATTATTTTGGTTGGGTTGCACGATTCGATGAAAACAAGAAAATAAATGCATTGCACTACTCCATCTATACATGAGAGGATCGATGTCTCAACTTTATATGAATTTGCATGTATCTACACACTAGAAAATGTCTATATACATGCAAATTTAGACAAAGTTGAGACATCCTTTTATAAACGGAGTGAGTATGATATATACATCATGTTTTAATATCTGGTGTGTATGTTACAACTGATGCTATAACTTGAATACCAATTTTTTTTTTGTACAACTTCAATACCAAATATAGATCATGTGTTTCGTTGATGGATAAACCTGCGAGAATGCTGTTTGACATATCTGACCAGCATGTTGTAGTACGTTCCAAAATCACAAGGGATGCGCAAAACGAACAACACGGCACGTGCCCAGCGTCACACAAACTGACCAGCCGTACTACCGCACCGCACTCTGTTCCCACGTACGATGCATTCGTCTCCGGCCGCCCGGCTGCATGCGACTCCGCGTCTCGAGACGACGACCTTGCCGCGCGCTTGTCGTCTCCACCCGGTCCCGGACCCCGCCGCGGCCGCCGCTTTTGGATCTAATCGTCGCTTGGTCACTGGACACTGGTGCGGTGGGCGGCGGTGCAGGTATCTTGGGTTGAGGTCACCGCGCGCGTGGTGGACTATCCTGGTGAGTGTGATCTGATCCTGATCAGTGCTGGCTCGATCGCTGGTCAATTCCTACTCCCCTGGCCATGATCATCGACATGCTCGGCCGGCCCCCCCAACCGATTGGTGCCGAACCAAGAGGTGGCGCCATGGTCAATTCCTACTACAGGAATGGCCACATGTGCCGACGGCCGAAGCCCGTCGGCAAAGGTCCAAAAGCCGTCGGCACACCCCTATGCCGACGGCCCCCGTCGGCATAGGGTGGTCGGCAGAGGGCCTTGTAGGCACAAGCCACCTGGCCGTCGGCACAGGTATAAACCGTCGGCACAGCTTTTGCCGACGGCCAGAAACGCACCGTCGGCATCTTGTTGTCGGCACAGCGGCGCATGGGTCCCACACTGGCCGGGCCAGGGGTAGGGGTCTGTGCCGACGGCCAAACCGTCGGCACAGACCTGCCACGTGGAGGCAACTGGGCGCTCCTGGGATGATCCTGTGCCGATGGTCACCTCTGTGCCGACGGCAATGTCGTCGGCACAGGTTTGTCCCAGAATTTTTTTTATCCAGCAGCTCGTTTTTTGCAGCAAAAATAGCAGAAAAAATAATAATAAATCACGACAAATTCACAACAAACAAGATCACACAGTGGCTCCATCTATTGATCACAATGGATGACAAAATGTATATCATCAAGTACATACACATAGGACCATCATCAAGTATATCATCAAGTCTAGACGCCCAAAATCCCTACATCTATTGCGGCGGCGGCGACGGCGACGGGGTGAGCCCCATATCTCCCCGGCTGATAAGGGGTGAGCGTCGGATCACCGCAGCAGAAGCACCGGAAGTAGGCGAATCGCCGGAAGCACGAGGAGAAGCTGAAGCACCGGGAGAAGGACCATCGCTATGTATCGGTGTGGTGCGATGCGAACCCGTCGAGGAACTAGGAGAAGCAGAAGGATCAACGTGTGGGTTCTCCGACGAGCCTCCCGTTTCCTACATGTTTGAGCAAGAGTTAGCAACTGCGAGGCAAAGGAAAGCAGTAACCAGTGGTTTGGGATCAAACTTACCGGGGTTCTTTTGTAGAAGGAGAGAGCGAACACGTCCCTCGATGGCATCCGTGGAGTCGGACCCGGCTCCGGAGGCTCCTCCATAGGAGGGGCTACCCGCACTCCAGTGGTGAAAAAGTTCAGCACCGACTGCAAGATAGTTCAGATGTCAGGTGTTGCAAAAATGAAGGTGCAAACTAGGGAAGTGGGACTTGTCATATTTGACAAAAGTAAAGGTTAAAACTTACAGCTCGGAACAACTTTTGATACTCGGTCCAAGGCTTATTCTGCTCCTCCCACTTGGCAAAGGCCACCTCATACTGCGCATGAGCGGCAGCGTAGGCTTCCTCAAAATCGGGCTACAATTTCGAAAATAATGAATCTCGTCAACTTAGCGATGCAAGAACGAATGTCGGAAAGAGGATGCAAAAAAACTTACATCGATGGAAGTGGATCGACGAGGCTGTGGACGAGGCGGGATCAGTGGGCTGTTGTCAGGGAGAGTAGCTTTTGCCTGCGTGAAGGTCATGGCAGGCCTAACCACCTTATTAAGAGTGCGATTACGGCCATGCGGCCTTCCGTGCCCCGAGAGGACCACCGCCCTGCATCGCGAAAAGAATTGTTATTCATACCAAGTAGAAACATGCGGTGAAAATAAATGCACGTTGTTCCATGTATATATATACCGACCTCTCGTCGACCTCCTCGCTCAAGGGGTCATCCACCCATGGGTTCAAACCCATGAACGTCGTGCAGTAGCTGTCCACGGCCTCCTCGGATCCGCCGTAGTACTCAGGAAGCTGTGGCTGAGGCTTCTTGAGATCGGGCTTCTTTTCCCTCATCTTCTTCCACGCACGCAGGTGGGAGCTTACCGTCCCAGTATCGGCGTCCTGCATCACGAAAAGAAATGTTATTCATACCAAGTAGAAACATGCGGTAAAAATAAATGCACGTCGTTCCATGTAAATATATACCATCTTATCCTTAAAGAGGAAGTGGTTGCGGTTTCCCGCACTGTGTGTTCCCTCGGAGCCTCGGTTTGCCTTGTTCCGCTGGCTCACGGCGCTGAAATCCTCGTCTTCCCCGACCCACCTCCTAACCAACGCATCCCATGCGTCTTCTTTGCGGTCGGCCCAGTCGGGCATAACCTGAAAATGCAATTCAAGAAGAGCTAAGTGCAATGGCAACTTAGCAGCAATATAGAATTCCATTGACAATGTACTTACCGAAATGTACTCCTCCCTTGTCATCTCCGCTGCATTCTTGGCATTATCCGCCTTCTTGGCCCTCTTGCCCGTCTTCTCAAAGGCAAAGTCATTGGCGGATGTAAACTTTTGGTTGTAGAATTGCTGCCGTGTCAACCTCACACAATGAGCATGCAAAATGCTAGACGCAGCTTGCTGGTCCAGCACACGATAAAACCGCTTCAACCATGCATAAAAAAATTGTGAGTCATGAGTTATCACGGTGGGGTCATTAACTATGAACGGAATTCGGAAAATATGTGTTACCCAAAAAGTGGTGATCACGGCGTCAGCAGCTGTCTCGAACGGTGGGGACGGCGCAGCCTCGTAGTCCGCCCATTTCGTGGCTAACTTCGCCTCGTCGTCGGGCCCTGTCTGGTACAAGCCTGGCCAATATTTCCTGATCAGAGCTCCAAGCATGCTGCCAGGAGTGCGAAAAATCTTAGGGCATGTCCATGTCCATGAACTGCACAATAAGTAAACATTAGTACATATGCCAAATTGTGAGGACCAAAATGAAATTCATGTTCAAAATTACAAAACTAGTACACTTACTCAACGCCATGAGGCTCAATGAGGGTTTTCGCCTCCTCGGTCTTAGGCCAGTATTTTTCCTCGGGGACTCCTGCTTCGCCACGCATCTTCTTCCGCTTCGGCGCCGCCTCCACCTCCACCTCCACCTCGTCCTCCACCTCCAGCTCTAGCTGGTTCTGGGAAGCCACGTCGCCTGAAGCGGAGGGCAACTCAGAATCCAAGTCGCCAGAAGCGGAGGGTGGGTGCTCCACGTCTCCTCCACCTCGCCCTCCACCTCGTCCTCCACCTCGCCCTCCACCTCGCCCTCCACCTCGTCCTCCACCTCGTCCTCCACCTCGTGCACCCTCGTCCGCGGCGTAACGCGAGGTGGTAGGTCGTCCACTCCGTGTAAGGTTAGACTTCTGTGCCTTCAGCGTACTAAGCAAGGTAGCTGCGCTTTCCTTGCCCTGACTCATATTGTTCAATCAACTGCATTGAGAAACAATAAATATTAGCACACAAGTATGACAACATTAATATTGAAGCAAATAGTAAACTAAAGAACAAAAAAGTAAAAGAGAGGAAGAAAAAGAGAAAAAGAGAGGAAAATAAAGTGCTTCCAAATTCATTTACTTGCACTTCTAAAACTTGAATCTGTCCAGAAATCACTATACCACTCAAATCTATCCAGAAATACATCTATAAATGACTAAAGCACAAAATTATGCAATAAATCATTCTTATGTTACTAGACAGCTACTTGGTGCTGCCTAGAAACTTCTAAATCATTTATACCTGCAAGCACAACACATCCAAAATAATTCTTGTCCATCTACAGCTTGAGAACAAGCAAGGAAATAATCTATACCACCTAAAACAGCAAGAAAACATGCTAATCCAAGCTATTCTACCTAGTAAGACAACAAGTAAATCTATCAAATTATTCTTATTACATGATCTGGATATCTTCTATACTAAAATCCACAACACCAGTGGCACCACAATGAACAATCCACATGATTCCATGCAAGAGTTCATCAGCTGGATGAACTGGAGCAGTACCATGATCATTTCTAGGAATAAATCCTAATCATTTCTATACCGAGAGCTAGAGGAATCCAGAGAGAGGAGAGGAAGAGAGGTAGTGGTGAATCATACCTGACGTCCGCCGTCCGCCGTCGGGCTCTGGCCGTGGCAGTGGAGGTCTGGAGGAGCAGGTCCGGCCGTCCGCCGTCGGGGTCTGGCCGCGCCGCCGCGGTGGAGGGGGGATGCGGGAGGGTCTGGCCGCGCCGCCGCGGTGGAGGGGGGATGCGGTGGAGGGAGGAGGAGGTGGAATGGGGGGATGCGGTGGAGGGTGGACGCCGGCGAGCAGGCCCGGCCGCGCCGCCGCGGTGGAGGGGGGAGGGTCGCCGGTGGTGCGGTGGAGGGGGGAGGGTCGCCGGTGGTGCGCTGGAGCCAGCGGGCGGTCGATTTGGATTTGGGTTCGATTTCGTTTCGGCCGGCGCGTGCCCTGTCTAAAAGAGACAGAACCTGTGCCGACGGCTTTGCCGTCGGCATAGCCTTTTCCTTTTTTTTAATTCCATTTAAAAAAGAGACAGCACCTATTTGCTATAAATTTTAATTCCATTTTTTTATTCCATTTAAAAAAGAGACAGCACCTATTTGCTATAAATTTTAATTCCATTTTTTTAATTCCATTTAAAAGAACCATTTTCCATTTTTCGAGTGCGAAAAATGGGTTTTTTTGTGAAGCAGCAACCACAAATATGTTGCAAAAATTGGGTCATGCATTTTTTGAGTACACTAGACCATGTTATATTCACAAATAACCAAAGTGTTGGCTGTGAAAAGGTTTCCATGCTCCTCTTTTGAAAATGACAAATTCCTGCCGATTCAGCTGGAAACGGGTAAAATTTGAACTGCAGGTGCATCGTAGTTTAGTCATGATTTTTGGGAAAAATCATTTTTAGGTACACAACTACCTATTTCATCAGAGATATACAAAGAGTTTCTCAATATTCAACCCCTAGCTACGAACGGTCGTGCCCGCCATCTTGACTTCTTCCTGAAACCGGCATAGAAAATTCTACAAAATTGACGAAAAATCAAAATGGTGTAAGACCTTCGCGTGGTGTCATTATATATGACCTAGTATCCACCAAAAATAATAGACTTGGAATACCAAAGTTCTGTTGAAAATGTTTTCAAAGGAACGAGCTATCTCCTACGAACATTCTAGGGTTTCGGGCCAAATGACGGGTGTTTTGGCCACATCCATGGCATAGTTTGCTAAAATGTGCCCATCTTCCACACAAACATGCATATTGGAAGCATGAACAATGTTTATGGAGGAAGTTTTCATATTTATTAGAAATTATAGCCACTAGTCTACATCTTTATTTAATCCATAATACATCACAAATAATGTAACTAACTTTTGCCGGGTCCTAAGCCGCGAGGTGCTGAGCGGCCGGCGGCTTGCACCCAAAGATAAGGAACCATCACTGGGGCAATACTCACATGAGGAGGATCCCTATAAAGTGTATACCACATATTGTCATGCACCGCTTGCGTATCCAACCTAACCAGGTAGCGACGGACATGCTCGTCCTCCTCTCTGATACGGCGACGCACCTCCACCTCAGGGGCCGGCGGCCTCTGCACCGAGGCTGGCCCACGCGACGGCCACCAAACAAGATCCGGGTCGACGATGTCACCCGGATTCCTCACCAAACTACGCGTCCCGGAAGAAACCTCCCAGTGCAACCTAGGTACGTAGGGGAGGGAGAGGGCAGCACCTTGGCATGGCGGACGGCACACGCGGTGGTGACGCCACGGGAGAGTGATGAGGGATCAGATATAGTGAGAAATGGGCTTCTGAGCTGTAGTATGCCCAATCAGGAAGAAGCACACGGATCGTGTGTTTCCTCCCAGCGCTTCTGAGCCGTTGGATCAGCGGTGTGTTTCTTTCGCTTGATCCAACGGCTCCCAAGCTCTCGAAGGAAACACACGATCCGCGTACTTGTTCCTGATTGGCTAGCTGGAGGGAGTCACTCGAAAGGGCTTGTGAGCTGTAGTATGCCCAATCAGGAAGAAGCACACGGATCGTGTGTTTCCTCCCAGCGCTTCTGAGCCGTTGGATCAGCGGTGTGTTTCTTTCGCTTGATCCAACGGCTCCCAAGCTCTCGAAGGAAACACACGATCCGCGTACTTGTTCCTGATTGGCTAGCTGGAGGGAGTCACTCGAAAGGGCTTGTGAGCTGTAGTATGCCCAATCAGGAACAAGCACACGGATCGTGTGTTTCCTCCCAGCGCTTCTGAGCCGTTGGATCAGCGGTGTGTTTCTTTCGCTTGATCCAACGACTCCCAAGCTCTCGAAGGAAACACACGATCCGCGTACTTGTTCCTGATTGGCTAGCTGGAGGGAGTCACTCGAAAGGGCTTGTGAGCTGTAGTATGCCCAATCAGGAAGAAGCACACGGATCGTGTGTTTCCTCCCAGCGCTTCTGAGCCGTTGGATCAGCGGTGTGTTTCTTTCGCTTGATCCAACGGCTCCCAAGCTCTCGAAGAAAACACACGATCCACGTACTTGTTCCTGATTGGCTAGCTGGAGGGAGTCACTCGAAAGGGCTTGCGACCCTATATATAGCCCACCTCCTCAGACAGGTTACTCACTCACACAAAACATTCCAGCGTCACTCGGAGAGGCATCTTTGGGCAACCAGCGGCAAGACGTCTCTGATGACCTGTGACCGTTCCAAACGGTTGCAGATCATCAGAGATGTCTTGCCGTACGGTTGTAGAATATCAGAGACGTCTTGCCGGACGGTTGTAATCATCAGAGATGTCTTGCCGGATCGAAGTGACCCTCAAACACAAAACATTCGGGTTCCCTAGCTATGCCCGACACTGAATGCAACGACATTCGACCGTGAATCAGTGTCGGGCTGTAGCTAGGAGACACCGTGTGTTTTGTTGCCCAATCAGGAAGAAGCACACGGATCGTGTGTTTCTTTCGAGCGCTTGTGAGCCGTTGGATCCAGAAGAAGCACACGGATCGTGTGTTTCCTTCGTGTGCTTCTGAGCCGTTTCCCGCCCAAATATTTCCCGCCACCGTTTCCCGCCCAAATATTTCCCGCCACCGTTTCCCGCCCAAATATTTCCCGCCACCGGTAGTTCTATATAATCCAGTCGAAGGTAGGCATGGTACTCACTTGAGCGCAAGCATGGTGTGTATTGGTCCTTGCGAGAAGTGTGTGTCTGGGTTTCACATTTCCGCATCCGCGCATCTCGCTAGGCTGTCAAGCAATTTGAAGGTAGATGGTAGGGTAGTTCCAATTGAAGAAATTTTGCACACTGAGAGTCATCTCGCTTCACTCGGGGCGAAGCTATGCCGCGATGGGTTTCCGTATAGAACCCCGCTCCAAATTCGTGCAGAAATGCTCAGGCTTGCAGATAAGTTTGACAGGAAAGTTACGAATAGTCCGTTCTACCGAACTGAAGCTGACCGTAATTCGTACGGTCGTTCCTGTCTCTGGGTAGTTGACAGCGATGATGACGACGATTTCATGCCGTCGTCAAAGGAAAGGAGGGTTGAAGCACTGAGCAAGAAGGCTGAAGCTTCGTCCAAGGGCAAAGGCAAGAAGGCAGAATCTTCGTCAAAGGGCAAGGGTGGCAGCACACGCACGGCATAGGGTGGAGAAATTTGTTAGTTGTTCGTGATTGTTGTAATTTGTTCTACATGCATGTTTACTTGTTTCTTAGTCAATTATGTATCGGCGGTTCAAGAATGTTCTCTGTGTAATTTATGTTGTCACTGTAATTTGCATGGTTTGTTTAATATCAATGCGAAAAGTAGTTCAAAGGGGGTAGAAAAGTAGTCGAAAGGCCGGTCACACCTCGGAGTCCCGAGATCAACAGAATCTTGGGCACACTAAAATCTTGCAAACTTACACTAAAACCATGCAGAAGCAAAAATTCCTAACGTTTTCGTCTACCCCCATAGACGTGCATCGAAAGGGGGTAGCCCAGTGGACTTTTTTGCTTGGCTGTGTTAGGTTAGGCCATGGGAAGGTGACAAACATCAACATTAACAAATTGCAAGAGATTGTTGACAAGGGAGACTGTTTGACCTATAGAGATGAAATCCTCTCATCTTGGTCTTCTTATTGACCCAAAGAGCGACTCCTCGGTGTCAAAAGTAGTTCAACAACTTGGTTTTGTGGGTCTGCAGCTCTACCGTGAGGGAAAATTCTACTCAAGCCAACTTGTGAAGGATTGTTTCTCAAATTTTGTGAATAGACACCCACCAATTGGACGACGCAATAGACACCCATCTATGTACATAAAAATGAATAAAAATGGTAGACGCCTGTGCCGACGGCTTTGCCGTCGGCACAGAGTGCCGTCGACGTCACCTCATATGCTGTGCCGACGGCCTCCTGTGTCCCGACGGTGGCCGTCGGGAAAGAATGTCTGTGCCGACGGCCGTTTCTGTGCCGACGGACTTGTCGACGGCTGGTCCTGGTTCGCCCCTGTGCCGACGGCCCCGATAAATAGCCGTCGGCACAGATAATGGCCGTCGGCACAGTTCGCCATTCCTGTAGTGACTTGGATTGGATAAGTGGACTTCCTCTTTTCTCTCGAAGCCTCTCCTTTCTTCCTCCCCTTGAGAGTCGCCGGTGGATCGCCGGGCTGATCTGATGGCCATCTCGCCGGAGTAGCTGGCCGGAGATGGACTAGGAGAGGCGCCGGATCTAGGGCTGTAGATAGTAGGTGGAATAAAAGTAGGTTTTCTTGGTTTGGGCTTTATGCTCGTCTTGGCTTCTTGCCGTCTTTCTTCTTCTTTTTCGACTGGATTCCGGCGGCCCCCGGCGGCGCTGGATCCGGGCTCTTCTCCTTCTGTAGATCTGGTCCTTGGTGGATTTCCTGCAGGAGTAGAGACAGCCGAGGCTGGTTCAATAATCTCGCCGGGCTGCAGTATATGCGTGTCTCGAAGAGTGGAGATGTGGATTTCTCTCTGGCCGGCCGAGGTGGCGAGGAGAGGGAATGGTGTCATCTCTTCTTCTACGGGCTCGATGATGGTGCTGCGAGGTTTGTGTTGCAGGAATCCAGGAACCGCTTCTGCTGCACGGCGGAGGTGATGAAGCATGCGGCCAAGTTCCAGAGGGTCGAGGAGACGGTTTGCTTCGTCAGCTCGGCGACCTCTTCCTTAATAACGAGGTTCGTTAACTGCGATTTCAGTGGTGGTGGTGTGGATTTTGAAGAGTTCCTTGCTGTTCGTCATGGTGGCGAGGAAGGAGGAGTTCTTCCAATTCAGGGGAGAAGCTCGGCTTCTTTGGGGAGCTTCCTCACGGTGGCGTTCTTGCCGTCGCCGTTCCGGAAGGCGACCGCTCCCGCTTGTGGCGTTGGCTACGGCTTATTCCGGCCGACGTCTCATGGTCTTCTACAACCTCCTGGATGTTATGCCGTTTTTGGAGGCCCTCAAGCTACGGCGCAGCGCGCTCCCCCCCCTGGTCCCAAGTGGCGTAGTCCCCGGCGACGAGGAAGGTGGCTGTGCCGAGCTTCGGAAGAATCTCACCGGAGAAGGAGCAGGATCCAATTGCGTTCCCAAAAATTTCCTTAGGGTCCTTTGTGCAAAATGTAAGGGCATGGTTGTAATTTTCGGTTTTCTTGATGCCTTATCTGTAATTTGTACCGGTGCTGATTATGAATGAAGCCTTTAGGTCCTTCGGGACCGACCCCTGTTCAAAAAAAAAAAAAAAATAAGTGCTCGACGTAGTACCACTGTTACGTAGGCCAACCCTCGTGAGTCGTGCCGACGAAGCAGGTTGACTAGAGCGTCCAGGAAATACGGTACACACCTAATGCTGATTTCACCGGATCCTGCTAGGTTGTCACTTGTACATGCATCTTGGTCGGTCAGCTTCTGGAATCTGGACGCATGCATGCATGAGAGTTAGAATTTCCTGACGCATGCACTCGGCACTGACCAAGATGCATGGTTAACTACCGGCACCTGAAGTCTGAACCATGCATGGGGCGCCTCGCATGTGCTGTGGGCCAGGTTAATCGGTCACTGTCCTAACTATTGGAGCGCACTTTAAAAGACGGGTAGACAGACATATATAGCGATCAAGCAAGTCAAACCCTTCACCAAACCTGTACGTCCAGGCGGTGGCAACAGGAACCGTGCCACCTATCACATGGCCGCCAACCTGGGCTGCGTAAAAGTTCGATCTCGACATGCAGAGACACTGTAACATGTATTGCTAAGATCGACCACTAGCTCGACATGCAGGGACAAGCTAGTAACTGCCACTGACTAATTTGATCTCAATGAAGTGGTGTATGGCCGATCAGCTGATGGATCGGTCATCAGATGAATTCCTCCCATGTCGACACAATTTCAATTTCGCCCTTGCTTCCCGCTTTCAGCTGTACACGTAAACATCGTGGCGAGTATAGACAAGATGGACAATGATCGACGGACGAGCCGATGTCAGGGTGTGAAACCTCTGAATTCTGAAAACTAGTGACTAGCTACGTACACTATATAAGTTGGGGAGCATGCAGCTGCCACGCATGTGGCAACAATGTGCTGGCTACTGCTAAATACTCACTCCGTTTTAATTTAATTGACTTGCTATGTACCAGATACATCCACATGTGGTACATAGCAAGTCAATTAAATTGAAACTGAGGGAGTACAGACGACTGACGCGTCGTCGGTGCAAATCCGATCGTCAGTTTCACATGCATGCACACGCTAGCTGCATACTGATTGAAACAAATTCGTGCTAACGTGGAATACATTAGCTTTGAGACCACACCACAAAAGTCCATGGAGCCGCGTACGTTCGAGCTGTTTCACCTACATTCATACTGCTTGGCCCCTTCGATCGATCGATCGACTGGGAATATTTCCCGTCCATGCGCATGGTCCATCTGATCGATCTGCTTCCCGTTGTCTCCATTTTCGATCGGGAATTGTACAGGCCCTAGAAGCCACTAAAGGCCCGTTTGGAACACGGGAAATTTGTACGAAAAGTGGAGGAACACCGTTCACACGGGAAACTATTCCTTTGCACCGTTTGGAATGCAGGAATGAGCACAGGAATTTCATGGGATAGGAATCAACTTCCTTCGCTTTTTCAGGAATTTTGCAGGATTCTAAACATCGGGTCTGACCTCATTTGTTTCCATTCCTTCGCGAAGTCCGAGACACCCTTTTAAATGGCCCACTAGTCATTGCCCTGTAGGGATATTGGTAGTACCGTACGTACGCACACCAGCTAATTGCTCTGTCTACTAATCTGGTTTCCTTAAGCAAGCATCATTCATCCAGATTCCTGTAGGTTTTTTCCTGCGTTCCAAATGACCTTGTGTGAAATTTTCCTTTGTTTCAAATTCCTCTGGTTTCCACGTGTTTTCCTTTCCTATTCCTATGTTTTTCCTGTTCCTACGTTTTTTCTACCCCGCGTTCCAAACGGGGCCTAAAGGCAAAAGTGGTTGTACCTACGCCTACAGTAGCTAGCTATAGTATGCGTTTGTTCTCTTGACCCTGGAACGGCCGCAGCGCACGAGCTTCTGCTTGTCTCTTTGCGAGTCTACAACGTAGTAATTGCCTTTACAAATTTTCAACGGAGCACTGTACGTACTACCACATAACCAAATTGTATTGTACAGTGACGACGACGAACAATAATGGCTCCGGGTAAAGCCGCAGCTCGTGATAGCTAGAGTTCTTCACTCGCGCAGATGTCCAGATGCTTGCTCGATCGGTTCGGGTTCCGACTTCCGAGAGGTCTTGATCCGTCCAACAGACAGCCGCAAAGACGAGACGACAGAGATCGTCCTCTTCTCCAGTCAACCGTGCTGTCATATCCGCACCGTTTATTTTAGCATTGCAATTTCTATTATATATTGATCTTGTGATAAGTGTTGGCTTTACATTGGGTGTAGCAAGTAAATCGTTTTGAATTTTGGCGAACTTAGCATTGGTCAGTAGTAACAATTCCTTAATTCTTACGTAGAGGAGAGAGATTTATATGCCAATATATTATGCTTGGTACCTTTCATGCTTGTTAGCTTGCAAGTGTTGTATTTTTGAATTGAGAATTCTATGCTGACAAGAAAGACAACTTTATTATGCATGTTTGATCTTATTGCTTTTTATATTTGTTTGTATCTCTCAATTCTTATGTTTGGTACAAAGACTTGCTATCCTAAAGCCTTGTATTGAGTTCGTGCATTCAAAACCTTGTGCCAAAACTCCACCATAACTTCCTATATGCGGTATTTCACAGTCACTTCAATTAAATTTGTCATCTGCTATCTTTACAATATTCAAAATACTTCATAATTGTACCACTGTTTTCAGCTCATGAGGAAGTATTAGTTGGGTTTATTATCTTCCATGCTAAATAAAGTTTACCCTTGACTTACATGCTTCATCTTCTTGTCTCTAATTTTGGACAGAGCTAGTTAGACCATAGTAATTATAAAAGAGACGCTCCTCCATGGATATGTTCAAAGTTGGCAGGCACCCGTGAATTTGGTTGGATTGTTTTATCTTCTCTTTAGTTACACTTAAAACACACAATCATGCATTCGAGAAAGCTCTCCCAGTTTAAAGGTCAAGATCATGATATTTAAGAAAGATAAAATACGCATGGACACTTACATATATTTGTAATTCACCTAATTGACACGACTTAATTAGCAAGACATGCAAACAAAAATTACATCCTTAAAATTTAGTGCAAGTACAAGATTAAATATCAAAGTTAAAATTGCGTGATAAAACAATTTTTATCTTCCAAATATATTTGTTCTATCATGTGTTAATGAAATGCTTAAAATCACAAGTCGAGAGAAGGAGTTTTAAGTGAAAAAGGTAAAAATTGAGGTTTCCTTTGGGGAAGATAATCATTCTGCCCAAAAATGTAGAACAGGAATCCAAAGTCGACATGCACCAGTCTGATACCACGCGGTTTTGTTGCCCGGCCCAGCCTAGCGCGCGAAACCTCACCCTATGTGTCGCCTTTAGCAGGAAGTCATGCATATCGCACGTTGTAAACCGTATGGATGATGATAGGCGCTGGGCCCATTTTCGATTCTAGAACTGAGTTGGTTCGCTGGTAGTTGTATAAAATCTGTTCCCTAAACAAAAAATTGATGTACTACTAGATGTCCGGCTTGGGACCCGTTTTCACCAACATTATTTACAAAATCTCTCAAGCAAAATCAGTGTTAAATATGGTTTTGATATTGGTACATTTGGAGTTTAAAACTCAGTTGGTAAATTGATGAAACCTTTTGAAATCAATCATTTTTTTTCAAAAGTTCCTAAAGCTTTCAACGAGTTTCCGACGACCACGATGTCGAGAGATCATCGTCCCGGATAAGCTTGTACCGAGAAGGGCCGGGAGATAATCCCAGCTCCGAACAGACGAAGATGGGGGATACCAAACTTGCAAGTTCCCTGACAAAGTTGTACCTAGATGAGCTTTTATCGGGCGGATGCGGAACTTACGAAAACCAAATGTGCCACAACATCATGCTCACCACTGAACGTCGCCGCCGTAGACATACATTTATCATGGCATTCCTAATGCCAGATGATCGATTCCAAACTCCAGCCCGTCAAGACGCTACTCTGGGGTAAAACACGGATCTGTGACGGGCTGAAAGATCTTTATTCTCATTGTCGCCGATGCCCCTACACTGAAGGCAAAAAATTCAAAAACCCTTCGGGAACCGGTCATTCGATCTGAGGTCCCCCCACCCTGTAACTACCGTAGCGGCTGGCGGAGGGCAGGGGAACCGGCGGTCGCGGCAGCCGAGGATAGGAGCTAAATCGCCTTAGATCGCCTCTGTTACAGGAGTCCTCAAACATTTTCAATACGCCGATCACATATTAGTTTTCATATTTTGTATGTAACATGGTTTTCCTTGGATACTTTCTCATGTATGTGTGCCACAACATGTTTATGGTAGACAGCCGCGCGAGTCAAGGACAACTCGTTAAAAAGTTATGGTTTTTAATTTAGTTTTTTCTTGAAAAGGCGAGTTCCGAATCAAATACTACCTCCGGTCCAAATTAAGTGTCGCGGAGGTGCACTAAACTAGTATAGATTAGGGACCGGAGGGAGTAGCAATTTTCGCATACAAAGGTTCGCTCTTGTCGCTCGCCCTTAAGCTTTTCGTCTACAAAGGTATACAATAGTCCACGCAAAAAAAAAAGGCGTATCAGGACGTAGCCAGGGTCACACCAACGGAACGCGCTAGTCGTCCCGCCCCGCACTCTGTTCCCACGATTCGTCCGCTCTGTTGCTGCTGCGCCTGCATGCGAGTCCACCTCTCGAGACGACGACCATGGCGCTCCACCCGGTCCCGGACCCCGCCGCTTGTTCCTTTTGGATCTTCTTGCTATCGATGAGTGACGGCAGAGCGAATCGACGCAAGTCGTCGTCGCTTCGTCACTGGACACTGCTGCGGTGGGCGGCGGTGCTGGTTTCTTGCGTTGAGGTCACCGTTGTGATCCGATGCTGATCATTGCTGTCTCGACCGCTGGTCAACTCCTACTCCCCATGACATGATCATCGACCTGGCCCCCTTCCGCTGCGAAAGCCTTGAGACCCAGCAACAACAACAAGGTTGACCAGAGCGTCCAGGAACCGCAGATTTTGATGGTTCCGCTGGCGATCATGGGAGGTCGTTACTGCATGTCACTTGGGCATCTTGGTCAACTTCTGGAATCTGGAAGCATGGCAGTAAGAATTTCGTGCCGCATCTGTCACCAAAAACGATACCGGCACATGATCACTTCTACGTACTATACCTACCTCAAGTCTGGATCATGATGCAGATCGCCTCGCATGCATGTGCTCTGTGCCACGCGTTAATCATCCAGTGACAACCAGAGGCCAAAATGCCACTCCCTCCTAGCTATTGGAGCGCACTTTAAAAGCCAGGGACATAGAGACAGACAGACCGATCAAACAAGTCAAACCCTTTACCAACAACCTGTACGTCCAGGCGGTGGCAACAGGAACCGTGCGACCTAACTCCCACTTAGTAAATCTTAATGAATGCATACAAAGGACAGGAAACGAGGCCGTGTAACACAATAGATCAGGGTGCACATGGCCGGCCAACCTGGGCTGGCGTAACATCCATCTCAACATGCATGATACCGTCGATTACATCGACCACTACTGTAACACCTATTGTAAAATAGCGCAGCAAAAATAGATCAAACAAAGAACACAAACACAGATTTTTACGTGGAAAACCCTTACGGAAAAAATCACGGAACGCACGAATGCGTATCACTATAATCAGGAGGAGTTACCACTACGGGAGAGCGCGGCTTTGCCGTGTGCTATAAACTTTGCCGTGTGCAGAGTCACGGGCACACGGCAAACTACATCTTTACCGTGTGCAGCACACGGCAAAGAAATACACACGGCCTCGTAGTGCTAAAAACACTCGGCAAACCACAACACACGGCAAAGAAAGAAAATAACACACCGTAAAGTAGAACGCACGGCAACGGCCGAGGCCACGTGTCCACAACGCCAGCGGCGTTAAAATTTCCGTCACTGCGGTCCTTTGCCGTGCGCCAAAGATAGCACACGGCAAAGATATAAACTTTGCCGTGTGCCGGCACACGGCAAAGACGTACATGAATTTTTCCTCCCACATTACCTACATCAGACATAAATAGTTACCACATACATGCTTCATCATGATTAAATTAAATTGCACTAAAAATAGGATCACACCTAACTCAACCAAACAAAAAAATCCACCGGGCTACCCCTTTCGACTCCGGTTAAAGGGATATACGACAACTATGACTTTTCTCCTGCGGCGGAAACCACCATTTCGGGTTCGACGGAGGGAACCATGTCATAACATGACCCCAAATCAGGTTAGTTATGTTCACATGGCCCACCCAAACACAACCAAGTATAAAAGTCCTTGGAGCTACCCCCTTTCGACGCTCGTCGAAGGGGTAGACGACACTGTCGAGTTCCGGTCTACTTTGGGGGGGTTTCGACGAAACGGGGGGCTTCGGGTGTCGGAGCCTCACCAAAACATAGGTGGTGCCCTAATATATGCATTAGGTTGTGGTGGTAGGTTGATATGTACATATCTAGACTCCGAGGTGTGACTGGCTTCACAAACCCCACTTATCCCCCTCGAAGGTTATGCTCTTCTATGCGGAAACCACCATTTCGGGTTCGACGGAGGGAACCATGTCATAACATGACCCCAAATGAGGTTAGTTATGTTCATATGGCCCACCCAAACACAACCAAGTATAAAAGTCCTTGGAGCTACCCCCTTTCGACGCTCGTCGAAGGGTAGACGACACTGTCGAGTTCTGGTCTACTTTGGGGGGTTTCGACGAAACCGGGGGCTTCGGGGTGTCGGAGCCTCACCAAAACATAGGTGGTGCCCTAATATATACATTAGGTTGTGGTGGTAGGTTGATATATACATATCTAGACTCCGAGGTGTGACCGGCTTCACAAACCCCACTTATCCCCCTCGAAGGTTATGCTCTTCTATGCGGAAACCACCATTTCGGGTTCGACGGAGGGAACCATGTCATAACATGACCCCAAATCAGGTTAGTTATGTTCACATGGCCCACCCAAACACAACCAAGTATAAAAGTCCTTGGAGCTACCCCCTTTCGACGCTCGTCGAAGGGGTAGACGACACTGTCGAGTTCTGGTCTACTTTGGGGGGTTTCGACGAAACCGGGGGCTTCGGGGTGTCGGAGCCTTAGCAAAACATAGGTGGTGCCCTAATATATGCATTAGGTTGTGGTGGTAGGTTGATATATATACATATCTAGACTCCGAGGTGTGACCGGCTTCACAAACCCCACTTATCCCCCTCGAAGGTTATGCTCTTCTATGCGGAAACCACCATTTCGGGTTCGACGGAGGGAACCATGTCATAACATGACCCCAAATCAGGTTAGTTATGTTCACATGGCCCACCCAAACACAACCAAGTATAAAAGTCCTTGGAGCTACCCCCTTTCGACGCTCGTCGAAGGGGTAGATGACACTGTCGAGTTCCGGTCTACTTTGGGGGGGGGGGGGGGGGGTTCGACGAAACCGGGGGCTTCGGGTTGTCGGAGCCTCACCAAAACATAGGTGGTGCCCTAATATATGCATTAGGTTGTGGTGGTAGGTTGATATATACATATCTAGACTTTATTAATAAAGTTTTAATATATAGTTAATAAATGGAACTTTATTAAAAAAATCCCTCTTTGCCGTGTGTTTATCCGTGGCACACGGCAAAGAGCCAGGATAATATAACCGCGCGGCATCTCGTCCTCTTTCCCGCATCGACCAAAAAATCCCCTCTTTCCCGCGTACACACCTCACGCCGCCGCCCCGGTCGATCTCCACCTCACGCCGCCGCCACCCACCTCGCCGCCGTGACCTGCGCCGGCCCCGGCGTGGGTGGATCCGTCCTCCATGCGTCCCCATCTGAGATCGTCCCGGCGCGTCCCCGACCTCCTCCTCCAGAAGCAAGCTGCTCGGCCGCCGCCCCCCGTCCTCCTGCTCCTGAAGTTGCTCCGGCCTCCGATTCCCCGGCCCCCTCCTCCATAATCAGCTCCGGATCGACGCCGCTGCCCCGACCTTGACCTCCCGCTGGTCGACCCCGCATCAAGGTGAGCTCGGTCAGAAACCCCCTCCTCCAGAATCAGCTCAGTCGACCCCGCATCAAGGTGATAGATTGTTGTATTGCCCAAGAGGTGTTTGTTGTATTGCCTAACCGAGATATTTCTAGGATAAATGATAGATTGTTGCTAAATTTTGATGTTCAAAATCTGGTTATAGAACTGTAGCCAATGCAAACAAATTTGTTGGAGAACAGTAGGTCATCTGCCTTGCTTTATTTGTGATGTGCCAACTTAGTGCTTACTTTTAGTGAAGATGGCAAATAGGAACTCAATTATGATGGAGATGTAGAACCGACCCTTCCCTTAATATCTAAGTCTTGCATGTGTTGTTCAATGGCATTGTTGTAGAAGTGACACATGTAGAACCGACTCCATTGTTGCCATCCGTTAACAAAAAAATTGCTATTCTTTTTTCAGATGTAGTAGTTCCTCGCCAGCGTCGGGACCAACGTTGGGGGGCTTCTTCTGCAGCTGAGGAGCGGCCCTGACCTTTTTCGCCGATTGCTCACGCTTCGAGGGTATGCATCTTTGCCTCTCGCTACATAGGTTTATTTTGTTCTAGATCACTAAGTTAGTCGCGTAACCCTAGTCAGATCCCGTTTAGAAGGGTTATAAATTTATAAATATGCAAGATTGTCCATCTTTGCATATTTATAACCGTAACTCTTCTGGATTGTCCACGTTTTTGGAAAACCCGAGTATGTGTAGATCAAGTCGTGTTCCATGTTCTACCCCGACCCGAGACAGAATTTCGGCAGCACCTCCCCGTTGTTCTTCGGATGCACACCCTCTCGGCTTGTGTCTAACTTAACCTTGCTTCTATAGCGAATTCATGGATCGATATTGGCCAAGTGCCAACGATCCTTCCCTAAGTGAGGAGGACGATTTTCTCCGTAAGGGTGCCGGGAATGGCCAACCAAGTTACATTGATTGGTTGCGAGCAAAAGTACTTTCTATTTCCCCTCCTTGTTAGTTTTGCATCTCAATCCGCCTTACTTGGCGCTAATGCTTTTCGCTTGAACCTACAGGCTGACGTAGACCATGCAATGAATGAGGAGTTGAGAACCGTTGCCATGGGTTTTGACTATAGGGTCCTTAGGTACAACACGTACGACGTCAATGGGTATCGCTTCCGAACTCGTATCCACGAGGAGAGTCGGCCTAATCGGAAAACAACGAATAGTGGAGTTTTAACCGTATGCAATGGAGTAGAATACTATGGAGTACTTGAAGAAATATATGAGCTACAATGGAAAAGAGTAGGAGGACTGCATCCTAAGGTCATTATTTTCAAGTGCAAGTGGTTCGATCCACAGCATTATAGAGGAGTACCGGCTGTTGGGCTAGTTGAAATTAATCGAGAAAAGCTTTTGGATTGCCCAGATGTCTATATCGTGGCTCAAGAGGCAACCCAAGTTTATTACCTCCCATACGCGTGCAAGATTGCTCGTTTGCGGGATTATGATGTCCCGTACAAGGTGTCACCGTATGGTAAATTACCTATGCCAATCGATGATGATTATAACCCTCTCATAAACGCCGACACATATGAGGGAGAATTCTTCCAAGAGGAAGGTGGGCTCACAGGCCATTTCGTGGTAGACTTGACGGATGGTGAGGGCGTGGAAGAAGATGTTGGCAGTGCCGGTGTCGACTCTGAAGAAGAGGTTGACGACATTAACGACTTGGCATTTCTCCAGCGACTTAGTTCACAGAACGACAAAGCCGTCGAAGATGGGGATACCGAAGTTGATGACACACGTGATAGTGACGATGAGACTGACGCTCCAGGGGCTAATGCTAGACCTCCAGATCCAGACGATCCCGACTTTGACCAATATATGTATGCTGCTATTTATTTTACTTAATTTAATTGCTTAGCATGACTTCTATTTATTTTATTTGCTTCACATGCTTTCTAATTATTTCACTTAGTTTATTTGCTTAGCATGAGTTCTATTTATTTTATTTGCTTTTGCATTCATACTAATCGGTTCAATGTTTGTCATTGCAGGCCACAGAAACATGGTAGGAGGCGGCAGCTCAAGCAGCGGGACAGGGAGAGGGGGCGGGAGGAGAGCAGGGACGAGAGGGAGAGGGGGCACGACGAGGCACCTCAACGCTGTGATCCAGCAGGTGGAGAGGAGGCAGCAGGAGGAAAGAGGCGAAGGACCCAGAGTCGGCGGTTCCTCGAGAGGGACCGAGGGTAGGCCTCCGAGGAGGAAGAGGAGGGTGGGTGGGAGAGGAGGTGGGGTGGGGGAGCGGGAGGGGGAGGGGGGACGAGGGGGGTGGGGGAGGGGGGACGAGGGGAGGAGACAGAGGGGGAGGAGAGGGACAGGGACTTTTCTGCTGAGGATGAGGTCCCGTCAGCTGATGGCTCCGATCCTGAGGAGGAGGGTTGTGAGAATGAAGCGTCTAGTGACGTGTACCTGCGAGGTCCGGTAGCGCTCCCAAAGTCGGTCCCGCTAGCACAACGACCTTTGGTTGAACCAAAGGGCTCTACGTAAGATGCACACTCTATTCAATTTGTTTCTAACATTTTGAAACTTAAATCTCGACAATTTCTAGTTAACATATGTGTTCCTGGTTTTGTAAATAGGTTCAAGAAGCATGAAGATGGAGGGCGGCACATGGGGCATGTGCTTGGCTCTCTGATGAAGACCCACTACCCGGGGATGGTGACACGCCCTAAAACTGGTGAGGTCGTGCCAGCTACGCGGTGGGAGGACTACAAGCTTCGTTCTGACACCACCCACGGCTCTAAGTACGAGGCCGTGCTCCACGATTTCTGGGTAAGTCATCAACCACATTTCGTTTAGCACATCTCATCCTTTTCACTAACTTGCACATTCGTCGTGCTTAATTCCAGGAGTTCTTTAGATGCGAGGAGGGGAAGGAGGCAGAGTGCAGGAAGATCCTCATTAAGAAGGGCGTCAAGAAGGTGACAGACATGATCTACGAGGCGCGCGTCTCTGCTGTCTTCAGGATCGAGGCGGCCAAGGGGAATAAATGCATAAGGAAGAACGCCATTTATATGTACCCCACGGCTGAAGAGTATAATTCGGTAAGTTTACTTGTTATTCCTATGCATGGCTAACACTTGAGTTATTCTTCATGCATACTAACCACATACTATTCCTATGTAGGTGAGGCCTGCCTGGTGCGCCTCCCATGTGGAATGCTGGAGGCGGCTGTCGGCTTGGTGGGGCTCTGACGAGTGGAGGGCGATCAACGCTACTGGCAGGGAGAATCGGTTGGTCGTGAAGGCTACACACCACCAGGGTAGCCAGTCCGTGGATGGGTACGCCAAGCTATATGTAAGTGTTTATTTTTCACAAGTTCTTTATGCATGCTTGATTAGGCGGAACAAGATATGTTTTTCTAACCATATCACTTTTAATTGTAGTCGACTCACAATAAGGTGCCAGAGCCTAACACTTACCAGGCGTACCACATGGCCAAGCTGGCATCCGCCAAAAAGGCCAAGCCGTATGATCCCGCTACTCCCAGCTCCTCTTTCAACTTGCCCACAGCCAAACGCAAGGACAAGTACGATAATGCGATCAAGGCGAGGGACGGGGAGACCATTGACCCGAGCTCACAGGACTTTGACCCGGTGGTGGTCATGACGTCAGGAGGAGGACTGAAGCACGGGCGGCCAGCTCTTGGAGCCAGCACCTTCCCTATAGAGATGGAAGGCCTAGCCAGCATGAGGGCTAGGTCTACGAGCTCCAGCTTGCAGATCCAGAGGCGCGACGAGCCTGCACGTGACCTACAAACGGTTAGATTCATTAAAATGATGCATCCTCAATTATTTGCATGTTTTCGTTCTAGCTAATGCAAACTATTTCATTGGATCAGGCGATGGAGGAGATGGCAGCCAAGAACGCAGCCCTAGAGGAGCAGCAGAGGCTCCTACAGGAGCAGCACAGGCAGGAGGCCGAGCAGACGAGGAAGGAGATGGAGGCGCTGCGGGGACAGATGGCGGTCTTCGCGGTGAGTTTCATGTGCATAAGATACAAACGGTAGTCTACTGTTTCATTTATTAACCTTGCTTGTCAAAAATAACAGAATATGTTCCGGACCAACGGTATGATGGTTCCTGACATGACATTTCAAGCGATGGCGATTCATTCATCTCCGCACACCGTAAGTTCTCATGTAATTTTTTATGTCTTTTCACCATGTCCATCTAACCGGGGCTAACCATCTAATTCAATATGCATGTAGGTTGCCTCCTCGAACGGATCGCCCTCGCCCCAGACACCCGGAGCAGCAGATGGAGCAGCAAAGGCTACTCAGCCACCTTTAGCAGGCCGCCAGGTAGTTAGCTCAAACCCTCGTAGCTCTTGCCTGCTATGTTGTCAAAAACTTACTTTGATGTTGATTAATCATACATGTCAACTAGCTACCCATATGCTTAGCTTGTCAAACTACTTTGTGCAATATGCTCATGTATGCCACAAATACTCTGTTATTTTCATTCATATGTACTTGTGTTGAATTCCTAGATGTTGGAATGCTCATGCCTTTGTGTATTTTTCTCAATGTTTTAGATGAATTGGAACGAGGAACGGATGCCATGATGACCGGGAGCTGCTTCGTCATTGTTTTGTTGTGTTTCAATGATGTAGTCGGAGTGGACTTCTTTGTTGTGCTAAATTTGAACTTGATACTACTATGTGATGTTTTGGACACTATGTGTGGTGTTTTGGATGAGATATGTGATATTTGTGTGAGATATGTGTGAGATATGTCTTATTTTGTGTACATATCTGTTATGTAATTGTTCTGGAATTTTTGAACTGCAGGAACTGAAAAATTAAAAATGTTGTGAAAATTATGGTCATCAAAGACTGACATAAAATCGGCGCCAGGAAGCACAGGCTGGTGACACGCGTCCCAGCACACGGCAAAGAGGCGTACTCTTTGCCGTGTGTCTGCGCCAAGCACACGGCAAAGAGAGACGCTCGTTGCCGTGCTGTCCTGTGGAAGCACCCGGCAAAGAAGACAACACGGGAACCTAGCTGACGGGTAGGTCCCACGTTCATGTTTTGCCGTGTGCCGCGTTTGATGACGCACGGCAAAGAATGAAGACGCCGTCTGCCGTCGTCAAGTCCGTGTGGGACCCACGTTTTGCCTTAGCCGTGCGCCACGAAATCTGACACACGGCAACCTTTGCCGTGCATTTCTCCCCGTGTACCGTTTGCCGTGTGCGGCACACGGCAAAGCCGTTGCCGTGCGCTTTTCTGCCTTCGCCGTGTGTTCCTGGCACACGGCAAAGCCGCGCTCTCCCGTAGTGTACAATACACGAGAGGACAAATCCTCTACGTACTATCAATCTGGTGGAAATCTCTCTCAATCTAATTTATGACTACCTCTAACTATATATGGGGGGCAAACAACTCTCTTTCTTGGCGGACACGAAACAGAGTTGTAGACATGTCTTATTTTGCTAGGACTCCATCTATAATAGGATTCGGAATACAATAAAACAACAACACCATGTACACGGAGACGCAGACATGGATACATGGCCGTACACGTGGAGGGACAAGCTAGTAACTGCCAATGACTTCTCCATGAAGTATCGCTGATCATTCATGGATCCATCATGAAACGAATTTCTCCCTGTCGACGGATTTTAAATTTGCTCCTGGATCACACTTTTAGCTAAATATCGTGTACTTATATAGATAGATGAACAATGACGGACGAGACGATGGCAGTACGTGTGTGAAAACGTAGGGAGCAGCTGCCATGTGGTAACTACGTACGGGGACTGAGGCGTCGTCGGTGCAAACGCGCGCGATTGTCGGTTCCACATGCACATGCACACGCCAGCTGCAAATTCGTGCTAACGTGGATAACAGCAGCTTTGATAGATACACACGGCCAGAAAGTCGCGTGAAGCCGCGTACGATCGGGCTGTTTCATTCATACTTGCCCCCATCGATCTATCGATCGACTGGGAATATTTCCCGTCTGGTCCATCTGCTTCCCTTTGTCTGCATCTCGTCGACCGGGAAATTGTCGAGGGCCTATTACTAGAAGCTATACTATATACTACTAAAGGCGAAAGTTGCCGTAGCTATACGTAGCAGGCTCGTATGTTCTTGCCCCAGTTTGGAACGGCCGCACGGGCTTCTGCTTGTCTCTTTGCGAGTCTACAACACATAACGTAGTAGCCTTTGCAAGTTTTCAACGGAGCACTGTACGTACCGCTACGTCTACAAATTTTATTGTACAGTGACGACGATGAACAATAATGGCTCGGGGTCAGCCGCAGTACATTCCTGATAGCTAGAGAGACCTATATATAGAGTTCTCACGCAGATGTCCATATGCTTGATCGATCGGCTCGGGTTCCGACTTCCGAGAGGCTATGGCGTGCCCCATCCTTGATCTGTCCAACAGACCGCCGCAAAGACGTACGATCGAGAGAAACACCGGGCAGATCGTCCTCTTCTCCACTCTCCACCATACTGTCTGCCTGCTAGTGCTAGCGAGCTGCCACGGCAAGTCAACCGGAGTACATTCGTCGTGCATGTTCAGTTCGATCCCATGGAAGAAAATTCCAAAAGCAGACAATGCAAAGTTCGGCGAGATGAAACCCGTCACATGGCTAGGGCTAGCTTCTGAGATTGGACTCTGCCGTATTGGAAATCAATCGAGACTAGGAAAGATATGGTCTACTAGTAGTACTTTTCAAGGAGGATGTGATGACACTACTAGTGACTGTAACCACCATGCATGGTGAAAACAAAGAGATGGCACCACATAGGGCTGGCTGACCACACCAATTAAGGGCGTGCCTATGATTGAGATCGCTAGCGTAAAACGAATAGTACAAGCTCAGAGGTGACTCGTGTCTGCACTGCACCGGTAAATCATGTTGGATTAATTGTAGTATATATACGTCATTCGTCATTGCAGAGTAGAAATTTGACGACCCCGGTTTTTAGATGCACAGAAACGTGGAGGCAAAGGGAGTAGAGCCCTCTTCGTGTATGAATTCAAAATGCATAAGGCATTTCTATTTTCGTTTTTTCGCTGGCTAATTCATGTACGCCACGTTATGTGATCCTGAATTGTAAACTTTCGTTGCAAACTTCGTAATAAAAGCTAGATCGTGTGCATTGTCACGATGTAAAGGCGGGCTGACCACCTTTTCAAAAAATATGTGAAAACAACAAAAGTTATCTTTTCTTATAAGTTGAGCACAAAACCCTGAATTAGAAAGACCAATGCTGAGCATCAACCGGATTTACGACCAAAATTAGCCGGCTGCCTAACCGTCCGATCCACTTAAATGGCAAATTTGGTGCATCCGATCATCATAACAAAATTTCCCGAGAGCAAGAACTTTTACTGGTGTATGCAGCGTCGCTTTCTCTCCGTCATCTCTAAAATTGTGAGAAATGCTTGCAACATTTCTAGTAGTCCTTGTAGAAAAAATAAAGTGTGTCAAATCGGAAAAAAAACATCTAATGTCATAGAAATACATTTCCGATGATATATTTATGTTCGGACGGGTCGTGCACGCAGATCAGAATGGTAGCACATGGAAGACAACAATGTATATAGGTTCACCCCCAACCCCCGGGTGCACAGCACTTGGTAAAAACCCTACTCCTGTTGTGTGGCGGTGTATTTTATCTGTCGTATGATCGACGGTCTCAAGGTAGAGCTCGAGATGGGTGGATGCTGATGGTGTGTGATGAGCACTTGTGTGTATGAGAAAATGGATCTCTCCTTAAACAGCTCCCAACCGTTTATATATGGCGAGGGTTAGGGCTACAGGGTGTCAATCGAGTCCTTGGATCTGTGCGTTCACATAAAAGACTAACAAGATATGCTAGTTCCGATCCGAGTTAGTTTGCGATAAGTATCCCACTAAATCTGGCATTCGACGATCTTGGAGTTCCTTGAAGATGTATTCCCCCGCCTGGGGTCCGGGTCCTTGAAGTGCGCCACCCTGGCCACAATTCCCCGAGTCCTTCGTGACCAAAGTGACACATTGCCTAAATCAAAATAGGCATGATTGACGCTTTTATTGGACGCCGAGTAGTAATCCCCATTCCCGACGGTGAGAAATGGAGGTTGCCAAGGAGTCTCTCCACATGTTTTCATCATGAAGAGAAAATCGAGCGGGTTAGGACTGTGGGGTAGGAGCACCGTCATTGAGCTTACGGTTCTCTGCACTGTTGGGATATGCCCTAGAGGAAATAATATTATGTAATATCTATTACTAATTCATTATTAATGTTTATATCTCTATGTTATAACTGTTGTGATACTTGAACATGAGATTCAAAGGAAATTCATACGCACGTGTGGAGAAGTAAACAAACAAGTGTTTCGAATCTAGCTTCTAAGATTAGTTTGCATGTTGTTTGATGATCACGTTTTCTTGATCATGGACTAAGTTAAATAGAAAAAACAACTTAATGCATCTCTAGCGATTGATTACTATATTACCAAGTACAAGACATTCAGTTTTATAAAATTATTTATCAAACAGAAAAAAGAACTAAGAGTTTTTTAAGAGACTTGAGTTGATTGATACTATTTCGATACTAAGTACAAAGTAAGTATGCAATGCCATTGTTTAACCTGAGAATGTGGACGAGCAATGCAATAATTATAGAAAAAACCTCGTAGATACTTTGTATATTCTATGAGTTTCTATTTAAAGATTGATTGTTATATGTTCTATTGAGTTACACTTAAAATAGATAACCAAGCATTCGAGAAACCTCTGCCAGCTTTAAAGGTCAGGATCATTATATTAAAGAAAACTAAAATACACATGGAACTTACATATACTTTTTTTTGCGTCTCACTTAAGTGGGTACAAGTTATAGTATCTGGTCAGACACACAGCATTACACACGCACACCACACTCACACCACTAGTTGTGAACCTAATCTAGACCTACAAACTAAACCCGACTTGTCTGCCTGGTACAAGATTTTTTCCTTATGGAGCTCACAGGCGAGATCAGAGACACTTATTGATGATGTGGAATACTGTTCCTAGTGAACAGTACCACGGACACTGTTCCTACTGAACAGTGCCGCGAGCGTGAGACACCCGAAATTCGTCCACAAGGGATCGAACCCGGGCGGGTGGAGCAGCCACCGCTGGCTCCTACCACTGGGCCAACGCCCAGTCCTTCGGAACTTACATATACTTGTAGTTCACCTAATTGACATGACTCAGTTTGGCAAGACATGCAATTTGTTATTTACATGCTTCAAGTTTAGTACAAGTGCAATGTTAAATATTTAAGTTAAAATTACATAATAAAAATTATCTTCATATATAGTTATACTATCACTTTTAAATCTTAAAACGCTAATAAATCATAAACGGACAATCCAAATGACACGGAACTTTCGCAGAATACATAACGGACCATATACGACCTACTAGAATTTTTTTAATTTTTTCTGAAATGTTTGAATTTCAAGATCACTTTTTGGTTCAATCTTAGCCGTTGGATGGAGAACTAAAGGTGGATATATGGGGGAGAGGCAAGTCACTGAATCCCAGTCCGGTTTCATGTAGCTGCGGTTGGACTGTACAGTGAGTGCTAGCTGTAGACTCGTGCTAGCAGATACGACCAGGGGTGAGTGCTGTACCTAGATCGAGCTACAAAGGATGCAATGATTGACGTCAGGTAAGTAAAATCTAGAATCGTATATACTTCAACTTACAAGCTTGCTAGACCGCTCAAATGCTCGGACCAGAGTTGACTTGTACGTGACCAAACCACACTACCACTACCGGTAAAACATGTCAATTCGGTTACGTAGCTAGGGACAGCGTGGAGTGCATACCACCATTTGACCTCCTCGAGATGGACCGAAGCGTAGAGTCGAAGAGAGAGGCGGGATAAGACCAACCTCTAGCTACCATATTTAACACGCGTACGTTGACATCAGACAGGAGTCGCCGCGCCCAAGGATACCGTTGAAGGTGGCGGCCCCTCCTGGACCTTACGTGCCGTCGATCAGCTGCCACATGGATGCGTACGGCGCGGCGGGCTATGTAGGCCAGGTAGCTACGTACGGCTCGCTCGGGATACACCACGTACGGCATGGCCCCGGCCGCTGTTGACGCACAGCAAGCGCGCCCACAGTCGCGCCGGGTATGGATGCGTTAGATCATCTCCAAGCGGAGGAGCCCCTATATTCGGTCTCCAAACTGTCCGCGGACGTGTCGATTGAACAACCCTCAAATGTGGTGCTCTACAATCACAATGGTCAAATTTTCACACCCAAAAACATGCAAAACCATGCAACGTAGATCACAGGGATGTTAGAGTATAATACGTAGAGATAGGATTCAATATTTTTTCACATGGTATCTCGCGACGCCAATCCTAGGTTTCACCAATCAAAGATTAGATCGGTTCCTAGATTAGATTTAGATTCAATTTCGAAGCTCTCATTTCCGTAGATTAGATCAGTTTAGCCAATAAATCCCTAAATCTCACGACCTCAAACATCCGGCGGATACTGTGCAGAAATCGACAGCAAAATGGAGCGGTGCGAGCATACACGGCGGCATCGAGCAGCGGAAACACAGCCCGTCGCGTGGTCGCAGCTGCCCCTGACCCCCCTCATCACGCGCAGCGGCCGGAGATTCTAGCCCCACGCCCCCACTGGCGGCACGTGTTAGGTTTAATCTTGATTCCATGTATCTGCATGCTTAGTTTGAGCTCTGCATGTAGTTTGATGTTAGTAGTGTTAGCCGAGTGATTCGGTGGATGATTATTTAGGCAGTTAGCTGCATGCGTACTAGTCTTTGGAGTCTCGAGAGATTCTAGGAGAAGATAAAGTAATGGGTTAATGCGTGGAGTTAGTTGGTTAGTGGAGCAAGTCGTGTGGTGCATGGCATGAGAGCCGGCAGACTGTTGCCTAGCTGCGTGAGTCTATTTAAGGTTGTAAAGCATGTTTGTTTCAGATAACGAGATAGAGAGAAAATGTAGCACTTGTGGCTGCCAAAGGAGAGTCTCAGCGTTCCTTTCTTTGGCTAGTGTGTGTGCGTGTGTATGTGTTCTGAGTTCCTTTCATGCGTGTGTGCTTGTGAGAGGGACATGAGAGAGTTGAGAGGTAGAAGAAGCAGCGGCGCTGCGAGATGCAGCGCCAACAATTGGTATCAGAGCCTCGTTCGTCGAGGTCCGAGTCTCCATCGTCGTCGAGCTGCGTCACGAGCGAAGGAGAAGGTGCGCTGCCCGGTAAGTTGTGCCACCGGCGGCAAGGAGGTGATGGCCAAATCGCGTGGAGACCATTGCCAGGAGGAGTTCGTCGTCCACGTCCGAGTCGCCGAGGAGGTGTGTCATCAGCGGCAACGTGGAGGCAAGTCACCGGCAAGTTGCGGCACCGGTGGCGAGTATGAGTCCATGACCGAGTCGTCGACAAGGTGCGTCATCGGTGGCAACATGGAGGTGAGTCACCGGCGAGTTGCGGCACCGATGGCGAACATGATGCGGCAAGACGGCGCGGTGATCGGCGTCGCGAGGGCGTTGTCCGCGTCGAGAGGTGGCCGCTGCGTGCGGCAAGCTGGCGTGGTGACCGGCGCTGCGACGGTGTCGTCCACGGCAAGTGTCGGCGGGTGATCCGCATCAAAGATTTGAGAATCAAGATTAAGGGGGAAAATGTTAGGTTTAATCTTGATTCCATGTATCTGCATGTTTAGTTTGAGCTCTGCATGTAGTTTGATGTTAGTAGTGTTAGCCGAGTGATTCGGTGGATGATTATTTAGGCAGTTAGCTGCATGCGTACTAGTCTTTGGAGTCTCGAGAGATTCTAGGAGAAGATAAAGTCATGGGTTAATGCGTGGAGTTAGTTGGTTAGTGGAGCAAGTCGTGTGGTGCATGGCATGAGAGCCGGCAGACTGTTGCCTAGCTGCGTGCCCGTGAGTTTATTTAAGGTTGTAAAGCATGTTTGTTTCAGATAACGAGATAGAGAGAAAATGTAGCACTTGTGGCTGCCAAAAGAGAGAGTCTCAGCGTTCCTTTCTTTGGCTAGTGTGTGTGCGTGTGTATGTGTTCTGAGTTCCTTTCATGGGTGTGTGCTTGTGGGAGGGACATGAGAGAGTTGAGAGGTAGAAGAAGAAGCGGCGCTGCGAGATGCAGCGCCAACAGCACAAAGGGAGATCGACATCAACAAGTTCTCCATCGCGCCATGCACTCCAATCTGACTCCGTCCATGCACTAGGTGACAAGATGACAAGCACGAGGACATGCTTGCACCAGCAAGCTACGCGCAGAAGGAAATCTATCTATACCTCTTATAAAGCAAAACCTTACTAAGTTCATTTATAATTTTTCTATCTTCACATGCAGGCTATCCACATCATCGCGTATTCCCAACCGTTTGATCTGATTGTCTTCTTGATTCTCAACCATCCGATCTGTTTCTCTCAACATTTAAGTCAGCCACCTAAGCAAGTTTGTCACTAACAAAAAAAGAAGTGTACATGCCATCTCAATTTTTATGCACCCTGTAATCTTCTCCACAAGACTTTCCTTCCGCTGCAGTAATTAACTGCATTTGTCTCTTCCTCTTCTCCACCGTTCCTCCTCCTCAATCTTTTGCTCTTCTCCACTATTGCTCCGGCATAAAGGACACACGCTTTAACTGATGAAAGCATCCAAAAGCACACATGCTCAATATTCTCCCATGTTCCTCCGGCTAAACGAACAAGCATGCCTTCCCATTTTCATTTTTTTACTGGCAAAGGGCCAAGCAGGACATCAGATCCATCAATCTGCCGTCGCTTGCTGACTATTCCCGCCAGTCGCTTCCCTGGTAGCCTGTGCTCCAGGAGATGAGCGGATGGAAGAGGGGTAATAGAACAATAGCAGCAACTATACTAGCAGCATGGACGAGGATGCAGCCTACCTGTTCAGCGTGTCCCTCTAGCTTTCACCAATATGGTATTTTCTATTTTGTTTCTCCAAGCAATTATATTTGATTACGTCCGGTTTTTTTTTTCATTTGGACATAAGGTTACTTCTGATCTTCCGCATGTACATAAGGTAGAAGATATATCTTTAGATCATACAGTGCAATTTTGTTTTTCTATCTTCCCCCACTAAACATTGATTGATTGCTAATACAGTTCATTGTTTTTTTTCGTGTTTTTTGTAGCAGTACAAATACATCAGTTATGCGTAATACTATGATGCTAACTTCATAAGGTAGAAGATCTATCTTTAGATTATACAGTGCAATTTTGTTTTTCTATCTTCCCACACTAAACATTGATTGATTGCTAATACAGTTCATTGTTTTTTTTCGTGTTTTTTTGTAGCAGTACAAATACATCAGTTATTCGTAATACTATGATGCTAACTTGCCCAAAAAAAAAGACAAGCAGGACATTCAGTTTACACTGAGCCACGTGTTACAAGTTCTGTAAGCACTTTTGAACTGGATACTTGCTGTCATTTTCTGATATAAAAACATCTCATATATGGGGTTTCATTTTGCACCGCGAAAATTCATAAGACACTTAGCAAAAATTCCTACTTATATTGATTTTACTTACTCAATATATGTGTAGATTTTAGTTTTGTAATTCTATAATATTTTCCTACGCATTCCCCGCCGCAACGCGTGGGGGTATCGTCTAGTTCATGAACATGGCCAATGGCCACGCCAAGCCAACTCCATCAACCTCCCGGGCGCCATGACACCGTATACATCGAGTTATTTTTCCTACCGATCTGCACTGCATCGAGCCTACTACACCGAGCCGAGCACATCTACAATCTGCACGACTCTGTCATGTTACAGCCAAGATCTTCGCCGAGCATATCCATGAGGAGTGACATCAACCACACGCAGGCCGGTGTGGACTTCATCGCCCTCTCCGACAGCACGGCATCTACACCTTCATCCCCACGAGGGACGCCTCCAAGTGACGTACTACATCATGCCTGCTGCTACATCGCCACAAATCATCGCTAAGGTCTACATCAACGTGGTCTTCGTCGACAAACCTCGTCAACACACCACCGCCGCCGCTACAACCTCGTTCACAAGGATGGACATGCGCCCTCTGACAGTACTACTGCAAGGCGCCCTCGTCCGACGGCTAAGACTGCATAAAGAAGAAAACCCCGACATCACTATTGTGAGAGCCCCTACAACCGCGCACATGGTTCTGACAAAACCGTTGTGTGCTTGGTGGGTTTCCTCCAGTCCTGGCAAAACTGGCGGACTCACCTACGACCTACGACATACGACCGCGTCCTCTGACATCTGCAAGACGCCCCCGACGGTACCTCTCAAGGTGCAAAACGTCATGAAAAAACACAACTGCAGCCCCGTCATAAAAATTGCGCAATTTTTTGCGCCTCCGCCATTGCGGCTACAACGACCACGACGAGTACTACATCGACCACAACATCTCGACCACGGCAACATCATGATCGGGTACATCGACATCGACATCAAGGGCAACGTCTACAAACAACTCATCAGCAACAACTCCAGTCAACAGCGTCCGCGTTGTCACTTGCGTCCACGCCACTCCCGATGTGACTGCGGGAGGGAAGAGAGGAAAACCATCAGAGACGTAGTTGATGATGACGGAGAGGAGGAATGTTAGAGTATAATACGTAGAGATACTGGAGTATTCTAAAGTTAGAGATAGACTCGGTTTAAACCTACTATGACTTGCCTTGTACTCCAATCCTCTACCCCTTTGAACCTCTATATAAACCCCACGAGGGTCCAAGCAATACAACATACAAATATTAGGGATTCAATATTTTCCACAAGGGATAGATAGTTCAATGATCATACGAATAAAACATAGTTCGAACTTCCACGGACATAGTTCAACACACAAATTAAACGGACATAGTTCAAGGCATCATCACACACGGATGCACACTCGTCGGAGAGACCGGAGTTGATCAGAGATTGTGCGGAATTGGGCCCCTGTTCGCCGGTTCCGCCGCTACCGCTTCTTGCTCTGCACGGGCCCTTACTCGAGCTCGGCGTGCCCTGCGAACCCCAGCCAAACGCTCCAGTTCCTGCCGTGCCAGCCGAGCCCCAGCTTCATGCTCCAGTTGTTGGCGTGCCTCCCTTGACTCTCGTTCCCTTTGACGAGCACGGCGTTCCGTCCAAGCCTGGGTCTCCGCTTGCAGCACCCTGTCCCTCTTCTCCGTGTCCGACGTGTAGTATACGAACAGACTTTCCTTGAGTATGTCCCAACAATGGAGGAGATCCCACTCCGTGTTCGCCGGCCACCCCGCAAGCACATTGTACATTGGGATGGCATCCTCCATCTATGCAAATTGAAAGAATAGCTAATCAACGAAATGAAGCAAGTAGGATACCACATTGTTGAGTAGGATAGTGCATTGTTGAGTAACCACATGGAACTTACGGAACCCATTTGGGCATAGCATCCGGCAAACTTGTTAATCGCGGAGACGATGCATTGCCACCTATGGCGGAGAGACCCCTCATTGAGGTAATAGATGGAGTTCGCATTGAACATTTCGGAGATCCGGCCCCAAAATGAACCTTGGTCGTAGCATCCGGTTTGAGCATCGAGGGGTGGCCAACCACGCTTTGCACAACAACTTATCATCGATAACGTCATATCTATTGCCTCTAGGAACGACCTACGGGTTCAACAATTATTTTGTCAAGTAACAAATTGCTACACTCCGCATCCTAATTATTTCTAAATCCTACAATGGTAGAAGGTAAGAATGAACATACCCGCCAAGGAGCCGCCAGTTGTGCGGACGAGCCGGCTCCGGAAGCGGCCGCACAGCCGGAGCAAAGAGCCGCCGCCACCGATTTAGCTGCCGGCGGCGCGGCTTCCATCTCTGCCCCGGGGTTGCTGCCCACCTCCTCCTCCTCCTCCGCGAACGCATCCCAGTACATCTCCGCAGATCCGCTGCCGGAGTTGGCCATCCGTGCAGCTCTACGGTCGGAGAAGAGTGACAATGGAGTGGAGCGGAAAGGGGATCGGAGGAAATTGAGAGCTAGGGTTTCATCCGAGGTGGGGATTGAGTTGATATAGGTGGGGTCGCAGCGGACCGTGTCCGACGTGACGGCATGTCCGAGCGCGTCCGGACCGTCCCAAACTCCCCCCACATATGGGCTGGGTTTGGGGTGTGCCGGACCGCCCGGATGTTTGAGCTGAGTTTGGGGAGCACCGTTGGGTGCCGGTTTTTAGCCCAAAGGTTGTCCGAGCAATCCGCCCAGGCGTTTGGCCTTTGGGACCTCGCTTGGAGATGCTGTTGCTGCAGTAGTAGTATCATCTTCACCCTTCTAATTGAAGGCACAAGAGACGTAGTATCCCGTTCCAACCATGCGGTGCGACGGATCGCTTGGCTCCTGATCCTATTTATTTATGCGCGGATGCATGCGTCACGCACACGCAGTAATTAAATAGGGACGCACGTCACGTACTAAAGACTAGCTAGTGGCTTAGCTTCCAAGTGCGGGTGGATGCGCCATGCATGTGTGTGTCAAGGCCCGATCGAGGTGGGACATGCATTGTCGATCACGTAGGCCGTGGACGGGTACGGAGAACGCGGGAGGGATCCTAGGGCCGGTCGCCTGCGGCCTCCACCTGCATTGCACATTTGCACCCCGACCGACGACGTGAGCGCCCTGTTTGGCACCGCCGCACTACTCACCAACAAACAACACTACGTGTGACTTCACTCGCTAGTGAGTGTGAGCGCCTTTAATTTCCGCCCGGAGCAGAGTTGGAACACGGAAATATGTCGCGCTACCTTGATTTACCGGTGAGAAATTCGCTCGTGTAGGCCCGATTGGAATGTTGTTTATTCCCACCCCTGTAATTCCTCACGGAGCTTCAGCTGTAGATTATACGGACCATGCCGCGAGGTCCGGAATTTGTCCCGACGGATTCCGTCGTTTTGGTCTAAATTACGACAATCCAAGCGCGGCGGTAAGGTTGAAGCCGGCCTTGTTTTACAACACCAAAACACTTTATATGGCAAGAATTTTGGCTGAGAACCGAGAGTCGTATATATTCGTGTATGTACAACTGTACAAACAATGAATTCGGAGCTCTACCCGGCCCCTTCTGTCGTAGCACTCCAGCGATCGGCATGTGTGTATATATATGGCCCCAACACTGAACCACCTCTACATGCGGCTCCTGCTGGGCATTGAACGGCTGCACGGCCAAATTAGTTCATACGCCACCCTTTTTTTGCTTAATCAATCTGGTCCACTCTACTGCTGCTACTACTACATGTCACGCGCGCGGTGCCAGCCCGATCGATCACATTTGTCCACACCCCGCATCGAGCGACCAAAGAGTGATCAGTAGCGCGTGCATGCGTTCGTTTGCCATCCGTCGCAAACTTCCAGCCCCAATCATTGTCGACGGCTAGTTGCCCATTATCATGTTTACTGTGCGAGATGATCGATTCGATGCACGCCACATCTTCCAAACGAATATTACGGCCGCTAAGAAACGAGTTTCCCTACCTAGCTACTACCAATTTTTCCAGGAGAAAACAATTGATTTTACAAAACAACTTGCATGGCTAGTTTTACAAGGAATTTGGAATTTGGATTTTTCCAAGGAATTTGGATTCCAATTTTGGTTTTGAAATTTGTCCATTAACCGGACATAAATTTTTTGTAACCACGGTAACCGGAATCCTGACTGCTCTCGATAAAAAAAATACCAATATGATAACCCAAACATTGGTTACGCGAAAAACATCGCACTTTGTGCGGTTAGTATGTACGGATGATAATTATCTCTCGTATCTAGCTAGCTAGAGATACGGTGAAAGTAAATAATCGATGTTTTGTTCTATCATACTGCTTTAGTCAATCAACTTTTTTAACACTCGGTGAGTTAGTTGAGTGGATTTTTGTGTGAAATCAGTCCATTTCTATATTTGCTCTATAGCTATTTCTGAAACGTTCAAAGCAATGTTATTCATTTTACTTGCACTTTAAATATTTTATCCAATAAGGTGGTATTCATCTATTTTACTCTACAACTGCCTTTAGAAATGTGCAACAATGAAATTTTGTAATGTTTAATTATATTCGTGATAAAATTCATTTGTGAAATTGGTTGATTTTATTTGATTTTTTCTCAACGATACGCAACCAAAGGTTGCACTCATCGCATAAACATTGGAGTAGAGAGTTTGTTTACATGTGTGTGTGTGTGTGGGGGGGGGGGGGGGCACCTCTCCTTATCAACAGAGTTCGTAGTAAGGATGGAAATGGGTAGGGTATGAAGCGGGTAAAGCAATACCATACCCATACTCGAATAGTTAATGGGTACAAATTTCTACCCATACCCATACCCACGGGTATAAAACTTTACCCGTACCCATACCCGATGGGTACCGTACAAATTGCTACCCAACGGTAGATTACCCACGGGTATAAAACTTTACCCGTACCCATACCCGATGGGTACCGTGCAAATTGCTACCCAACGATAGATTACTTAGTACACAAGTTATTCACAATTTTACATTCATCGATAGCACATCTGACAAAAAAAACATCCCAACTCAATAACAGATAGATGAGCACACGACAATTATCTCAACTAAGTAACGGGTTGCATATGTTGGAGCTCCACGGATAAGATTCACATATTTATAACGGGTATATAATGGGTAGGGTATACCCACAGGTACAAGTCTATACATGTGCCCTACCCACGACTTACCGGGTAAGGAACGGATACTACCCAGTACCCATACCCTACCTAGTACGGTACCCACGGATACCTGCACACATGGGTTAAATTGTCATCCTTAGTTTGTAGGACTACTTCTCGCGTTGTTCTACCCACTCCCTAGCTAAGTCTGACATTAGTAAATCTTTGCTTGCTTTCCGGACGATTTTTCATATAGTTTCTGAATCTTTGTCTAAATCGCATGATAAAAAAATGGCTCATGCCTGTGTGTTCTTGCTGCGCATTGGTTTGGAAAAGCTGGGAAGAAAAATCTGGTGCCGATCGATGTGGAGTTTTTTTTGAGTTGTGGACGCCTACAATAGGGACAAAAGTCCTTTGGTTCCATGCTGGCATATCTTGTGCATTGATGCGTTGCTGATAACACGTTGGAGATATTCACAGTCTGTATGTACGTAACATGAATACTGCACTAAAACACGTATATATCCATGCATACATGCAAAGGTAGAAAGTTTTATATTTTGATACGGAAGGAGTACTTGCTGCAGTTAGTTGTTGCATCATGGTAGCTTCGATACTTGGTCGAATACCAATCAAAATTTGCCACCCCGAGTATTTTTTTTTACCATTGTGATTTGTGAGTGCCAATAATAATATACTCCCTCCGTCAAATAATAACTGTCTTAGATTTATCAAAAATGGATGTATCTAGACATGAAACATGTATAGATACACCTAATTTTGTACAAATTTGAGATACTTATTTTAGAACGGAGGGAGTACGTAAGATTTCTTACCGAAGAGTATGACTTATCGCAGGAGGCAGCACGATGGATTGATGGCAATCACGCCTGTCTTATTAAGCACGTAAATGCCGATCGATCTCACACGATCACTCAGCCGGCACGCTACACAGCCTTGCCTGAGTAAAACCATGGTAGTAGTACTACGTGCACCATTAATTTTGATGCAGTTTGTTGAACCGGTACATGTACGGTTGCCTAGCACGGGCATCCCATCCCAAAGTTCCGAACTGCAGAGGCAGGCAAGCAGGCCGAGAAGGTTCAGGACGCCGCGCGGTCGGTGCAAAAGCGCAATGGATGATGCGTTCCCTCTTCCCTCCATATTTTTTGGCGCCTTTTGTTTCAAAATCCAAATATGGCACCGGCATCGGGACTTCAACACCGGTAGAGATGCTACCACTTTACGCGCTAAATTCCGAAAAACTACCACTTTACATTTCAATCGCACAGAACTACCACTTTACGCCAGATTTTTTGCAATGTGCGCACATTGTTGTCTAAACCAGGATTGACAGCGGATCTGACATGCGGACCCCACCTGACAGAGCTGAGGTGGCAGCCCGTGTGGAAGGTTTGCTGATGTGGAAGCACACGTGGCCGTGGAGCCCACCTGTGTGACAAAAAAAAATTAAATATCTCAAAAAATAAATATGAAAAACAAAATATTAATAAAAATAAATACAGAAAACCTTCCCACGGTTGACATGGTAGCGGGCCCACCTCTCAGACCAAAAATAAAAAAATAAAAATCAAAGGGAAAATAGGCATGGGATTTCCTCCCGGCCCAGCGTGTCGCCGCCCGCCGCGCCGGCTCGCGCCTGCGCCTGCCCCTCCGGCCCCGTCGCGCCCAGGCCCAGGCACTCCGCCGCCGCCGCGAGCGGGCTCAGGAGGAGCAAGTCCGTGGCGCCGCGGCCGGAGGAGCCGCCGCTCTAGTCCGGCCGGAGCGGGGAGGACGGCAGAGCGCCGCCGCCGGCAGGCGCCTCCTCTCGCGCGCCACCGCCGACGAGCCTCCGCAGCGCGGAGGTACTCGAACATCCGCAGCGCGCCGAGCTCCGCGGGCAGCTCGCCGGTGAGCCTGTTGTCGAAGAGTAGTAGGTCGCCGAGCTCGGGCGGGATGGGCCCGGAGAGCTCGGGCGGCTGCAGCTTAGCCCGTGCCCCATAGCCTTCGCCGCCGGCGACGGCGAGGTCAGAGGTGGGTGCGGGTGCGGGACGGGAGCGGCACCGCGAGGTGGACGGACTGGAAGGTGAGCGACGTGACGGACGCGCCGGCGGCGTTGCAGCCGACGTGCGACCACTTGCACGGAGACGCTAACGGGGGCGACCAGTCCGGCGGCCCATTTTTATTTTTCTATTTATATTTATTTTAAATATTTCTATATTTATATTTTATTAATATTTATTTTTTGAGATATTTTTTTTATTATTGTCACATAGGTGGGCCCCACGGCCACGTGTGCTGCCACATCAGCAAACGTTCCATGCGGGCTGCCACCTCAGCTCTGTCAGGTGGGGTCCGCACGTCAGATCCATTGTCAATCCTAGTTTAGACAACAATGTGCGCACATTGCAAAAAATCTGGCGTAGAGTGGTAGTTCTGTGCGATTGAAACGTAAAATGGTAATTTTTTCAGAATTTAGCGCGTAAAGTGGTAGTTCTATGCTATCATCTCACACGCGGTACATAGCACCACACCGGCGGCCGATCGATCGGGTGAAAGCAAAAGCAGAAAGCGTCGGCTGTAACAAAAAGAGAGCACACCACGGCCGATCAGGGTTCACCGGCTCACCGACCAACGGCGTCAGCCACGGCGGGGCCGGCGAGCGGAGAGGACCAGTGAGGGGAGTGGGCGATGGCACAACGTGCGAAGGAAGCAAAGGGAGGGGAAGCGGACAAGCCGTGCTCCATGCCTACCAACATGCCGCAGCCGTGCAGCACTTTTGGTCTCCCGCCACGCCCCACCTCCTCTCCATCGTTCGGTTCAATCACCCATCCCTCCCGATATCTGCTCTTTGATTTCTTTCCCGCCGCGACGCCGCGCCATCACCGCCGTCCGTCCGCTCAAGATCAAGATCAATCATTTTACCGTGGTTGACATTGGCACCCTCGGGAATTTGCACTAGCATCTTCTTCCTTTATTGCATCCGCATCAATTAGGCCAGAAACAACGCGAGTACGGAGTACTGGAGATTTCATCGGGTATCGTCTTTGGCCGATAATCTCGCACACTGTGCCGGTGAAATTTGGTTTTAACCGACAAAGGCGGGCATGGCCGGCGCTGTCAACTCAAGTACTCCATAGAAGTACTGTTCCGAAGTCCAAACAGTGCCAGGTAGCGAAGGCGAAAAAGAAAGCTTCCAACTGTCCACGGCGCTTTTCCATCAGACGGAGCACAGTCGTACAGAGCACACAGTACCCAGACAGCCAAGCGGCATCAATGGCATTGACGGAGTAGCTACGCCGCATTTCGTAACGGGAACGCCTCCCTCCGTCCGCCTCGCATTTCTCTTGTCACGCTCGGCCTACGCGCGTAGATTACCCCGCGACGAAGCGCCATTATTTGGTCTGCCTCCTGCCCTGCCTCCATAAATACCCCGCCCGCGTTCGCTTCCTTCTTTCCACTCCCACACCACTCCACCGTCCCTTTCTCTTTCTCTGCCGCCGCTGCTTCCTCTGCTCACTGCGAGCGAGTGCGTACGGCGCCCGGAGCGAGTGGAGAGACGATGGCCTCAACAATGCCGTCGCTGCTCGCCTTCTCCGTCGTCCTCCTCGCGGTCCTGCCGTTCCCGGCCGCGGAGGCCCGCGTCCCTGGCGTGTACACCGGCGGCGACTGGCAGAGCGCGCACGCCACCTTCTACGGCGGCAGCGACGCCTCCGGCACCATGGGTACGTCCGTCCCTCCTCTCGCGCGCGCATTGCTCCTCCGTCTCCAACTTTCTCCCAATCTCACCTCCCGTGCGTCTTTCTGCAGGCGGCGCTTGCGGTTACGGGAACCTGTACAGCCAGGGCTACGGCGTGAACAACGCGGCGCTGAGCACGGCGCTGTTCAACTCGGGGCAGAGCTGCGGCGCGTGCTTCGAGATCCGGTGCGTGAACCAGGCCGGGTGGGCGTGGTGCCACCCGGGGACGCCCTCCATCCTGGTCACCGCCACCAACTTCTGCCCGCCCAACTACGCGCTGCCCTCCGACGACGGCGGGTGGTGCAACCCGCCGCGCCCGCACTTCGACCTCGCCATGCCCATGTTCCTCCACATCGCGCAGTACCGCGCCGGCATCGTCCCCGTCTCCTACCGCCGGTACGTCATACTCCCGGATTTTCCTGTCGATTTTACTTCCTTCCATTTCGTCTCTTTTTTGCTAGAGTATTATTGCTTGCCTAAAATCCCATGATTTACTCTGCCCCCGGAGTGCAATGGGGCGAATCTTTGTGGTTTTTTCTTAGGGATTGTTTCTTAAACTTTTTTTCCTGAGGGAAGTTTCTTAATTAATCTTGGTAGGGGAAAACATTCGTCTTGGTTCTAGTTGCACTGGCATTTCTTTTCCGGCCAATGGGGAGAACGCAGGGGCCCTGGTCTCTTCTTTTACCCAGCAAAGATTCCTTTTTCTTGCGTCTTTTGAGACGCGGTGGCGCGTACTGCACTGTCTATCCATAGGGGGAAAAAAATAAAGAAAACTCGTCGCGTTCCATCGGCGTCACTCACGGTAGCAGTAACGGCAGATCCCACCATTTTTCTCCGTCATTCTCGCCGTTACTTGTATACCGTGTATTTATGTGCGAGATCTGAAAAGAAAATCAGAACAAAACATTATGGGCAAGTATTATCGACTGCTGCTGGTAGTAAATTGATACTGCAGACATGGGCAAAATTTATTCTTTACAAAAATAGAGAGGATATCATACGGTAGATCTGGGTAGCACGTACTCCTACCCGGGATGGATCGAGAACATGCACACACACGGCATGGCGATAAATTCCCATAAATTTCGCCACTCTATATTGTCAAATATATACGGCGGCATTGTTAAAAGCAGAACGTGATATGTGAAGGAAAAAATGAATCGCAGCACGGCACCGCGTGGCGTGGTACGAGTAAAAGCGGTTTCGGCGCGAAGCTAGAAATAGCAGGGCGCGCTTGCTCCAGTGTCATGTGCTTTCTTCCTACTCCGCCACTTTTTTGGTGACAAGGGGTCCTTTATTAATCAGTGATCCTCACTGTAGTCCCTTGCTCAGTAGACGCTGCATTTGTCACTTTTGCATTAGTAGATCTCAGCTTAAACACAGCAGCCGTCGCCGGTAGACCACCACCACCACGCCGTGATTGTGCCCGGAGAAACATCCAAATTCACGCGTGTCTCTGTGCGGCTGTGTGTAGGGCACAGACCACAGAGACGCGCTCACAAAGCTTTGACCTTTGCTTTCCTTTTTTTTCTCATGAGTGAAGTGGGCACCCGTGATCCGGCCAGTACCACCAGAGAGTCCTGCTGCGTCTCGTTTCACTGACATCGATCCCCCATGCCCCTGCCTTCACGAAGGTGGTGCAAAAATGGCCCATCTGCCCCTCATTCCTTCCGTCCCTGGTCCCCGTCGAGCGCAAGGGCCGTCTCGTCCTTTCGCCCTACCGCCTACCACCATTACGCGTGAAACTCTCCCACCGTGCAATGCTCGTCCTCACTCCTCAGCTCTGCGAGCACTGCACCGTCCCCTCTGCCACTCACCTGCCCCTCCCATCACCTGTGTCCTCCACCTCCAAGTTTACCATGTTACCCCACGACTAATTTACTGTACTATTTTTTACCGACGGCTAAGATCGTCTGACTGTATTTGTACTGACGATTCAATCTGTTTCGTGTGTGCAGGGTGCCGTGCCGCAAGTCCGGAGGGGTCCGCTTCACCATCAACGGCTTCAGGTACTTCAACCTGGTGCTCATCACCAACGTGGCCGGCGCCGGTGACCTGGTGCGCGCCAGCGTGAAGGCGTCCAGCACCGGGTGGATGCCCATGTCCCGCAACTGGGGCCAGAACTGGCAGTCCAACTCCATCCTCGTCGGCCAGGCGCTCTCCTTCCGCGTCACCGGCAGCGACCGCCGCACCTCCACCTCTTGGAACGCCGCCCCGCAGAACTGGCGGTTCGGACAGACCTTCGAGGGAAAGAACTTCAGGGTCTGATCCTGATCAGTCATGGTGACCTTTCTTTCTCCTCTCCCCTTCAGCTGCCGGCAACGGTGGAGTAGAAGGATGGATGGATGGATGGAAGGTTCATGTTGCTGTGATCTTATATACTGCTATATAGTGAGTGAGTAATTACTACAGAGATCGGTCAGAGTGTTCTTGGCTGGTCAGTTTTTTCGGTCCTTGGTACGATCGTAGCCTGCTAATGCATATGCAAGCAGGTTAATAGTACTAGTGGTAAAAGTCTTCGTGCTTGTTATTAGGGTAATGAACCTATTGCTTCTGTTAGTCAAGTCACTGTCATTGCCACTGCTAGTAGTATCAAGTGGTTGTTAGGCTTGCTAGTACTAGCAGCTGGAGCTGAAGAGTGGTTGTGTTGAGTAGTGGCTGAAGTGGCTGCAGAGCTGCAGCTAAAATGGGAGCGGTGAGTGTAGCCCGCAGCTGCTTGTGTCCCCCCGTGTCATCTTATCTCCATGACACGCTACTGTTATTTATGATGAACTTGATTTATATGTCTTGTCGATTTTGTGACTGGAGTCTGTTTACCTCTGTCTGCTCAGTTATGCGCGAGTGTGTGTGTGGATCAGTGTGTGTTTGGTTAAGTAAATTTGCAGCGCCAATGGCTATTATTCTTGCCGGCTCCTTTTGGAGAATGCAAATGATCTCGGGTACGTTGCTATGAAGAGTGGCAGCTGGAAATACGTGAGAAAGCTATCAAAGCAGGAAAGAGAAAGCGCGGGAGCGAGGATTGCTTTCGGCATGATTTTGCCTGTTCGGAAGCGAGAATGGCGCCGACGGCAGCGATGGCTCGCCACCGACCATGCCGTTTTCGCTAGGCACGTCACAGCTCGCCGCTAGAGTTCTGCTTCTGGCTTTGCCCTTCCTCGTCAGACATCGCCTTCGACGGCGACCCGGGTGGGGGTTAGCCGTCCACATCGCCGGGAAAGGAAGAAGCAAGTTTGCAGATCGGGTCGGCTTATCAAACAAGGACAGGTTGCTCTCACTGGGCAGGCCAAGGCCATACTTCGTACCATCGGAAAGATCCAGTCGCTGGTGAAATCGGCTGACGTCCGGCAGGATCATACCACCGACTTGTCAAAAGTCAACACAATGCACGGCAGTGGCCAGCAGGCGACGCCACTCGTGAATTTTGACAAAAATAACCTTTTTGAAACTTCAACAAAAAATAACCCTTTTTTTAAAAAAATTCTAAAAATAACCCTTTTGTGTGGCTCCCGCACCGGGGGCGCCACACATACATGTGTGGCGCCCCAGCCTGGGGCGCCACACCCTTACGTGCAACTCCCCAGCCTGGGGCGCCACACACATGTATGTGTGGCGCCCCCGGTGCGGGAGCCACACAAAAAGGTTATTTTCAGAATTTTTTCGAAAAAAGGGTTATTTTTTGTTGAAGTTTCAAAAAAGGGTTATTTTTGTCAAAATTCACACGCCACTCAGACAGGAATTCGATCCAAGTGAGAAGTGACCAGTGGTAGCTACGAAAGCACAACAGGGAGCTTGACTCATGCCATAAGTTCAGTGACACACAAATCCACCCAGCTGACTGTAAGTTGAGCAGCACATGACAAGGGGGGAGAGCAGAGCAAGACTGGTTCACAAAAGCCCGACGAATCCCAGGAATATATGCACAGGACACTTACAAGCTACCACTCTTCACCTGCTACGACCAGTGAACCGATGGCATTTTATCTCGATCGGCCTCCTTCCAAATGTCATTAAGCTTTTCCGGCAAGGTTTGCCATTATTCTTGCCAGCACTCAGGGTAGCCATCTTTTTGCCAGCACTAAAATTCAGTTGCCTCAGTTACATGACAATGTTTTATATTTAAGACTAGCAAATGTGAAGAAAACTGCTCGATAAACCCACCACTGCAAGCAAGGTTTACCTGCAGATATTCTGGAGCTAAATAAGCATATGCTCCCACTCCCCTTGTGGAGACATTGACTCTTCTCCCCAACAGAACCATCCTTTCCCAAACCAAAACCAGAGTATTTTGCACTATAGTCCTGGGCAGTAAAATATGTATTCCTTAAAGTGGTATAATGGACATCTTAAAATCCTGGGAAGTAAAATATGTAATCCAAAACCGAACATAAAACTTCAACACCCTTTGGTCCAATGATAAGAACCAGCATTGGTGCCTAAACGTCTCAATTTAAATAGCTCTATAGGTAAAAGACTAGTCGATCGAGTTTTATGTAATGGGACAACATATCAAGTATACACGATCAAGTTCACTGATTAAGCAACTAGATAACTGGATGCCAGCCATTGACAGCTCCCTTATGGCACTAACAAAAAAAACTTCTAAGTAACAGGAAACAACAAAATCGTCTAGGAAAGATTAACTAGAAAAAGAAAAAAAATCACTCAAATTAAGCTCAGACCATCCACCAGAGCGGTCTAAGCGCATGGCTTTGGGTACTGGTAACCTACGTACTTGGCCTTGGCGTTCTCGCACTTTGAGGAGGCGCCGCCCTGTCCCTTGTACTTTAGGTCGACGTCCTGCAGCACCACGCCCTGGCACGGAACGCCGCACCGGAGCAGCACAGCCACCGGCAGCGACGCCGTGCCCTTGATGTTCTTGAACACGATGTCGCTGATGGTCACCCCCGACACGTACTTGTGCTCGCAGTTGTAGTAAGGGCAGTACTTCTGGTCGATGATGATGGGATTCTGCACGTCCTTCATCACCATGCTCTCGAACACCATGTGCGCGGCCTTGCTCTTGGTGGGGGAGTTCTCCCACGTCTTTATCCGCACACCGTTCATCGTACCCTCGAAAGTCATGTCCTTGACGTGGATACGGGTGACGTCGCCCTCGCCCACGTAGCGCCCGAGGCTGCCCACGCTCATGCCGTGGCCCGGGCCGCAGTGGACGCGCGCGATGTCGATGTTGTCGTTCCCTTGCCCGATGGAGATGCAGTCGTCGCCCGTGCCGATGCGGGTGTCGGCGATCACCACGCCCGTGCTACGCTCGATGTGGATGCCGTCCGTGTTTGGGCTGTTTCCTGGCGCGTTGATCCGGAGGTTGGTCATCTTGATGTTGTTGTTCCCCAGCAGCGCGATGTGGAAGAACTTGGGGTTCACAGACGTGATGTCGCGTACCACCGTGTTCTGGTTGTTCACGAACAGAACGCTCTGCGGCCCATTTCGATACAGTAAATTTTTGCGGTTATTGCACGCGAGATCGAATTGGATATATGCGTGCGTCTACTTATAACGAAATTGGACTCACGGTGGGGAGGACTTTGCAGTCCTTTCGGACGGGGCACTTGTTGAAGGGCCAGGAGGCGGCGCCCTGGCCGTCGAAGATGCCGTTCTGGCCGGCGACGGTGAGGCCTTTCACCCAGCCAAACTCGATCCAGTCGTTGCCAAAACGCTTCAGATCCGTCGCCGCCTTGAGTGTCCCCTGCGCAAGCACATAATCCACCGAGCAAAGTGAGTCGATCTCTTTTTTCTTTTCTTTTTTATGTCGTGCCTGCATTACAGTATTATAACTGCAGCACAGGAACACAAACTTAATTGATATGATGACCCTGTCACTCCACAACTGCTTACCTGGAGCAAGAAGGTGAGGGCCGAGGCCTTGCAGGGGCCGTGAAACTGCGCCGGGCCGATGTAGTACGTCCCCGGCGGAATCATGAGCATTACCGTGCCAGAGGCCCCGCACGCCACCTTCCACGCCGCCATCAGGGCCTGCACCAGAAGCACGGATGTAAGTACACCCACCATCGAGACATCGTGATCATGACATTGACATATGAATGAGCACAACAAACAAAAGAATGCCACCATCCAAGCCAGATCCAAACTGAAATACCTACCTTAGTATCGTCAACGGCACCGTTGCCTTTAGCACCATAGTTCTTGGCATTGTAGGTGGCCACCCCCCATGGTAGGATGACGTCGGCAGAAGTTGCCCCACCGTCACGTTCTCAGCCGTAGTCACGAGAGATGTAACATAGAGCACGACGATGACAAATATTAGCCGCGGCCGCGCCTCCATGATCGACCTAGCTAGCAGCTCCTCACCGTCGACCCTAGCTAGCAGTACAACATAACCAGTAAGGTGCTTTTGCGTTGCTGAATACATATTTAAAAGCGATGATGCACAAAATAAGAGCATCAGAATAGAATTTTGGTTCATACATATGACGTGTTACAACGGAAACATGATTGTTTGTACCAACTCTCGTCAGTACAAATTACAAACAAAAACGTTCTTATATACAGCTAACTAAGACTCTGACACACACAAAAAAAAACGTCTGTGGAACTACACAATAGATATATCAGTCCGGTGCTTAATGTTCCCACGAAGCTATATCATTGTTCTGCCACCTACTTCCACGATCAGAATTATTAAGAGGCTACAGCTACATCCAAAAAAGGGGGTTATCGTGTGAAAAGCCTTCAATATATATGGTATGCTGAGTGGCGAGTGAGAGGTGATTCAAGAATGCAGACATCAAACAGCTTCAGCCTCTAGTTCATTTGAAGGAAACTTTCTCCAGTTCATTATGGGGAACAAATCCAGAATAAGTCAACTACGCTATATATGAACGAATCAAATTTCTATTCAGCAGCACATCATTCACAATGGAGGATTAAGAACATAATGTGAGATTGATGGTTGCTCACAGGCAAGGTTCTCGGTGCCCACATCGGGCCGCTTGGTGTTGAGGGATGTGCTGCCGGATGACGCCTTGTTCGTTCCAGCGTTAGCTGCAAACAGAATAGAATGTCAGCCCTGGATCAATGCAAGAAAGAAGGTGAAAACATTCAAATAACCAAAATGGATTAGCCAATGGTATATCAAACATATTATAACCTCTAAATTTTGAAAATAATGACTATCTATTTTATTGCTCAAAGTTCCCAAAACAAAACAAATGCCATTGCATGAAACTTTTCCCGTATGCACAGCTCAAAATAATTGATACAAACTGGTCATGTTTGAATATTCATGTGCACATCTGAGAATTGATAGGAAAATACAATCTGATAACACCGATATCACCTGAATAAAAAAACATTATATACACCAAGATAAATGTAGGAAGAGAAGAGGCAGAGGGGCATTTACACGCATAGAACATAGATGAGATACAGGACATAGGCCTAGCTTCATACGGACACACTTGTAATTCAAAATTTAAATAACAAGTTTCTAAAAAACCAGCACCGCAAGTTTATCTTGTAAATGCTACTGCATAGAAATGAGCATCAAACTTATCTTGAAGTAGCAATCATTGTTCTGCAATATCAGCTAAACCAAAAGAAAAAACATGATCATCTTAGCAACATCTTTTGTCAACCAGGAGTCCAGCATCTCCATTTTCTCCAATAGTATATATTTAAATGTCATAAAATGTCTTCAAAATCAAACTCCACAAGTACCTTAAATTATCTGCTACAGAAGACATGCATAAATAAAAGTAATAACGTACCAATCACTAAAGAATTGTAAACTGTTCTCTTTATAGTCAGTGTAATGCAATTTCTAATTTGCTGATAGGAGTGTGGTCGCAATTGCAGCAAGATCTGATTGGGACAGTGGCAGATGGGAATGGGAAGATACACCTCATCGGGAGTACCGTGATGATCGTCCTGGCTCCCAAAGAGATCATCCAACACAATCTCCTAAGCTGGCTTCTGCATCCGCTGATGCACGATTGGTGTCTCCTTGGATAGGAAGGAATACACCGCGTTCCACAGGTAAAGAAAGTTCAGATCAATCTTATGTGATATTTACTCTTTGTTTCTGTGAAAGTATATTATTGCATATCTCGGTGACCTGACTAACTTACCCACATTCATATTATATATGTTCTTCTAAATGCCCAGCATCCCCTTGGGTTCATATTTCTCCCTCGCCTACTCCCGTGTGGTCTTCGGGTTCTTCTTATTCAAGTTCTAGTGAAAGATCTCACCAGCTTAACTTTTCAAATGTAAGTCATAATTCTTCTTAGGACACTTTATTTATATTTATAGGTTATTTTAATTTCTGATTTTGTTTCTTCAATCCGTGGTCATTATGGCCTATAACCCTTACCTTGTTATTCTAATATTCCATGATGCTGAAGCTGATAGAAGCCCCTCAGCTGCTGATAGTAATCATGAGATTGCATAAATGATGCAAGAGATGGATTACAATGTTGACAGTGCATGACACTTATCCTTGTGGAAGTTCCTTATGTCCTAGTGTTCATAAATGATTATAGCAACCCACTATTCTTATATCTTCACAGAAAACCAAGTTTAATTAGTCATTCTCTAACGCTCACAAATTCTTTCAGGTATGATTGTGAAGTACACAACACCATGTATGGTGCTAACAATAATTATGATGTAGATGATATTTGCTACAAAAAGAAGGAAGCATAATTGCCAAAAAAAACTGGTAACTTTCGTATCTTTTTACATATATCATAATTCAAAGTACCCCATTCTAACACTCACCAGCTCCTATTCATAGGAATAGAGTAGCACATATTAATGCAACTACAGAGAAGTAGAGAACTACAAAACGTATATGGAAAATGACTGCATGTAGGGCTTCGTTCATCATCTTCTAGCAAGAATTTGGTCTAGTAAATGCCATGTATTCTGGCTTCGGATTTCGTGTAACCACCTTCTATTACATACTCATACATGTCAGAGTGCATTATAAGAGGTCACGTAGGAAGACACCACATTAGATATATGCTTTTACTTTGCTTGGTCATATATTGTAGTCTGTTCCTCGGTAAATCTGGTTCCTGATGCTTCCTCACCAGGAAATCATATTAATCGAGAAATAATTCACATAGCCTTTTTCAAGATGATCAACCATGTACAGTATGGAATAGCATACAGAAAAAACTAGAATGCTAATGCAAGAATAGCATATATTTCAATTGCTTCTCAGCGAATGTGTTAGTCTGTCACCTTTTTTCTATTTGATATATGTTATACTCTAGTTATGTTAACTATTTTTATTGGCTACAGACACGTAGAGATGGTAGTCTGATGACCCTCTCTCAGAGCAAGCAATTATCACAGATCTCTGCTGACAAATGCTCAGTGGGCAGACAATTGTTCAGATTTGGAGATATTAGAGTGACGGAGGTGCAGACAGAATTTTATGATGATGATGAGGGTAAAGTAATGCTTCTTGTTCATGGTATGTTCTTTCCCTGCGACAAACTCTTTGGCGATTTTCTGCTTGCAAAGCGTCATAGTTGCGACTAAAACAAGCATCACACCAGACCTTTCTGAAGCCATCCCCATTTCTTGTGCATTAGGTTTTCAAGGAATCTTTCCTTCTCTTGAAGTGATGAAAATATTAACAAATACTTTTGTAATGCAAACAAACCAGCGCAATGCTAGTAAACTAAACAAGTCCATGCAGGTATTTGCCTTCTTTCCCATCTCCATTGGCTAGTATATGCTGGCTAATTAATTGGCTAGTAGATATAGGTGTTCAACGTGAGCTTGTGCATTCACCGCTCACATGTTTCCATCCTTTCTATGCCAATTTGAAATATATGCATTTTAATTTACTGTTCTAAAGAACATTGTCAATCATTTTGTAGAAACGATTTTTTTCTAATCAAGTGCATCCATTAGGAGCTCACATGAACAGACTGAAATAAACAACGGTACAGGACAATTGATCATCTATGTCACAGATAGCGCAAGGGCCGGCAGTGAGCTAGGTACCTCAAAGAGGGAGTTGGCGGTGGTGAGGGGAGGTCGCCGGCGGTCTACTCCACAGCTCCGTCGCATTCGTCGAGCCGGCTGTGCAGGAGAACGTGCACGACGTCGCCGTGTAGCGCCCCGTCAGCTCGCGCCGTCCGCCAGGCACGTACGGTGCCAGCCTCTGCTGGCAGGGAAGACGAAGAAGTCTGGCCCGTGGGCTCCGGCCGCCGAGGGACTCGAGGGAGGAGAAAGATGGAGGCTTTGATGGAGGGGATCCAGGAGGGCTCGCTCGGTTTTGAACTGGTGGAGGAGGTAACCACCACGAGCTCCACGATCGGCAGTTGCCATGGACTGAGCTGACCGGCGGTTGCCGTGGCGGAATGGGGAGGCGGCGCGGCTGGGATGGCCAGGCGACACGGGGAAAGTAGAGGGAAGATCGGCGGCGCAGGGTTCGGTGGGGCGGCACGCGCGGCGGGGAACGGGAGCTAGCCGGCGCGGCGGCGGCAAGGAACCGACGGGGATTTTTTTTTTCTTGGCTGGGAGGCGAGCTCTGCTCAGGGGCGTGCTGGGCGGCCGGTTGTTTGGTTCGGTTCGATCCAATCGAAATGCGCAACATGGACTCAGCCAAAACCTCTTCTATGCACTCAAAAGTGATTTGAATTCAATTAAAAAAAGTGATTTGAATTATGGACTGAATATACCGGTGCACAATTGGATGGGTATTTGAGGCTGTGACTTTTGGAAAATTATTTTTCTAAGGCCAGAAATAATTAGAAGACTAAAAGCTCCAGGGTAAAACACTTCCTCAACATGTATTCGTACGATGTCTCAGAACGATAAAAATGTACTCCCTCCGTGTCAAAATATAAGTCGCACTAGTCACTTACCACACACATGTATGTAGACATGTTTTAGTGCAAGATTCACATGAATCTTGCACTAAAACATGTCTACATACATAAGTGTGGTAAGTGACTAGTGCGACTTATATTTTGATACGGAGGGAGTACTATGCAAATCGCTAAATTTGTATGCATCAATTTGGCCAAGGTGAGTCCAAAACAATAGCATTGTGCATTTATCTATCTGGCGTTTACAAATTTCACTAGTTGAATGCCCGTGCGTTGCCACGGGGTCTGAATTGAACGAAAAAATAGTCTCACAATTCTTGTAAAAATAAAAATTAAGGTGAAAGCTTAAATGGTTCAGCTAAACATAAACGTTGTTATATTATTTCTTGCATTTAGTTAAAACGAAAGTTGCACAGGGTTGCCACAGAGTCATAACTTAAACACGCGGAGAAAACAAAGGTGTCGTGGCAATGCAGATTTGTGAGACTATTTTTTAGACTAATTTTTTTTTCTATTTAGACTCCGTGGCAACACATGGGTATTCAGCTAAGAATAAATATTTATGTATTAGATCTTCTTACATTTAGTTAAGATGCAGATATAGTTGTGTTATGCTTTTGCTAAATTGAAAGGATAATAAAAGGACAAGGAGCACAATTGCTTAAGTTCTTATATCTTAGTCGCATAAAATTGTTATATTAAATGGAAGTGTCTTGTTAAATTTATGTCGGCAATCTACAGTGTATTAGATCTTCTTACATTTAGTTAAGATGCAGATATAGTTGTGTTATGCTTTTGCTAAATTGAAAGGATAAAAAAGGACAAGGAGCACAATTGCTTAAGTTCTTATATCTTAGTCGCATAAAATTGTTATATTAAATGGAAGTGTCTTGTTAAATTTATGTCGGCAATCTACAGTGTATTAGATCTTCTTACATTTAGTTAAGATGCAGATATAGTTATGCTTTTGCTAAATTGAAAGGATGATTATTGTTGAGCTGATGGCATCATTAGTAGTTTCTCCCTTCTTTTTATTTTAGTTGCTCTAGAATAACTTCGATTCTCATGCCCATCGAAGTGGGAGTCTCCCTATTGCTGACTTTTATGACAATCGAAGTGGGAGTATCCCTCTTGGTGACTCACATGGGAGCTAGTCTCCCTTTCGCTGACTCTCATCACCACCAAATTGGGAGGCTCCCGGTTGCTCACTTCGTGAGCAACAAAGTGGGAGTTTCCCTGTTGCGGACTCCCGTGGGAGTCTTCCTTTTACTGACTCTCGTGACCGCCGATTTAGATTCTCCCTGTTGTCGACTCTTGTGGGACTCTCCTTTCTGCTGATTTCATGTGACCGTCGAAGTGGGAGTCTCTTGTTGCCGAATCCCATGGAAGTCTTCCTTTTCCTGACTCTCGTTACCACCGAAGTAGGAGTCTTTCTCTTCCAGACTCTCGTTACCACTGAAGTGGGAGTCTTTCTTTTACTGACTCTCGTGACCACCAAAGTGGGGGTTTTCCATTTACTGACTCTCGTGACCACCAAAGTATGAATCTCCTCTCCTTTTGCTCACTCTTGTGAGAGTCATGTTTGTTTTAAGTACTGATGTACATCTGTAGTGTGCTAGTTTCCTGTTGGTGACTCACATGGGAGCTAGTTTTCCTTTTGCTGACTGTCATGACCACCAAATTGGGAGGCTCCCTGTTGCTGACTTTGTGAGCACCAAAGTAGGAGTCTCCCTTCTGCGGACTCCCGCGGGAGTCTCCCTTCTACCAACTCTCATGACCTCTGAATTTAGATTCTTCATGTTGCCGACTCTCGTGGGACTCTCCTTTCTGTTGATTCTCTGTAACCGCCGAAGTGGGAGTCTCCTTGTTGCCGACTCCCATGGGAGTCTCCCTTTTCCTGACTTTGCTGATCACCGAAGTGGGAGTCTTCCATTTGCTGACTCTCGTGACCACAAAAGTGGGGGGTTTTCCTGTTACTGACTCTCGTGACCACCAAAGTGTGAGTCTCCTCTCATCTTGCTAACTCCTCCTCTCCTTTTGCTCAATCCCGTGGGAGTCATATTCCGGAACATTCTAGAGTTATAGGACGAAAACCGAGTAGGCATGGCCTATATACCGGAACCTTACACATGGTTCTAGACTATTCCGGAACATTCTAGAGTAACATGAGGAAAAAACAAATACGTACGACTTATGGGTGGCAATTCGTCCGTAAATAACAAAAATCGAATGGGTACGACTTATGGGTGGCAAGGGTGGGTAATTTCTGCGAGCGCGAGGGGCAAAAACAAATACGTACGACTTATGGGTGGCAATTCGTCCGTAAATAACAAAAAGCGAACGGGTACGACTTATGGGTGGCAAGGGTGGGTAATTTCTGCGAGCGCGAGGGGCAAATCCAAAAGGACGTATTTTGGAACATTCTTCATTTTTTCGAACATTCTAGAGCCACCTTCCACGAGCTTCTAGAATATTTTGGAACATTCTAGAGTCATATTTTGGAACATTCTAGAGGCACCTTCCACGAGGTTCTAGAATATATTTTAGAACATTCTAGAGCCACCCTCCACGAGGTTCTAGAATATTTTGGAACATTCTAGATTCATATTTTCGAACATTCTAGAGGCACCTCCACGAGGTTCTAGAATATTTTTGAACATTCTAGAGTCATTTTTTCGAACATTCTAGAGCCAACTTCCACGAGGTTCTATAATATTTTGGAACATTCTAGAGTCATATTTTGGAACATTCTAGAGCCACCTTCCACAAGGTTCTAGAATAATTTGGAACATTCTAAATCATTTTTTGGAACATTCTAGAGTCACCTTCCACGAGGTTCTAGAACGATTTAGTCATTCTTTGGAACATTCTAGAGACACCTTCCACGAGGTTCTAGAATATATTTTGGAACATTCTAGAGCCCCTTCCACGAGGTTCTAGAATATTTTGAAACATTCGAGAGGCATATTTTGGAACATTCTAGAGTGCGCGTGGAAAAGTCAAAAGGGCGCGTGGAAAAGTCAAAAGGACGGAACACAAGGGTTATCGGCAAATGTGTAATGTGGGTGTTACTGTCCGTTAGATATAAATCGAACGATCCTGGATGAAAGATGGCAGGCACACCATCATCACCAACTGTGGTTTTTATAGGAGTAGAGATATTGAGACAACTCCTACTTGATGGACGAAGAGTACAATTTTCTTAATTTTGGAATGAAAGGTTATCCAAATTATTGTCCAATATCAAATTCCATGCAGAGTAGCGAGCTAACTTTTGCAATTACATTTTGAGAGTAGATGATTATTAATCACCTCCCCGCAAAAAAAATCACCAAACTGTGCCACGTGTAGATTGCTGTAAGGTAGCTGCGCCTGCGTCAAGAATGTTTTGTCCCATTAAAAAACCCTGTTTCGAGTAGTAAAATTCTCAATGGTCTAAAAATATTCAGAAAAAAACGACCCATACAAACGCGCGGACATACTTGCTAGTAAAAATAAACACCAGTGCCCTCAAAAATAAAAACACCAGGAAACAGAATTACCTCTAAGCAACGCTGAGCGCTTGCCTCCTCGAGATGGTAACTAGACTGGGCAACACAAAAAATAGTGCCCGCTTGGTCCAACGCCACAGAGAGTAGCGCCTCTAGAGTGTGTATGCAATTGCAGAAATGCTTGTTCCTAGTGCAAGTGTGGTGGCTGACACTTATATATATACTAGCAAGTAATGGGGCAAGCCAAATGCGATCTCTATAAATAGCAACCTGCGATCCATTGCATGCCTCGCAATTCTACTAAAATTAGTGGTCAATGTCTTAGTGTTAGACGCCGAGGGATATGGCCCTGGAGGTATTCACTTGACCTTACTCCTGTCCACAGAGTCTTAACTCATTGGAGCAGCACCGATCACGGTCAGGTCAGGTATGTGCCAATTTCCTCATGCATATTCGTCTTCACTCGTACTCCTTCCCAGTTTGTTTATGTGACTTTAGTGCATCTCTTGATTGTCTGCAGTCCAAAGCTTTCACTGATCGGATCAGGGGAGGACCCAAGAAGAGCTGAATGGTGGCATAGGTCCCACCCAAATTTGGCAAATCCTTTTGAAGTTTGAAGAAACATATTTGAATTTTTTATTTTACCACAGAAGTGGTAATATGTAAAAGCAAGCCCATCGCCGAGAAGAAGAACTAAGTTTGCAGATCAAGTCGCCTTAAACAAGGACAGGTTGGTGTCTGACTACATCCCACCGAATCATACCACCAATGTGTCAAAAGTCAACCAAATGCACGCAGCAGCAGCAGGCGACCCCACTCAATTATGGATTTCATCCAGTGATGATGACCACACAGGCACGGAAACGAGCTTGACTTTGATGCCATTAGTTTAATGACGCAAATCCACCCAGTTAACTTGACTTGACCAGAAGATAAGGTGGGAAGAGAGGCCTGATTGACAAAAGCCTGATGACTCCCAGGAATATACACAGGACATTTACAGACTACCGACCTAGCTACTAGCTAACATGTTCAAACTCCGCGCCCGCTACGACGAGTGAAGCACCGACGGCTTTCGATCTCGACCAGCCTCCTTCTGAAGGTCATTCGAGCTTTTCCGGCGAGGTTTGCCACTGTTCCTGCCTACACTCGCGCTGGTCATCTTCTTGCCTGCGCCCTTGGGCTCCTGGTGCCTCTCTGCTGCCGGTCTTCTGGTTGCCTCACTGGAGTCTTGAATCCCTTCGAGAATGGAGACTACGGCGTCCATGGAGGGCCTCATCTTCGCTTCAAAGTGGAGGCACTCGACAGCTAGGGCGGCGATCGTCTGCGCCCCGCTGAGGGAGTATTGGCCTTCTAGCCTGGTATCCAGGACACGGAATATCTTGCGCTTGTGTGTGAGATACGGCCGTGCCCACTCAACAAGGTTGTGCTCCCCCTGCGGCCGATTTTCTCAATGGCACGACAACCTGACAGCATCTCCAGAAGCACTACCCCAAAGCTGTAGATGTCGCTCTTTGCAGTAAGATGACCTGAAAAATGTTGAATCGATGCTTATCACATGCTGAGTATGAGCTCTTGTGTAAATTTTATCAATGAGAAATGCAAGTTATTTGCCTACAGGCAGCATCACAATGTTTTAGCAGCAAATTAAATTCACAGGAATTCAAAATATAAGATGGCCTAAAATTAGTGACTTGTTCAATTGATCTATACCACGTGCTGAATATGAGCTACAGATAAATTTATAAAATGTTAAGTGTATGATTTTTTACAAAAAGGCAGCACTGCAACATTTATGCAGCAAATTAAATTTAGGGTGATCCAAAACATACCAATTAACGTCATTTCATGGAATAACTTGTGGTTGAAGGCAATTAAAATAATCATGAAACATTTCCTTATATAGTTTTGTATTCACGCCATTGTACATAGGTCATAAAGAATAAACTATAACTTTCATGGAATGTCACTGGAGCATTCGATAATCGAATATCAGATCCTGAAAAAATGCATTTTAGTGCATATGTATTAACCAAGCAAAAGTAGTTCCAGAAATGGGATGTGCAAAGCAAGAGATGAACAGAACATGAAAATACAACTTACACGTTTTTAATGAGCTAATTATAGCTTAGGCTGACTGCTGTTAACTAATGTTATTCAACAGTTGCAGTCACATGACTGTTGTTTACCCAAGACAAGCAAATTTTCAGAATACTGGCTCAATAGAACCCAAAATTGCAAGTCAAAGGTTACCTGTTGACAGATATTCTGGAGCTGCATAACCATATGTTCCCATTACCCTCGTGGACACATGACTCTTCTCACCGACAGGACCATCCTTTGCCAACCCGAAATCAGAGAGCTTCGCAGTATAGTCCTGGGCAGCAAAATATGCATTCCTTTCAGTAGAAATCACGTGATCATAGAGGTTAACCATGGTGCATTGACGATACCCTTCACTTACTGTCTCAAGAAGAATATTGGATGTCTTAAAATCCCTATAAATAACTTTAGCCTCTGCGCTATGAAGGTAGGCTAGTCCTTTTGCAGCTCCAAGTGCAACCTCCATTCTTAGGTTCCATGGAAGAGGTTGGAAGTACGAGCCTCCTACATAAAGGATTCATATAGAAAGTTAAAATTAAAACATACTCCCTTCGTTCACAAAAGGATGTCTCAACCTAGCTCAAGGTTGCATGTATCTACACATGATGAACGGAGGGAGTACTAGTTTTCAGCTATGTCGTACGCAACATAAATACATATTCCTAGGACACTGGTAGAGCAACAAGATCTAGTTTAACTTACTCCTGAAAAGATGATTTTCCAAGCTCCCACGTGGCATGCACTCGTACACTAGCAGCCGGTACTCATCCTCTAAGCAGTATCCAATTAGCTTGACAAGGTTGGGATGGCAAAATTGACCAAGGTAATTAACTTCCGCCTACAAATGGACACACAACAAAGTCAGGAAAACATCAAAGTTTTTTACTAACACAGCTCACATAACGGAAGGATATACAAAAATAAACTTCAACGAAACATGAATCAAACATGAAATCAAGGACAACAGCAAATAAAAGGAATGGCAGTTATGCTCACCAACCACTCTCGGTGCCCTTGCAAACCCTCCTGGTTGAGTCTTTTCACAGCAACAGGTATTCCGGTGCCAGGTTTGCAAGCTGACAGTGTATGCTCATCAAGCCATCCTTTATAGACAGATCCAAACCCTCCTTCGCCAAGCACACTGTCAGGACGGAAGTTCCTTGTAGCTAACCTGAGATCATTATAACTGAAGACCTTAACATTAGCTGACTGCAAGATCTCGCATTCAGTCTTCGCACTTGGAGGCATGGAAGCAGAAGAGGCTCGACTGCTGCAAGCACTAAGCCTACTTCCATCCTTACCACTACTCCTTGAGAACATTCCTGTAGATCAGGACTTAAGTAAAATTTCCACTAAATGAAACATACAAAAATACTAAATTAAGGCTTCTATTATGAAGAAAGTATTCTCCGATGGACAAGTTTATCATTTATTTATCCCAGGTCAGAGTATGATCATCATGTATTGCAATTTTGGACTACTTGATTCTGCTTACTATAAAGTAAACTACGCACGACAATAGAGGACTGGATGAAGCAAGCAATCAACCAATCATCACTTGGCTAATCTGAAATTCAATAAGAGCCCTGGAATTGTAAGATTAGCCATTGACACCTGAGGTACACAATGCTAGCGATAATGGATTGACTGGTCTCAGAAGTTGATGTGAAGAGCATTTTGATTGGGCAAGTAATAGGGCGAAAATGTTGCTGCCTGAGAAAGGTTATATTTCTGGACCAAGAGATTAAATGATTACTAGCATAGAGCAATATGGTAAAATGAATACTGTGAAAATCAGAGGGTTCCTCTCAATCAAGTGGTAACATGCATACACTAATTTTCTAGAAATTTTCCCACCCAATATACATCTGCTGCCACGCCACACAGCATATCCAGATGCTTATCGTATGTATCTACAAGTTTAGTTATATCACCCATAAATTACTGGAGTAGCAATTAAGAGACACTTCAATATAGTAAGCTGACACAAACAAAGCACATGGCAATTTGTACGCCAAATTTCTTGTATATGCAGAAAAAGCTGAACTTGATAGTATACATCATCACCAACCAAAAAAATTCTTTCCATTTTTGGAACGACAATTTGTTTGTGTGTATCCATGGATCATGCACAATTAATGAGAGACAAAACCCTACTGTATATGCGCGGGAAACCAAATTGAGAAACGGGTGTGAATAAAAAAATCAAGATGCATGCTCTATATTGGACTTTATATAAGACATGTAAACATGTACTTTAACAAATTTTAGTATCAAATTAAGCAAGGAGCAAATTGAGCACCTTTCTTGATTCCATCAATAAAATATGAATTTAGATCATGGTAGGAACCAGAATAGCAATAGAGAACTAACTAGTCAACCTAATGAAGCCACCCCCTAAGTTCCTGTGATATACTTTTTTAAAGTAAAACATCTAGATAATCAAAGTCAACTGATAGACATACCAGAATGTCGCAACAAGGGCACATAGACGTACCACACTGTATATTAATCTATGCTTCAATCAGTTTCTTGTTCAAAGAACAGAATCCAGGGCGATTTGAATCCGTCACGCCAAGCGGTCAGTACAGGGTACCGATATATACGATGCTAAAATAACCACACCCCGGCAGACAGGAAACAAACCACACATGCTCCTTACTATTTTGATGATTCATCCCATAAGTATAACTGGATAAGCACTATCCAGTTTAAGAGGGTAGAGCATGTACCACTAGTGGTACTAGCTAGTGAAGCAATCATGCAAGGAACAAAGCATCGGTATCAAGTTACTGTGCAAGAGAAGGTACACACTACCTAATAAAGCCTATAGGTCCAATGGCACAAGTCCTACGAAACTTTCCAAACATAGCCAAGGCTCACTTTAGGGTAACAACCATAAAAGTGATCACAATGCCTCGCTTTAGGCTAGCTAACACATTGAAATCGTGTACCCAAATCGATGGCCCAAGCAGGCCTCGTCGACCAATCAAATCACACATACAGATAAAGTTGAGTCTATGCAAGCAAGGACAAAATTCTGTGGGTGAGAATCCGCTAGCAGCTGAATCTATCCATGATAGGAGCTCAATCAGAGGGGTTCCCCTAAAAATGCATACATTAATTTTCTAGTAACTTTATCCCACCCGATATACATCTACTGCCACACTACACAGCATATCCGGAGGCTTATCGTATGTATCTATGAAGTTTAGTGACATTACCAATAAAGTACTAGCAATTACGAGACCTTCAATTTAGTAAGCTGACACAAACAAAGCACATGGAAATTTATACACCAAATTTCTTGTTGACACAGAAAAGTTGACCTTGATAGTACACATCATCACCAACCAAAAAGTTTTTTTCTGTTATAAACGGACAATTTGTTTGTTTGTAGCCATGGAACATACACAATTAATGAGAGGCAAAGCCCTACTGAATATGCGCGGGAAACCAAAACCGAATATGCCGGGAAACCAAATTGAGCTACAGGTGCGTGAATAGATAAAAATCAAGATGCATGCTCTAATTGGACGTTTATATAAGATACCTAAACATGTAGTTAACAAATTTTAGTATCAAATTAAGCAAGGAACAACTTGGGCACCTTTCTTAAATTCATCAATATATATGAATTTAGATCACGGTAGGAACCACAATAGCAATAGAGAACTAACTAGTCAACCTAATGAAGCTGCCTCCTAAGTCCTATGACACGCTTTTCTAACAGAAAACATACACTAGATAATAAAAGTCAACTGATAGGCACTGATATACATACCAGAATGTCACAACAAGGGCACACAACACTAGACGTACCGCACTGTATTATTAATCTATGCTTCAATCAATGTTTTTGGTCAAAGAACAAAATCCAGGGTGATTTGAATCTAAGCGGTCAGTACAGGGTACTGATATATACGATGTTAAAATAACCACACCTCCACAGGGAGCAAAACCACACATGCCCTTACTATTCTCATCCGATAAGGATAAGCACTTATCCAGTTTAAGACGGTAGAGCATGTACCACAACTGGTACTAGCTAGTGAAGCAATCATACAAGGAACAAAGCATCGGTATCCAGTTACTGTGCAGGGGAAGGTACCTGCTACCTAATAAAGCCTATACTAGCTCCAATGGCAACAAGTCCTACGAAACCGTGCAACATAGCCAAAGCTCACTTTAGGGAGACCACCATAAAAGTGATGAGGATGTCTCGCTTTAGTCTAGCTAACACGTTGAAATCGTGTACCCAAATCGATGGCCCCAAGCAGGCCTCGTCGACCAATCAAATCGCACATACAAATAAAGTTGAGACTTCGCAACTCGGGACAAAATTCCGCGTGATGAGAATCGTCCAGCAGCTCCGATTTGCACCTGAATCTATCCATTATAGTAGGAGCTAATCAACAGGCGCGCAAAAGCTCACTGCGGAACCTGGCTGGGAATGGATTGAAATTGGCATCCCTAAACCGCCACACGACCGAGCCCCGGAGGTCGCAAGCCGGAATCAAACCGAACCCCATCGGATCACCCGGAAATCAGCAAGCCAGGAGAGGAGGACGAACCTGAGGGTCCCGGGTGGGTGCTCCCATCCTTGATCCGCGCGCCCCAGCAGTTCCCCATCCGCCGCAGCGCCACCGCACCGCACCTCACCTACCCAGCAACAACCAACCCCTACCGCGCCGAACCGAGGCCGCCCGGGATCACGGACGACGGGGTGCGACGGCGAGCAGCGGTCCGACTCATCCGGCGGGGGCGCTTCAGGCGAGCTAGGGTTACGCCCGGCAGCGAGCGGCGGGAGGGCGATAAATAGCTAGCGGCGGGAGGCGTGGCGGGGCGCGTGAGGAGAGAGAGTAGGGAGTGGAGAGCGAGAGGAGTTAATGGCGGGCAGAGAGAGAGCAGGAGGAGGAGGAGCGCGAGGGAAGCGTGCGTGTGCTGCCGCTGGTTCGGCTGCTGCCTCTTGGGAAAACCGTGAGGGATGACTGGGCGATGGGTCCGCGTCTACACGTGAGCGACCGGTCAGAGTTAGAGTTCGGGGCGGCCGTGAGCTGATTTGGTTGGTGAGGGCATCTCCAGTCGTTGGAGGCCCCCAGATACAAAACGCGGCGAAAAATCCTTCCGCCGGCGTAAAATGGCGCAAAATCAAATCCTGGGGAGGTCTGTTTACCCGCCGCACCCGCACCTAACTCCAGACGAACAAGTCAACAAAAAAAAATCAGAGCTGTCGATCTCGGCCCGACGCCATGGCCTCCCGCACGGCGGCGTGGCCTGGAGCTGTCGATCTCGGCCCCCAGTACTGGTCGGCCGGCCGCGTGTTCGTCGTGCCGGCCTTGATCGGGCAGGGCGCGTACACGGGCGGCACCATGCAGTTGTACATGAGGCAGAGCACGACGCCGGAGGGGAGGGACGACGACGGCGATATCTCGATGCCGGTCAAGAAGTTGTGCTGCAGGTACAGCAGCTGCAGCCCGCCGTTGCCCACCAGCTCCTGCACCAGCCGCGACGGCACGTCGCCGGTGAACCGGTTGTTGTTCAGCCGCGAGGGTCAACATCGTCACGTCGGTCGCCGGCTGGACGGGGCTGGAGAAAAAGTTGCGCTGCAGCTGGAGCACGGAGAGCGGCAGCGTGAAGACGGACGGCGGGATCGGCCCGTCGAGCTGGTTCAGGTCGAGAAAGTTGAGGCGGGTGAGGCGGGGCAGCACGGAGTCGACGGTGCCGGTGAGGCGGTTCGCGGCCAGCGAGAGGTACTGCAGCGAGCCAGGCAGGGTGGGCACGCCGCCGGAGAGCGTGTTGTGCTTCAGGTCCATCCGGAGGAGCGGGGAGGAGTCCGGGAATGACGGATGCCGCCGGTGAGCTCGATCTCGGCCGCCCGACGAGTCCATCGCGAGGAAGAACGCCGCGAGGTCGAGGAGACGCCAAAAAAGAGGCGGTTCTCCCGGAGGCGGATCTGGGCGAAGGGGCGGCGGCAGGAGGGCACGGCGGCGAGGGGCGACCACGGCGGCGACCTCCCCACGGTGGAAGAAAAAGAGGAAGAAAGCAGCAGGGGGCGCACGTGGTGGGATTGAGGAAAAAAGAAAGGAGAGAAGGGGTTTGGACACTGACCAGTGGGCCTTTGCATGCAATTGCCCCCCAGGCCGAACCCAGTGCCTTGGGTTCGTGCTGGGTACGCCGGCGCTAAAACGGCGCTATTTCAGGTTCTCGGAGGGCTGGCTGGTGAATTTCGGCGTTATTTGGCCAAAAAGTAGCCTGGGGGCTCCTGGGGGGCACGGCTGGAGATGCCCTGAGGCTCCTACGGCCAGCGTACTACACGCTGGAAAAAGATCCGAAGGAAAATCTTTCTAAATCTTTTTTTGAAAATCTAGAGAATCTATACTACTATTAAAAGAGCAAACATGTTCGGGATACATTAAATTTGTGCCGTTCAATATCTGATCAACGCTCCAGATCACTCCAATGTTTGACAACTCAACACACCTTTTCGTTTTGATGGTAATTACAATGATTGCCACCGGCTAAAATAAAGAAGCGGAACAGTTCGTGCGATTGCCCACCCTTCACGCCGTCATCCTGCTCTCACGCCTCCGACCGACCGAGCCCTCCCTCCCCTTCTCAATCGGCGCTGCGGTGGAGTACTCGCCTTGAAGGCCGTTGGTGGCATCAGAAAGATCACAGATAGGGGCCTCGAGCAATGCGACGACCAGCACCCCGATGCAGAGGTCCATGCTTGTTCTGCTTGTGAATTGTTTCGATCGCTTCCGGTCGCCTGAGGCCGCGGCCACGCAGCGCTGCGCCTCTACCGCCCCGCCCCCTCTGACCGTTCCACCGCCCCGGAGCGGCGCGCTGTGCATCTCCCGCTCCACCACCTCGGACCGTGCCGCCGCTTCCGAGCGCGCCGGCGGCACGAGCGCCGCATCCGCTGACGCTCACCTTCAGCCTTCATCAAGTGCGGCAGACAGGTAAACAACACTTGAGTACCCATTCACTTCAGCAAGCAGTTCCAAAACCGTGGACGGCATCGTTTCATGACATTTTGCGGCTAATTAATCTAACAAGTTAATTATTTCGTTGACTGAATCTTGGAGCGTTGGCTGTGTGTACAGGTGAAGAATGGCGGAGATGAACTGATGATCAGTCGGTGCTCAAATACGTTCATGGATTGTACGAGGACCTTGGAATACAGGATCTGACCATCCAAACTGAAGAGTCACCAACCTAAATCCTGTACGTATTGCTTTTGATCTGGAGGTGTAGCCAGCCGGGAACCGTGCGTGTAGTAGCAAAGCATAAGCTGGCCTGATTGATCGATTGATTAAAACATCAACATGTTGTTCTTTCTCATTCTGTATGTTTTGCAATTCCTACCTCAAAGGCATGTATTGACTTCATACTTGTCTCTTGTAGGGATGAGTCCGGAAGAGGTGCTGGACCATAGACCATGCGATGGAATATCGCCGGTTTCATTTTCCTTTTCACTCAAAGATCATTTTGACAGTATCAGCGGTGGAATAATCCACATGTTTGATTCATACTCTATTTGTACGAGGGAACTCCAAAAAAATGGTGAGATTTGTGGAGTGTACATGTTGGATGCGGAGATTTGGCACATGTGCTCACATGCAAAATTCAACGTATGAGTCTAGAAAATCTATATATTAGATTGAATTACCCCCATCAAATTTTTGTGCAAACAAATATCTTTTTTTAGCATGCATAAAGAAAATAAAAATGGGGACACAATTTTCAGTTTTTGAAAAAGGCTTGGTTTTTTTAGAGACCAAAGGACTTGAAACCAAAAGTTAAGAATACCATGAATTTTTTTAGATGAAAGTAAAATAATTTTTTGAAACAGGAGCAAGAGTGCCGGGCACCATTTGGCATTAGGATCAAGTTTTTGGATGTTTGTTTCAACGTGCGTTGCACGTGCAACGTTACTAGTCTTTATAAGATCAAGGACTTGAAATTGTGACATTTAGAATTGAGTTTTGATTTGTGCCTAATTAATTCACACTATCTATGCCAATTGCCAATACAAAAAGGTTACGCAGACAATCTTTCATAGATATTAAACCCAATTTATCGGACTAATAATTAAATAGGTCATATGATCTTCGTTGCATTGTATGTGTTACCATTCACGTCCCATATTTTTGTAACTAAATTGTGAGGAGCATCGTCCGCCTGAAGTTTCTAAAACTAGACTAGGCTAAAAAATGTCCAAAAAGGTCACCTAGATAATTCCAAATATAGTTCAATTGTTTTTTAGATGTATATAGGCTGAAAATATTTGCTAGTGAAAGATTAAACCCACGTGCATATCAAATTTTCCCTTTTCATACAACAAAATATAAGAGCTTTTTAAATATACCACTTTATAAGGACACAAAATGTGAATAAGTACCCATTTGAATGATGGCCATCTTTCTCTGCTTCCCTTTGTCTCTCCTTCTCCTCCTGTTTGAGTCTCGTTCGTCTCTCCGGCTCTTCCCCCCCTCTCCTTTAGCGGCTTAATTTGCCAGTCGAAGTGGATGGTGGAGATGAGGTAGCGCCCCCCACCCCGTCCATAGTTCTACTTGTAGGTGTAGTATTAGGCCAGATTGTTGTGTTTGTTTTTGTGTTTATCATAGAGGTTGGCGCCATGTCGTGGAGGCTTGGTGCTCGTATGCTTATGTACGTCGTCGAGCACCCCTTGATGATGCTTTCCAGCGAGCCTCCCTAGGTGGAGGGTTGGTGGGGCTTGCTGGTCTAGGGTGGTTTTCTTCAGAAGATACAAAATGCACCACACAAAAAACATAAGCATCTTCTCGTGAGGTAATCGGCAATGTCGGGTTGTATGACTGAAACCTCAGTGCGGCGAAATGTCGACTGAGGTGCCCTATGGACGTACCGCCCACATATTCAACAATAACAATTGTACTCGTTTTAGTACCAACTATCATATCTAGTTGTTTAATCTCTCGCGTTTGTGCAAACTTGCAGATGAAGCTCTTTCCTTTATCAAGCTCATTTTCTTGCATGAAGCTTCCCAAGTTCAAATTCATGTTCAATTTGTGTAGCTTGATTTTGTATTAACTCATCACTGCGTTTAGGAGACATAACCAAAATTAGCATGTTGAAAAAAGTTGCGCACCTCGTGTATCTCTCTTGATGTCGTAACGAAGAGCCAACTGCAATTGATGAACCATGTAATGTACACAATATGTATACTGGTACTCATTCAGAAGTAGAGTCTTTAGTCCATTCCATTCACATTGCATGGTACCAGTCCAATCATAGCCTTGTCCTCTGATATCTTAGACATTAAATTAGAATCCCCAAGGACGTCACAAATTGTTTGTTTGAGAGTCAATTTAACTGTGTTGATAACATGAATGACATCAAGAAAAGAATTCTCCATCATTGTTAGATCAGCTCCTTTGAAGAGGTTATATAAGACAACTAATAAATACGAAATCTACTAATGGTTTTGTATTTATGCCCCGCTTGTTATGAATTACCATAACCACCTCGAGAAATAAACATAGGTGAAACTAATCTCCACGAAAAGACATCTCAGCTTCATGTCATGCTTATATGGTTATAAATATTGATTGGGTAAGCATGTGAGCATTAGTTGTCCTTGTTGATGATCTTCGTAGTGACACCATGGTAGAGTTGGTTGGTGAATGGATAGTGCGGGTTATGATCGTCCTTTTCAAAAAATTGGGAGAGAACTGCTTCACAGTATCACAAAACTAAGCTCTATATATCTAGTATGCCTTCATCATTTTGGAAGGCTGACCTTAGTAATGTATCTGGTTATGCAAGAGAAATCATGGAGGCACATGGTAGTGTATGGCATTGGTGTAGTAGGATTGGAAGTCATTGGGAAGCACGTTAGTACAAAACTGCACAGCCTAGTTTGATCACTTGATTCACTTTGTACACCAACTCCGGCTGAAGCTGGCTACCGTCAGTTGCCACGGTCCTAGTTGGGTATGATAGCTTTTAATCGAGCTGCATATACCAACTTTGTCAAGATTCATAGCACAAGACACATATGTAGGCTGCAGCCATAGTACAATTGCCGAATGTGGTGCTCAAGAAATAGAACTTGTTGGCCCAAAGTAGCACTACCGTGGGAACGATGATGTCGATGTACACAAACTTTCTGATACCCAGAATCAAAGCTTTAAACTCCATTGCGAGATGGCGTAAAGGCGCACACGCGGTGTGCGAGGACAACCAAATGAATGTGAGAGGGTGAGCACGTCACCGTCCATGCTGTGCTGTCACATTGGTGGAGGGCTTGGATGCTACTCCCTCCGTTCCAATTAGATGACTTCCATTTGTCCACATGTGGATTTATCTAGACATGTTACATGTATAGATCAAATGCATAAATGAAAGTCATGTAATGTGGAACAGAGGGAGTATTACGGCGTCGAGCAGCGGATTGCAGACTCATGTGCGAGCAGGAGCTGCGAAAATGCATCTCCACGACTAGTTGGACATTCCTGTTAGCAATACTCAAAAAAGCTCTCTATTTCAACACTACCATCCTCGACATGGACTCTAATACAGTAAGATAGGAGTAGGTAGCGCATCAATGAGATATACAGATCTGATTTGGAAACATCGCCGTCATATTTGTGCGAGTGTAGGATGACCATATCTACAAGCAGGGCTGGCTGCACATGCTCAGGGCCGGCCCTGACTATAAGACCATCCTACGACCTCCTCTCGATTTTTTGGGCGCGCAACTACACTACTCGAGATACACCTTACTCTTATGCTACTTTCACTAGAATAACAACGACATACATAACTATAAAAACCTAACTCGCCAATTGTAATACAATGTGGTTGTTGTATAGTATAAATCATAAACCTTATTTGTTATCTGATAAGGGTAATATTTGTATATGAAGCAGGATTCGTTGTCCATAGGGCATGTAGATCATCAAGTATTCGGGGTGTGCATGATTTTCTACCAAGGGCATCCTTTTGCGGGTATTGGAATTACCCGACTCGTGCAAAATCTAACCAATTGACATTTTTAGCCTTACTGAGGAGGAAACACAAAAGCTATAAATATACTCGGTTTCTTTGCAGCAACATTTCCTTTTATCTGCATAACCCTTGTTTTGATTGTCTACTAAATTAGGTTTGGTTAGGCATTGACTTCGTACTTCCTCCGTTCCCGTGACAGGGGCGCGATTTTTAAAGTTTTTTCACCGGAATAGAAGGGTGCAGGTGCGGACAGGACATTAATCTTCAGAATATGCCTCGCGAACACATTCCCTTCTTACTCTAATGTCTTGTCTGAATCACCACCACCAGCGCCGCCTCTCCCCTTCCTAGTGTTGATACTCCAAGTGCATGGTGGTATCTCTAGCCGATCCACCTCTCTACTCACCCCTATCGACCATGCTGCCCCTCCCACGTTTGTCAGATCCCATAGTTTAGACCAACGCAAGGGTAGAGTATAGGTATGTGCATTGCATTTGTAAATGTGAAATTTGGGGAAATATTTTTTACATCAAATCAAATAAGACAATGTTCAAGATATTGCTTATGACGATGAATTAGGGTATAGACCATCTATTTGAGTGCGACAAATTTGATGCGACCTTTATTTATTTTTAAGATTTGGGAAGTATTTTAATTCAGTATATTTGAAATGGAACAGAAGTGTCATCATGACATCGAGTGTAGTTCCTATATTTTTATTTTGAATTTTCTACAGACTGAATGACTCATGCAACAGTGAACTGGGGCATTCGCCTTAAGTCAACACAAGCAATGAAGAAACAGAAAACCTGCATTTTTATGTTCAAATCAGTACATGATAGTTCCCCGTTGGTAATAATGGCGTCTCCCACCTCCCACCCGAGCCCTGGCGACTCCCATGGCGATGACGTCTCCCCACCATCTAGGGTTCCTGCGCCTGGATCTGGACAAGGATGGATCCCTTCATTGATCCCTCCTCCATTGCACACACCTTGGACTTCACCCATGGTCATCGTTTTCGATCTAAGGTTCGTGATCTGTTTGCTACTTCGGTCAGCCCAGTCTCTTCCTCCCACCATTTCTTCCTTGTGGTATCATTTGGTCGTGCGGTTTTTCGTCTGGATCTTCTGAATGTCAGCCTGGCCCTCTCGGCTTCTCTTGGGGTTGCTTATGATGAGATTGATCTTGTTTGCCTATCTGAGAGAGTTTTCAAGTTCTCGGTCTGTTCTAAGGCCGTGGGTTTCTTGATTCATAATTTGAGGTCTTTCACCTGCCAACAATTCAAGTGTTACTTTCATCTCTGGGGTAAAGGGGGTCCTAATTGGCAGCGTGAAGAACAAATCTGGTTTTCTGAATCTGAGGCAGAATGGTCCACTGTTGCTAATTCACGACGATCACATCATGTTCAGCATCATGTACCTTCAGTTTCTACTGTTTTCAATCGCATTCACGCTGATCTCCAGGGAAATCATGATCATGTGGTACTTACCGGTGCCAATTCAGTGCCTTTGGGGATTAGAACACCGGGTGTTACAGCAGAATCGAATATGATATCAGATGGTTATCAGAAAGAGGTTGATTGTAATTTGCGTGATCCGCAATCTGGGCGGGTTTCTCGTGGTTCCAATCCACGTTCAAATCTCCAATGGATTAATGTCCAACCCAACAGGCCCAACACACCTGAGAGGCCTGCTAGCCCACCACCAGCCCAGCCCACCGTCACAACTGCCCAGAATCAGCCTTGTACTCGTTGCCTGGATCCACGTCACCTGAGAAAAAATTGCAAGAATAAGATTCGTTGCCATGGATGTTGGAATTATGGGCATATCATCCGATATTGTTATTCTAGGCATACATATAAACGGATTTGTCGGCCAGTCCTCCATGGTGTTGCTCCCAACGCTGCCTCTGATCAGCCTGAAGAGCCAAGGATTATTACACCACATCAGAGCCCTGTGCACCCTGATGTTAACACTGCAGTTTCAACTGAACAACATCATGCTGTTAACCCTGAATCTACTAAGGAGAGTATTGCAGGTGCGGAAGAGCAGACACGTGTTGCTTCTCACCATGCTACACCAAGCCCTGGACATCTTACAGCAGTTCAGAACATGATAGCTAATCTTACTACTGCCACTCCTGCTTTAATCAACTCTCTGTCTGACTCCGCTGTGATTGGTACTAGCTGCAAGTTTGTGGACGTGGAGGTGAATGGGGAGATACATAGCAAATGTTACCTCCAAGTTAATTCTGTTGTTGACGTCCCTGTTCAGTCAACAGTTCAGATTACTGAAATTGAGAACACTGCTTCTGTTGATGTTGTGGTTAATGCTCCTATGACTAAGACTGCTAGAAAGAGGAAGGCCAAAGCTCCAAACACTGTTGAGTCTGTGAGAAGGAGCATCCGTCTTGCCATTCTGAAGGGTGGATTCAAGGATGGAAACCCAGATGCTTCATCATCAGCTGCTGAGGAGATCAATACATATGAAGCTCAGGTCCTGGATGCTGATGCACCTCCGCCACCACACCTGCCCATGGAGACCCTGCAAGCTATGGGCACTGGGCCCTGCCAGATGCACCCTGAGGATGTGTCTGTAGAAAATCTGAGTTATGACAGTACCAATGAGTAGAAGCTGGACCATATTTGATTGGAATCTGAGGGGGATTAATTCCCAATTGCGTTGGGATGACATTAAACAGAAAGTTGATGAATCCAATTGTAATATTATCTGTCTTCAGGAAACGAAGCGAGAACATTTTGATCACACATACTTGAGAAAATTCTGTCCGAGGAGATTTGATCATTTTGCTTACTCCCCTTCGGTTGGTAGCTCTGGTGGCATCATCACCATATGGAATGGATCACTTTTTCATGGACAAACCATTAGCTCCTCGAGGTTTCATATCACTGTCCAGTTAACATGCAGAATCAGTGCTCATGTTTGGTACCTTACGAATGTATATGGCCCTACTATTCGAGAGGATAGATTAATTTTCACTGACTGGCTCGAGAATATTGACCCTACGCCGATGCCATTTTGGATGATCTTAGGGGATTTTAACCTCATAAGGGGACCAAAAAACAGAAATAGAGGAGGTGGAAATATTAACAACATGCTGCTATTTAATCGAATTATTAGTCAACATGATTTAGTGGAGATTCCATTAAAAGGCAGAGCATACACATGGAGCAACATGCAAGCAAATCCTCTTCTTGAAAAACTTGATTGGATATTCACCTCCCCTGCCTGGACTACTGCATTTCCCAATACTATGGCCATGCCATTGACCAAGTTATCATCGGATCATGTGCCAATAAAAATCCAGATTAGTACAGATATTCCAAAGGCACAAATATTCAGGTTTGAAGATTATTGGATGGAGTTCCCTGGCTTTACTGACACGGTACAGTTATGCTGGCAACATAGAGGGATATACAAAAATGTTGCTCACGACATCACTGCCAGGTTGAAATCTACAAGATATGGTCTAAAGAAGTGGAGCAAAAACATTTCACAACTCAATAAAATCATTGATTCGTGCAGCTATGTCCTTGCATTGCTAGATGGACTTGAGGATCAGAGATCATTATCACTGCATGAAATGAATTTCAGGGCTGTACTAAAAGATCACCTGATTAAGCTCTTGGAAGCAAAGAGAATTTATTGGAGAAATCGAGCTAAAATTAGGTGGGCAAAATTGGGAGGTGAAAATACTAGTTTCTTTCATACATACGCCACTAAAACTTTCAGAAGCAATTTCATCTCTTGCCTGACTACAAATGATGACCGATTGGTATGTGACCATGATGAGAAGGTTGTTGTCATTTGGAACGCTTTCAAGGAAAGGATTGGTTGCTCGGATAATCCTTCCATGCTATTTGACCTGGATAATCTCATTTCCCCTAATAACAATATTGACTTCGCATCCTTGGAGGTACCATTTACTACTGATGAGATTGATGGGATTGTGAAAAATATGCCTGCAGATAAATCACCAGGACCTGATGGCTTTAATGGTGCTTTCTTGAAAAAATGTTGGCAGTCAGTTAAGGAGCAGTTCTATAACCTATGCTTTCAATTCTATGAGGGGAATTTGGACATTCAGAGTATTAACACTACCTTCATTACATTAATTCCGAAGAAGATTAGCGCAAAATCAGTTAATGATTACATGCCTATTTCATTGGTTAGTCTTACTCTCAAGTTTCTTACTAAGCTGTTGGCAAACAGGATGCAAAAGGTGATTATACCTGCCATTCATAAAAACCAGTATGGTTTCATCAAAACAAGGACAATTCATGATTGCCTTGCTTGGGCATTCGAATATATACATCTCTGCCAGAAGTCTGGAAGAGAAGTGACCATCTTGAAACTTGATTTCGAAAAGGCTTTTGACAAAGTTGAATATAATGCTATCCTACTTATGCTTAAGCATATGGGATTTGGAGAGAGGTGGCTTAATTGGATACGGTCGATTTTATTTTCTGCATCAACGTCTGTCTTATTGAACAGAGTGCCTGGGAAAAAGATTAACTGCAGAAGAGGTGTGAGACAGGGTGATCCTTTATCCCCTTTGCTATTTGTTTCAACTGCTGAACTCCTCTAATACGTTATTAATGATGCTTGGCGAAATGGACAACTTGAGCTGCCTTTGGAAAATTCATTTGGATTGGATTATCCTATTGTCCAGTATGCTGATGATACTTTACTTATTATGCCTGCCTGCCCTGTCCAGCTCCTCAGAATCAAAGATCTGCTTGACAAATTTTCTGCATCCACTGGACTAAAGGTTAATTATCATAAATCATCACTTGTTCCGATCAACATCAGTGCTGCTAGATGTGATGAACTTGCCAGAACAATGGGCTGTAAGGTGGAATCTCTACCATTTCCTTATCTTGGTCTGCCCATGGGCACTACAAAATCGAAAATGGAAGATCTCATTGGAATTATTCACAGAATTGATAGGAGACTTGTTGGGATTGCTGACACTTTATCATATGATGGTAGGCTTGTGGTTGTGAAGTCCATCATTAATGCAATCCCTAATTTTGCCATATGCACATTGAAGTTACCCTTAGGCTTCCTGGATTATGTGGAGGGATCAACGAGAGGTTTCTTTTGGGCTGGTAAGGACATCCATAAGAAAGGTAAATGTCTAGTTAAGTGGGCTGATGTTTGCAAACCCAAAAAAGCTGGAGGGCTTGGGGTTTTGAATCTGAGGACACAGAATATTGCTTTGCTTATGAAAAACCTATTCAAATTCATGAATAAGCAGGATATACCATGGGTTAAATTGATTTGGCAAGCCCATTATCCTAATGATAAATTACCTCAGTCTGTTGGCCCATGTGGATCATTTTGGTGGAAAGATTGTTTGAAAATCATGAACACATTCCTGGAGCTTGCTGCATGTAACCCCGGTACTGGATCGACTATTAGGATGTGGATGGACAGATGGTCTGATGACATCTTGAGAATCAAATTTCCTCATCTTTGCTCCTTTGCAAAAGACCAGAATATCTCACTTAAGAAGGCTGTTGAAATCTGCTGTAATGAAGAGGTTTATGACATGTTCCACACTCTAGTATCTATCATTGCATCTCAACAATGTGATGAACTAAGCAGTAATTTGATACAGAGGAATGGGAACTCTGAACGTGACATGTGGCTATTGTCGGGGACAAACAAAAATTACTCTTGTAAAAGAGTTTATGCTGCTATCTCTCCTGTAGAAACAGCACCTACGCCGATGAAATGGATTTGGAAATCTTGTGTACTTCCTAAACATAAGGTTTTTTTCTGGCTTCTACTTCAGGACAGACTGAATACTAGAGATCTTTTGGCAAGGAAAAATTTCCATATGGATGCTTACATTTGTGAGCTTTGCGATGATGGAGTAGTTGAGGATCTCTCTCACCTCTTCTTTGAATGTGACTTCAGCAAGAACTTCTGGTACAAATTGGGTATGGAATGGAACACTGACATGGACCTTAATAATATGCTTATAGATGCCAAGAGGAGGTACAAGATGATTTGTTTTAAGGAGTCCCTGATCGTTGGTTGCTGGAGCATATGGAACCATAGGAACAGATGCATTTTTGACAATCAACTTGTCGTTTTGGATACTTGTTTTCAGGACTTTTTAGCTCCTTTTGTTCTAGTACGTCACAGAGCCAAACCTTCACTTAAGGAAGGGATGACTCAGTGGGTTGACACTTTATGAATTCCTATGTAATGGCTGTACTTTTTTGAGATGAGAAAATAGAAAATTAAACAGTAGGGATTTTCCCTACTGTTTTCTGCTTCAAAAAAAAATCAGTACATGATATGAAGAAGTTCAAGAACAGTTGTGATTTCAAAATCATGAATATTTTGTCTCTTATTGTGTTTTTTCCCACCTTTTAAGTATTGAGACAAATCCACCTTTCCAATCGAACTATTTATTTTTCAGTTAGTTGTGATCGTAATAGAGTACAATTTATTTATTTTTCCTATTTTTTATCCAGAAAAACACGTCTCTTGCTCATTTGTGCACATTAATCATTGATCAAGTACTTCAGCTACTCCCCACACAAGAACAAGTTGGTATCTCTTCTTTACAAATTTGTAAGTATCAGCTTACAATCTGTCCATTTTGTGTTCAAACATTCACACATGTGTTTCACCCCCAAGCTGATCTCTTCCTATTACAAATTTGTAAGTATCAACTTACAATCTATACATTATTTTTCCAAAGCACTGACTTTAGAGAGACAGAAACAAGAAACAGCCGGAGGGACACAAGAAACCTTCAAAGAGACATCCCCGTAAAATGAAGAAAGTTCACTGTCATACAAATATTTATGCAAAAAATCAGATAATTCTTGAAACTGCATCTTTGTGTGCTCCAGATTTTTTTTGGTCTGGTACTGCAAAATGGTTCTTTTCAGTTACTGTATTTCTTTTGGTTATTTATATGAACACGTAGGGAAGCCTTAAATCAGTTATAGATAGGTTAACATGGTTTATCTTTTCTTTCAGTTGTGTACTACTTTGTTCTTTTTTCAGACGCCAAGAAACCAACACGCTAGTTAAAAGAAGGAGAAAGAAAAAATCGGCAAACAAAGAAGCAGCACACCTAACAGAATTTCAAACAGATCGCGAAAGTCGTATATACCCTGAAATACGAGGCTATACAGTGAGCCAGTGACCGTAGGCTCACCCAAATTGTATAATAACCGTATTGACCGTATCTTTAATTAAGTAAAATGACTAAAGTGAGCTTTCGAGTATGCAAAAAGAGAACTTGCCTGTGGCAAGATGGTTAGGAGGGTGGTTGTACCCCCAACCCACCAGAGTTCAAATCCTAGATTTGACATTGGTGTTTCTCATTTAGGCGGAATATTCTTTAGTGGGAGGCGACGTTCCCGTCGACAGCGGGCGCATCTGGTGACTTCGTCAATCTCAAGACCCGACCGTCGGCTCAGTTTTTCGGAGGTGCTCACAGGGGTAGGGTGTGCGTGCGTGCGTTCATAGGGGTAAATGTGTGCACGTGTATGTGAGCGTCTGCAAGTTACCCATGCCAAAAAAAGAAGAAGTTAAGTTCAGTTACCAAGAAGGCGAAGTATCCAGTGAAAACTGGTATTCAGTGCAAACCTGCAAACTTCCTTTTTTGCCCACGAACGGCACTGGTCGCGGGTGGAAAACTAACCAGCCACTTAACCACACTTTTGTAGTAACCCCCTTGCCCTGATGACATTTGGTGGTAGCGATTCAGCAAAACAATCATGGAGTTATCCCCTTGTTCTCCATCCACGCGAGGGCAACAAGGAGGCCGCAGGGATTCGACGGCGACTGACTCTGGGCTGCCCTAGCCGCTAGCAACGGTGAATCGGAGGCCATGGTGGCGCTGGACCCCGCAACGATCTGGCGACCAGAGCGCTGCCCCCAGGCGACGACGACCTGGCTGCCCCCACGCGAGGAAGATCCAGTGACCTCGGCGCTGCCTCCATGGGATGGCGACTCGATGGATTGTTTGCCCTTTTGAAGCAGCTGATTTTCCGTACAGAAAAATCGTTGATGTTCTGCTGCTCTGTGACTGAATTAATCTGGATGAACCTGAATCGCTGTTGTTTTCTTGTACCTGAATTTATGTGCATGTACGGAAATAGTTGAATGAATGTGGTGTATAGGAAATCCTTGCCCTTTGCTGGTTAAGGTTGAGTTCTTGAACCGTTTCAGTTCACTAAGGACAAAGGAGCAGCAACTCCGTCGAAAATGAGGGGCGGCAATGAGGTGTACTCCGAAAGGAGAGAAACGATCGCCGGAGGACGAGGGCGGACGCCCAGGGCTGGCGGCGGGAGAGCCGGTGGCTGGGGCCGACGGAGCGTTAGCGCACACGTCCTGTAGAGGGACGGCGCTCATAGCGATCGACGCTAGACGAGGCTCCATGCCGGCGCACATCGGGATCAGGCAGACTGAAGACGATGCGTCCAGTTTTTTCTGTTTTCTTTTGGTTGTTTTACTAAGCAAAGTTGTCAGGGGAGGGGGTTTTCTACAAAAACTGTTTAAGTGGATGGTTAGTTTTCCACCTGGGATCAATGCCGTCCGTTGTTGATCCGATGGGAAGGAAATGGAGTTTGCAGGTTTGCACCGAATACCAGTTTGCACTGGATACTTCGCCTACCAAAAATGCATTTTACTCAGAAACAATACGGAGTGCGAAACGTTTTGTTCGGGAGCTGAAAAAGCCCACAAAAAGCGTCCTGGGCCTCCGGTCGGGAGCCGAGCTGGGTACGCCACGGTTCGCCGATGGAGCTCCTTCGATCTCCTCCAGTCGTCCGAGCCCAGCGCATCGCCGCATCCGCTCCGTATATCCCTCCGGTGGCTCCCTCCCTTTCCCCCCTCCACACACACGCACACGCACACCTCCTCCTGACCTCCCCCGCGTAAATTCTTGCTGCGCCGCGCGTCCTGCTGGGCATGGGCTGAGGTTGCGGAGCAACAACGCTGCTCGGGCGCTTTGCAGCGGGAGACGCAGGAGACTAGGCGAGCAACGGACAGAGCAGGTGTGGGCTCAGGAGCAGCGCTGCAGCCAGCCGGATTCTAGCAAGGTAAGATGCTCTCTTTTTGCAAATTACTGCCGAAGTGCCGATAGCTACTCTTTTTTTGGCTGCAAATTGCTGCTGATAGCTAGTCCTGGTACTGTGTACTGATGTGCTCAGAAGTCAGAATTGGGCTACTTGTGTTATTGTGTACTGCCTGGCTAGAATTTACTGCCGATAGCCTATACAGATTTTTTTTTGAAACTGATAGCCTATACAGATTGCTTATAGAGATTGTGTTATTGTGTAAATTTTTTGTTGCAAATTACTGCCGATAGCCAATTAGATTGCATGCCGTAGCATTTTCCTGGTGTACTGGATTGTTAAAAAATGGCAAGAAATAGCTTACTTGTGTTATTCATTTGGCAAATTTGTATTGCAGGCTTGCAGCGATTGCGAATTTTTGTTAGTGTCCTCACCCTCAGTGCTTTTCTTGGTCTGCCACTGGATGGGCATCGCCATGGGCACCAGGCGAGAGGCTGCTAGTGGTGGTTTTGGTGGGAGAAGGGGAGGAGGAAGAAGGTGGAGCTATTACAGGAAGCCATCCATGGCCTCCTGGAGGAGAAGAAGGTTAAACATCAGCAGCAGCACAGAGAAGAAGAGGGCTCCATGGTTCCGCGGGATCAAGATGAAGATCTCCTCTCCCCGTTGCTCTCCAAGGTATGCCTAGGTGTCTGCTATTACTTGTACATCTGAATTTGTTTCAGGTTGCAGATGCACCTGATGGTCTTGGAATTGTGTCTTACTGCATCTGCATTGATCTATATCTCTTTCCCTTCGTCCTTTCTCTATACAATACAAACCGTGCTGCGTTACTTCCATTTCATCTTTCTTTTGACGCAAATCCTGAAAGCCTGTAACATCGTCGTTTCTTTCAATAGTTGGACGCACTGGAAAAAGATGTTGTGGTGGACAGTGATGGTCTGAGCTCTTCCCATCAGGATTTGGAGAGCCGCAAGGAGGTGGGTCTAGGCGATATAGCAAAAGACCTGGACAAAATCAAGAGGCAGAACATGATCACTCACATCCTACTCGGCACGGTTATCGTCATGACCGCACTGTGGCAATTCAACGAGGCGTCGTTCCTCCTCGCGGTGCAGAAAAAACTGACCAATCCTTTCAAGTCCATGGGGGATATGATCAATAGTACCCTGAAGAGAGGAGGGAAGCCGATGATTGAGGCATCGCCTCTGCCCCCGGTCGCAATCACGGATGATACTGAAACTGGTTTGCCGACGCTAGTCATCGGTAACAATGAGGGCTAGATCTGTCGGTGCGATGAAGACTGATGGGATGATAAAGAATGGCTCGTGCAACGGAAATGCCATATGATTTCCCCTTCAAATTATGTTGCTCATCTTGTCTACAGTCTAAGATTTGTAAGGCCATCTCTTGGTATCAAGTGGAAGGAAATGCAATTTCGCAAGTAGGTCCATTAGACTTGCAGAACACAAGCTTCTATTGGTTCTTAGTGCATCATGTTTTGTCGTCAAAGCAGCTTCAAATATTATGTATGCTCTTCCTCTGAAATGCAGAATTTGTTCTTTACTGAGCTGGTACTGTTCAATCATTGAGCTTTTTCATCTTTCTTGCCAACCAGAAGAGGTCACGTTTACATTCTCGTGTTTTTTCTATTGCCTTGTGAAATATAGATATAGCACACCATCAGCCGCAAATGTTGTCTTTTAATTTCTTTGTTGAGTTGAAATTAACTGCTAGTATTAACAATAACTAGTTTCATGTTCAGTTAGAGAACTAATTCAAGTCGATGATAGATCAAAGTGGATTGCACATAGCAATTCTAGTGTCAAATCCTTCACTGAAAATGAGATAAAAAGAATGACCAGTGACTACGAATCTGTATTTGGGAGAGGTTCATTTGGAGAAGTTTACAAAGGAGTCCTTGAGGACACAAATATGGTTGTAGTCAAGAAGTTCATCAACAATGTAAAAGAATACTTTGCCAAAAACTTGATCGTACACCGTGAAATCAACCACAAGAATGTGGTCAGATTGATCGGCTGGCTACTGTTTTGATGAAAATGTCGCAATGATGGTCACATAGTAGATTAGTAGACGAAACCTGAGTAACATTCTTCACATTGACAGTATTCTCATCCCGTTGGATACACGGCTGAGAAATGCCATAGAATGTGTAGAGGTGTTGGGCTATATGCATTCGCAAATGTATACACGGGTTATTTACGGTGATACCAAACCTCCTACTAATATACTTCTATATGATCAACTTAGAGCAAAAGTATAACACAGCTAATACTCTGTACTCTCTTGGTGTCATAGGAAGTACTCCCTCCGTTTCATTTTAATTGACTCACATATATCTACATATGGATAAATCTAGACATGTTTTTCATGTCTAGATACATCTATATCTAGATATATGTGAATCAATTAAAATGGAACAGAGGGAGTATCTGTTACATGTGTTTGACACGAGAAACGAGAACTTCGCAAGTAGGGCTGAAATGTAGTCTTGATCATGTGCACCGGGGAAAGGTAAGAAGAAAGAAAAAGATGCAGGCGTGTCAGTGTATCATAAATACACAAAGAAAACAAAGATATGGTAACAAAAAATCCTCGCTGCAACGCGCAGGAATTTCCCTATTTCTATAGATAATTTCAAGTTTGAAGCGTTTTAAAGAAGATACCCGATGCAACGCGCGGGGTATTGTTCTAGTTTTTGAGATAACAAATACAATTCTCAACTGATTGCGCTCCATGGCCTACTTACGCGGCCAACCTTACTATGTCGATTGCGGTCTCCTGGATCACGGGGTCTCCCAAAGCTCCCGCTTATTACTCCTGGGGGTTACGCCGTGAGACACCTCCGATTAAGATGTGTGGTTGTCGTTGTTGTCTTTGCTTCACGTTGTGCATGCATGATGGTGTGGTGTGTGGCCAGCGACAGAACCAGTGTCCTCGTCGGTACACACGTCGCTAAAAATGTGGCCTTTACTCGGCCTCGCCCGCCCTCGCCATCATCTTAAGCGGCGGAAGTGGTTGCTATTGAACTTCTAGACGACTAGCAGCTTCGTCGGGGTGTGTAAGGGTAAGTCTCGCAGAAGTATGTTGTTAGGAGCCGATGCATGGATGGTATGGTCTGCGCCTCGTCTTGGCCTGACGACGAGTTCACGGCAGTCTCGGCTTAGTCGCGGACGCCGTGTCATGGACCTGTGGAAGAGTGGTGTCGAGGTCGCTGGGCAATGAACAATGACAAGGATGTGCCAGTCGTGTACGCCGGATGATACCCGAATTGCCAGGTACGTCGGGCGCCGAACTGTACTTATAGCCCCTACACCTGTACGCCCAGACTTGAGCTACGCATATATGCCGTTTCCGGGAACGCTGAAGTGCACCCATCGCGTGCGTACGTAGCTGCACTGCTGCACGTGTTGTGGCCGGGCGTTGGCAACAGCGACGCGCCACGGTGGGATGCCGACTATGACGAAGCGATATGCCGCCGCCTATACCGCCTGTTCCTGTACGCCGATCCGTGTCCGCCGGCTCCTGGTTGAACCTACGCCGAACACCAAACTGCGTCGGAACGCCGCGATACCCCGAGCCATGAGACACTGAGCGTCGAGCTTCTCCTGTACGCCAACGCCGAGCTGAACTTGTAGGCTGAGCGCCGAGCTGCACCTGTACGTCGGGTTGTGTCTCGAGCTGCGCCTGTATGCCGGGTTGGGGTGAGCTGCGCTACTTTGAACATGTACAACGATGAGCCTGTGTATCTCTGTTCGCCGATGAGGTGCCCGCCAGACCGGCACGCGTTGGCGTCCTCAACGATCGAGCGACCTGAATGGTGGGCTGCATGCCGACGAGTACACGGCTTTTTCATCATCTCCGGCTTCCGCCGAGACGAAGGGCTGCATGTTAGCGGCGGACACTACATCACGTCCCAGATCCGGAGGCACTCCATAATGCCTCCAAAAGTCACAAAAGTGCCTCGAAATGTTTTTTGAGGCAAAAAAAAAAAGTGCTGGATTTACTTGTGTAGGTAAAAGTCTTTTGTGGCATTTTACAATAATGCCTCAAATGCTAATCTTTAGAGGCATTATTTAGTGCCTCAAAAGCTAATCTTTTGAGGCATTATTGAGTGCCTCAATTGGTATACCATTTGAGGCACTTTTGATTTGTGCCTCAATTGGTATAGCATTTGAGGCACTCAATAATGTCTCCAATGCTATACCATTTGAGGCACTTTTGATGTGTGCCTCAAATGCTATACCAATTGAGGCACTCAATAATGCCTCAAAAGGTTAGGATTTGAGGCATCCATTTCAGTGCCTCCTAATTAAAACAGAGGCAAAAGGTCTAATGTACCACTATATGCAGGTATTTCATGCATAATTCAAATGTTACAATCCATTACAAATACACATAGGCAATAAGTTTTATAAGTCAGACATAATTCAAATATGTATCCATTACATGAACAAACAACTGCCAATGTCAAGTATGTGTAACTGTAACCATCATGTGAAGTAGGTAACCGTAACTATAACTGTAAGTTTACATTCAGCTCACAAGCTCACAATGCTGACAATGCTTTCATTGGCGGCGTAAAAACTGCAAGCTTCTTCATTTTCTTGCCTGAACCTTGTGTTCCACCAGCAGGATCAGCAGCACTTTTTGTCAAGTTGCTCACAATGTTTTCGACCACAATGTCAAGACATGATCCATCAGTCTTTGTTAGCTGCATAAACGTATGGTGAAACACAAAGTGTTAGGACTCCATCCATCAATCAAGTTGTAAGAGTGAAGAATGAATAATGAATAACTTACACAGTTCATTGGCCAAGGGACACACTTGGCCTGTGCACTTGCCATCTTGATCATTCTACCTCTTGGTCTAGGCAACATTGTTTTTCCTTTGTGAACCACTTGATCATTCTACCTGTTGGTTCTGCTTCAAGTCCTGGATAGTAACAAAACAGAACTTGAGTAAGAATGACCTACCCTGCTACATATACAGTATGCAAGATCATTGAACAATAAAAGGTAGATATCAGGAGAGTAACAAATAAAGTTTCCTAAACTTAAAGACTCCTTTGGTCGCCACTACTTACTGCACTACTGCACCACAGCTCCTTTAGGTGTCAGCGATATGATACATTCATATTTATAAAAGACATTATATAAGCTAGACATGTTTCATAGAAGCAGAAAACAGGAAATGATAATTGTCCTCCCTAAGCATATTTAAATTTATGTTAATCCGCAGAGCTGACTGTTGAATCGTGTAGGAAATGAAAAAAGACAGATAGTACACTAAGGCTAGATGGTTTCTAATAGTTGACACCACTCAAATCTAATGACGGTGCTACTTGAAAATTCTTGACCAAACAGTGAATCAAAGCTTAGTTATCAGACGAAGTTAGGAGAATGCTAGAAATACCAAACAAGAAGAAAACAAATAGAAGTTAGAGATGGGGCTAACCTTCTTTGGGAACTTGACACTGCTGGTCTGGACTTTCGTCCATTTTGTTTTGCACTGGCTGTCAAAAATAAAAGAAGATGAGCAAGAAGATATCCTTTCTGAAGAAACACGGAGGACCCAGAAACTTGAATCTAAGCAGAAGATCACATAATCACTTGAATCTAACATATTTCAGTTTAGCCTTTAGACAAAATTTCCTTCATAAGTAGTCTTACCTAGCATTGGTAAAACTTCATGGTTCTTATAATCTTATTCAGTTCAGACCGCACACTACTCATGTTGCCCTCACTTGCAGAACAATACTAGTACTGAACAGGAAACAAGAAGCTAGACATATTTCTATTGCATAAATTCCAGCTTCTCCCAAAAAACAAGGAAGCTTCTCTGAACACACTCATGATATAAATAATGAAATAGTGTTGGACATATTTCTGTTACATGAATCCAGCCAACTCTCTGAACATGCATCTACTACACGAACTCTGGCCAATTCCGATGAACATGCTTCAACCACGAGAGGAAGGAAGGAGGAGCGAGCTGTATACCTGCTTGAGCTGTCCCCTCCGCTTGGAGAGGACAACGATCTGGTTGTTGAGCTTCTTCCAGGCGCCATCCTTGAAGCAGAGCTCGACGATGTGGACGGCGACCTTCCTGGTACCAGCCACGTCCCTGGCCAGCCGGCATTGCTTCTCCACGTTCAGGAGCGACTCGATCGCCTCGTACAGGTTCCCCTTACACCCATCGTCGCCATCATGAGGGTTAGTAAGAGCAGCAATATAAATCAATGGGTCAGCTAGGCACACTTTTTCCTCTAGGTTGTCGTGTATTACTCTATTATCTGTTGCCTTGACCTGCAATACAGAAAGATAAAACCAAACTTAGCAACCAAGACTTGGTTCGGCTCACTCACATCACAGAAGGAGTTGTACACAAAGCTTAGAAAATACTCGATTTTAGAGTCTATGTATAGGTTCAACATAAAGATAAACTGATGGGAACATGTATAGGTTCAGGAGCATATGCAGTTGTGGACATGGAAAAAGTATTTTAGCTAGATAGAATACACAGTAAAATCAACATGTTCCTGAAACATGGTACCAAATAGAGGCAATTTTTAATTCTGCCTCAAATGCTACTTTTAGAGGCATCTAAAAGTGGCTCTAAAAGTATAGCATTAGAGGCAATTTGAAATAATGCCTCAAATGGTACCAAATAGAGGCAGATTTCGAAAAGTGCCTCTACATAGTGCCTCTAATTCTAGGACGTGACATAGTGGGACGACGCTGCTGTATGTTTGCTGCCGTCGGGGACTCCACCACGTCGTCTTCATTGGCTCCAGCTTCCGGTGAACAGGACCTGTGCCAGGACAGCACCCTCCTTGCACTCGGCCGCCAACACCGACGGACTTGGCCGGAGTGATCGACGCGCCGACCATCAGGCTGTGCGCCGACGAGCTCCGGCGACGTCGGTGTCGTTCAGAGTACGGAGACTCCATCCACCATGCTAGCTGTGAGAGGGAGAAGGAAGAAGAGGAACCGAGGAAGCTTAAAAGTTAAAACTGGTCGCGTACGTGACTCCATCCACCATGCTAGCTGTGAGGGAGAAGGAAGAAGAGGAAGGTTAAAACTTAAAACTGGTCCTCACCATTGGAGCGGATGCTACTTGCGTCCATGGCCTTCACGGTGGTGTGGTGTCCATCTCCTTCCTCCGGATGGCTTCCAGTGCTGCTGTATGTGTTTCTTCCAGTGTGTGCTTCTGCTAAAGAATCGTACGTGCTTGGGTCTTGTTGCTTCCCGTTTACACCGCCGAGCATACATGTTTGGGGCGCGAGTCCCTTCTTTCATCGCCTAGATATATGCATACGTTTTTATCCACGTACCTTTCCTATCGTGGTCGTCTAGTTGCTTACTGGCTGCTTGCTTATATCAGCTTGAGATGGGTCGTGATGGCACGAGGAAGAGTGGCTGGAGCGACAAGCCCCATGACTCGAAGAGCAGCGAGAGCAACAAGTCCGATGACGCGAAGAGGAGCCGGAGTAACAAAACCAATGACGCGAAGAGCGGCCAGAGTAACAAGACCAATGACGCCAGAGCAACAAAAATGATTATTAATCTAGGCGCATATAAGCATCAGGCTGCATAGTGTGCAATATGTCCTTGTTAATCTAGGCGCACATAAGCATCAGGCCATATATTTCTATCTGGTTGTTGCAGCATGGTTTTCATGTCGAACCAAATTAACATTTGTACTTTCTGAAGCGATGCATGTTTTTAATTGGAGTGAATACTATTTTTTACCCCCTAGTTTCACGTTTGTGACAGTATTTACCCCATTTAGCAGATTTTTCACATGTTTACCCAATTTAACGAAACTTGTGCTACAAATTACCCCGTTTAAGTTTTTTCCGGTTTCTATGCTGATTGTGCATGTCATGTAGGCGGTTTAGTTAACCCCTGGTTTTCTATGTTGATTGTGTATGCCACGTAGGTGGTTTAGTTAACAAAGAAAGAAGATGACATCATACACCTTGGTACCATGGGGAAAAGCAGTCAATAGCAACCGAATTTTCGGGGTTATCGAATGTGTATGAACTTACTGACTGACCTCTTCTCTCTCCTACTTATCTTACTTTCACCTCATTAATTAAATATCCTAATTTTAAAACACGGAGAAAAAACTGGAGTATTAACTAAATCGCCTAGGTGGCATGCATAATCAGCGTAGAAACGGGAAAAACTAAAATGGGGTAATTTGTGGCACAAGTTTCATTAAATTAGGTAAAAATGTGGAAAATTTTCTAAACAGGGTAAATATTGTCACAAACATGAAACTAGGGGGTAAAAAAAAATGAAATTCACTCTTTTAATTGTTCCGCTCTAAAAGTATGGTGTTACCTCTCTTTTACAGGAGCTGGTCAAAGCAAAGAATAGCTTGTTATGTATTGTAATAGTAGGCAAATCTGGATTGTAATATATTGTAAAGATTGTAATAGACTATTTTTGTGTTGTCAGGCTGAATTCTTCTCTATTCAGTTTGAATTATGGATTTTGTATGTGTTTTGAAAATTGAAAACTAGTGAAATGGTAAACCTGACCAGTAGGATGGAGTTAAAGAAAAATATAATAATAGTTTTGACCCCTCTGATGTGTGGGACCCCCTCTGACGTGTGGGACCGATTTATGTGATGAACCTGACAAGTTGGACCCACCTCGAAATACATTAACTAAAAATGGAAAAGCAATACCGTAAAGTATGCGGCCCAGAAATAAAGTGGCCCAAATGTTGGGCTTGGCCATGAAGCCATCCAGATACGACTGCAAAAAACAAAATAAAAATGCTGATTTGTTGGGCTTGGCCCATGGAAAACACAGAACTGGACCAGGCTGATTCTTGTCTAGGACCATTTTATTTGGTCACAAATTTGCCACATCACCTTTGCCACGTTGGATTTCACGTGGCGTGACCAGATTGCCAATGACCAAAAAATTGGTCATAAAATCTGTGACGCTCATAACGTGACGAATTGTTTTTGTCACAAAAAGGTCACAAATTAAAATATGTGACCATTCAGTGATCAATATTGAAGGTCATAGGATAGCATATTTCTTGTAGTGTCTATTTGGTTACCGTTTGATTTTTTTTCTACCAAGCCCTAAAAGAGAGATCTGTCTGTCCAAACTTGCGGCCCTCCGCCGCCTCCATCCTTCGGATCCATGTCTTCGCCAGCGACGTCCCACTCTTCCGCCATGCCGGGCCACCCCGAGATCCTCTTGGACAAAGAATTGTCGCATCGGTTCCTGTCAAAACTCGACATGTGCCACAGCCAAGAACAATGAAGGCCTCGATGTGCTTCGTCCGCTGCTGCGGGAGCCAACGTCTGGCCCGAGAGCCTCAAATCCTCAGCGCGGCAGGAGCTTTGGTGCTTCTGTTTCTCCCCTTCTCCGACGACGGCAGCGTCAACCAGCGGTACGTGGACTATTTTGTTTACACAGCAGGGCCAGGTGCTCTGTCTCTCGACCTTCTCTCGGGGCCCTACCCGTCCTGTCGACTGAACAATATCGCCGTCCTGCCCATCGGCGACGACGGCGAACACTACGCTGTGGTGTTCCCCGATCAAAATTACGTCAAGCTTGTCACCCACAACCACTATCTGCCGCTCATCGGTGACGACAGCGAAGACTATGCTCTGCATATCTACCGCTCCTATACGAAAGCGTGGCGCACTCAGGCGGCATTGCTTGCCGAGGACATGGAGACACGGAATGCCACGATGATGAAGCTGTGGCTTTACTCCGCCACGAGCGTGGTGTATGCAGGATCAAGGTTGCTAGGCTGGGTTGATCTCTGGTGGGGGATTCTTCTATGCAATGTCCTAGACGAGAAACCCACCGTCCGCTTCGTGGCGCTGCCGGTGCCGGATCCGTGCAAGACACACAACGAGTTCTACTCGGAGTTTGAAAACCTCAACCCAGGGCATCACCGTCAGGTCACGATGCACGATGGCGTGATGAAGTTTATCGAGATGAAGTTTCACCAGGAGGCTGCCTTCAACGTGAAGCGACGGATGATCAAGGTTGGATGGCCACCACATGGACCAGGCCGGTTTCTTCAGATGTTTGGCACGAGGGCTTGACATTTGATACCTCCGACCTATCTGTCGCCGCCGCTGAATCGGGTATTCTGAATCTGCTGCCTGAAATCTTGGCTGGGGAGAAGGAGCTGGATTGGGATAAATTTGGTAGCGGTGCCCCCACCCTGAGCTTGCATGATGACAATATTGTTTACATCCTAGCAGTGAAGAGGGACTTGGACCATACAACTACATATGTACTTACCATCAACACCAGAAGCTTGACGCTTGAATCTTGTGCACAATGCTTTGGTCGTATGATGGAATGGTTTGAACCGTCCTATGTTCCTTCCCTTCTCTCTAGCTACTTCGGTGTGACAACATCTGTACTATCGTAATGTATGGTATGAAAGCTCATGTTAATGTTCAAGATTCAGTTCGCCATAAGATGTTGCAGTCAAGATGCCAACTTGAGGCCAGCAATGTGTGATGTCGTGCAGCGGATCGAGAATATCGAAAGTCGAAGTGAGTGAAGGCCAGCAATGTGTGATGTCGTGCACTTGTATTCACATACCATTTATTTCCGGGAGTACCTTCATTCTGCTGGTTATCCTGGTTCCTGGAGCTCTACATTCCTTGAAAAGAACGATTTTTGTTGCAAGTTTACAATTTAGCAACTATTATACGAGTATGTATTATTTTAAATGAAATATTAGTCTCATAATTCTACTATATGACAACTACCAGCACAGCTGCAATGTTTGGTATATGCAAGGAATAAAAACCTGATGTACGTTGTTTACACAAACGACTTGTCAATCATACTGAATATTTTGTGCATAACTACAACTAAGCGTCCAGGAGTCGATTTCCCTTAAGAGGCTGAAACTTGTTATTGGCAAATGCGCATGAAACATTTTCATGTGTCTTAAAAGAACATCTACGGACAGAGCGCATATTCAGAACCTGGGTACAGCTGAACCTGTCCTTTAGAACTTGATAGAAATCAGACTTTTAGAGTTTGAAAATTATGAAAAAGGTCACCTGATATTGGGTAAAAGTTTACTCTTGCGGGACTTGTATGGATTTATTCATATCTTTCAAAATCATTATTTATAATAAATTGTGCAAAATACAATACACGAAGAGTGGTTTTCTTACATTTTACTCTTAGAAAATCCCAAATTTTCTATTTTTAATCGTACGTGTAAAACGTTCGAAAGAGAGCAGTCCATTTTATCCTTGAACTCATCCTAGGGTTCTTTTAACCCCAAACTGTAGCTTGGTCCAGATATCTTCTTAAACTCTCAAAATTGTTTACAAACCATCTCCTCCCAATTAACCATTTTGACATGTTTTACTCTGATTTTCTCCTACTATGGTGTGAGAATTCTAAAGCTAGCTTTATGGGAGTGCCACGTCAGATTTTTTTCCTCCCTGACACGTCCAACAATCTCTTTTCCGTCTCATTCTAGCTGAAACTAAAGCAGCAACAACAACATTCTCTCAAACTGTATGCCAGTTTGAGTTGAGAAACTACTACAACCTACGCTTCACAATTCTTATCGTGGTTTAACTAAAACTACGCCAATAATTATGGAACGAAGGGAGTGTGGTAACAAAATTATGCTTGGTTTACTGGTTCTCTTTTCAAAAATTTCCTTGCAATTTAGTTTATGTTCAAGTCTTTCTATGCCAATTGAATGTAGTAATCTACCAAAAAAATGCCAAAGAAAAAATACCTACACAAGAAATATATAACAGGTTGGAGTCAATTAAGTTTTTCCTTGTGCGAAAAAACTCACACGGTTTACTATCATACGAAACAAATAGCACACACAGAAAAATATTATAATCACCAAATTTGTTCGAAATTTGTATGACATTGTTCTGCTTAAAGAGACTCTAAGTTTGTGAAAACAAAGTTCAAATTTTTCTGAGGCAAAGAAAGTTGAAAAGTTGCTCAATTTCAGATGTACGAGTAAACCACAAGAAAACATCGAACGCGCGCTGCTGGCTTCAGATCTCCCCATCTCCGGGAACCAGAGCGCACGCGAGCGGAACAGTGGGCGTGGAGTTTGGTCAGGACACACCCACCGGCCGTCCCGATGGCCGGCGCCGCCTGGCCGCTCGCCTCCGTCGCGGACCTCCTCCCCGCCTCCCTCTCGCTGACCCTCCTCCTCGCGTCCCTCGTACTTCCTCCCTCCCCCAAACCCTCCTCTTCCCCCTTCGCTCCCATTCCCTCCCCTTCGCGCCGCTCATGCAATCTCTTCTCCTCCTGTGCACAGGTCGCCGTCGTCGGGTTGGGCGTCGCCGCCTTCTTCTTCGAGCACATCCGCAAGATCGGATGCATGCACTCGTAAGCCTCTCCTGAACCCCATCTTCTCCTTTCGCCCGTTTCTACTGCGATCTGCCCGTGCACGTCGTTGACTTGGTCCGCCGTTCTGATCTCGGCTGCAGGCTGGAGAGGACTGCCGTCTCTGACGCCTTCTTCGAGGACCCCGGCTCTCTCAAGAAGGTGCCGACTGCTTGTCTATCTTTCATGGGCTGCGACATGGTGCGCGCGCTATGTGTTTGCTCATTTGCTTGTGTTACCTGTGGTAGGTTCCCTGTCCGTCGATTTTCGACCCTGCTGAGAAGTACATTTCGTTGATCGTCCCCGCTTACAACGAGGAGTTTCGGCTTCCCGAGGCTCTCACAGAAACACTCAAGTAAGGCTCTTATACAAGCATTTGTTTCTATAGTTGTTCTGTTAAGCTCGTTCTCTCTGAACGGTACTGTGCAGCCTATACAAGTAGATGTCTGTGTGCAACTGTAGTTTCACCTGTGAGTTGATTGTTTCGATTTGCTGATTTAGTAACTGTTATTTTCTTTCTCCATTAGCTACCTGAAACAACGGTCAACTGCCGACAAGTCATTTTCGTATGAGGTATGTGGGAGTCGAACATTCGTGATTTTCATTTGCTACGGTACATTTGAAAGGAGGTTGTTAGGCAAGAATGGGGAATTCTGCATTTTAGTATCATCAGATATGTTATGCAAGCTGGTTAAATGCTTTGCTGCTCTAGATATATTATATGCCATGTCTCCACATAAGAAATTTTACCGCCACCAACAGATGCTTGTTATGTAATTTTCTTCATTTTGGTTTGCACACAATGGCTTATATTCCCCACATTAGATTTCAAATTTGTCTGCAATGGAGCTTGACCCTATCTTTAGTATAGTGATTAGAATATGATTGTGATATTGAGCTTAAATTGCTATAGATTTTTCTGATAAATAAATAATTTGGTAAAGATCTGGATCTAAAAGTACAGTGAGATTTACATTACTTTATTGTTTAGAAAGCTTGCTTTGAATTATAATTGCTTTTCCGATACATTGTCCCAAGTGATCTTCGCTATCATGCACCACTGAGCTTGGTAGGTATGTCATTGTAAAGTGAAAATCCACAAACTAATTCACACGAATAATGGTGCCTCACTTAATCCAGTAGATGGGTCTGTCAGACCTTAATACAATCTGATCTTCCTTTAAAATGTTGCAGAATTCAACCAGGCTATGTAGTCTGTACTACACATGCTATTTGAAATCCTGTTATCACCTTATTAGAGTTGCATTGTTTTGCATTTACCTGGCCTGATATTTACCATTTGTCGCAGAACCTCTTATATAATCTGTATAAATTAACTAAATTTGAAGGCTTAATATGTTGTTTGTTTTATTTTATTAAGGTCTTGATTGTCGATGATGGAAGCACTGACCATACCTCAAAAGTTGCATTTGAGTATGTAAAGAAGCACAATATTGACAATGTTCGAGTTCTTCTACTCGGGAGAAACCATGGAAAAGGTGAAGCAGTCAGAAAAGTGAGTGTTGAATTACCTGCTCACGCACTAGGTGTGACAAATCAATTCTAATTGATGCTTTCCAATTGTTTGTGGAAGCATTGTCTAGGGGATGCTCCATTCACGGGGGGAACTATTACTCATGCTTGATGCTGATGGTGCAACTCAAGTCACTGATTTGGCAAAACTTGAAGCTCAGGTCTGTCATAAGCTCAATCAAATAGCTTCCTGAAAAAACAAACTCCATCAAATAGCTTGATGTTGGGCTGGTTTTGATTCTGATGAGCATAACACCTTCATATTTACGTTTTTGTTATCAGATTCGTGCATTGGCGGAGAAAGTTGACTCCAGTTTAGCACCCTCTGCTACTTCATCTCAGAGCCTAGGTGATGTTGAAATTGCTGTTTTTGGTTCCCGTGCTCATCTGGAGAAACAGGCTCTTGCCACGGTATATCTCCTGAAACCCTGTTTCCATCACTTGTGTGATGTTGTTTCCTAGTCACTTGTATTCCTCCCTTACACCGTGTATGCTTTCCCTGGCTTACTGCAGAGGAAATGGTATAGAAATTTCCTTATGAAAGGTTTCCATTTGGTAGTATTGTTGACTGCTGGTCCTGGAATCAGAGATACACAGGTATATGTATGCTTCGGCCAACATAAGATGTGCCAATGATCCTTATTTACATTTTTTTCATTAGAGGCATGCTATTCATTTGTTTTATTTGCTTGATTATTGCAAATCTCAGTGTGGCTTCAAGATGTTCACTCGATCTGCTGCACAGAAACTCTTTACAAATATCAGATTAAAGAGGTATTTCCTTAAAAAGAAAATCCTATGATGCTCTCCCTATATAAAGTCTATTAAAAAACCTTGTAAGGTAAGAACCTCAAGGTTTTGGCTGTTTATTTCTCTTGCTTTTTGTATGGCCAGGTGGTGTTTCGACGTTGAGATTGTATACCTATGCAAGCACCTAAGGATCCCGATGGCAGAAGTGTCTGTTAGCTGGACCGAGATACCAGGATCCAAAGTGCGCATGACAAGCATCCTGCACATGGTGTTTGAGCTACTGCTGATCAAAGTAGGCTATGGGTTGGGCATATGGAAAATTTACTCGTAGACCAGTCATTACAGCTTAGTTCAGAATACATTTACCAAATTAGCTCCAAGGAGCAAAACCAGCAATGTAAAAACTTCCTGAGATTTTGGAATCAGAGAGAATCCAACTCGACGTGTATGTTACTATTTTAACGTTTGATTGTAGCGAGATATTGACATATATACATCAGAACTCACATGAAGTTGTTCCTGCTGATACATTCTCTGATCCTTTTCTTGGATTTTATCATAATGCCATATTTTTTAAGTGAAAAAGATACTTTCAACTTCTGATCGGCTTTGACAGAATGTGTGTGTGTATATGATGGCATATCTCTGTTTGAAGTCTGATAAAACTGTAAACTTACAGGCCCAAAAGGTTGCATTTTCGCTTGGCCAAATTTATCGAAGTTGAGTAGTTCAGCTTGCACTGTGCACATCTACCCTGAAAACATTAAAACCGAACGATCCCTGGCTTGCCCGCCATACGTTCGAGCAAATGCCACCCGGACCCCCGTTCCGCTCGCCTCTGCGCCGTCGCGCTTACACCACCGTGGCCGCCTCGCACCACCCAACTTCATCATCGCGCGCCGCCGAGCAGCATTGCCTCCGCCTCCTGGAGCGCGTTTCGACGCCCGCGCCGCTCCTCCAGTCCCTCGCCTTCCTCCTCAAGTGCGGCCTACACTCCAACCCGCTGGTCCTCACCAGGCTCTTCGCCTGCTCGGCCTCCGCCGCCCCGCGCTCCTCGAGCCCCTCGTCGCCGCGCTCCTCCGCCCGGACATTGCGATCGACGCCTTCCTCGTCAACACCCTCATCCGCGCCCATGTCGCCTCCCGATCCCCTCCGCGCGCCGCCGGGCCGCGGCCTTCTTCCCGCTCATGCTCCGCCGCGGCGTCGCGCCCAACAAGTTCACCTTCCCGTTCCTCCTCAAGTCCTGCGCCGCGCTCCCGGGGTCTCCCGCCGCGGGTCTCAGGCCCACGCCGCCGCTCTCAAGTTCGGGTTCGCCACGGACCACTACGTCTCCAACACGCTGATACACATGTACTCCTGCTTCGGCGCAGGCTTCCTCGGGGACGCGCGGAACGTGTTTGACAGAATGCCCAAGGACAGCCCCGTCACCTGGAGCGCCATGATCGGCGGGTATGTGCGTGGGGCCTGTCGGGTGACGCGGTGTGCTGTTCAGGGAGATGCAGGCCAGCGGAGTGCGGCCTGATGAGGTGACGGTGCTCGGTGTCCTTTCGGCCGCCGCTGATCTGGGCGCGCTTGAGCTCACAAGGTGGGTTGGCGGTTTGTGGAGAGGGAGGGAATAGGGAAGTCTGTGACACTTTGCAATGCGCTGATTGATACACTCGCCAAGTGCGGGGATGTCGATGGCGCAGTGGTGGTGTTCGAGGGATGGAGGAGCGGACTGTTGTGTCATGGACATCGGTGATTGATGCGCTTGCGATGGAGGGTCGTGGGAAGGAGGCTGTGGGGGTGTTTGAGGAAATGAAGGCTGTAGGTGTGCCACCTGATGATGTTGCATTCATCGGGGTGCTCACTGCATGTAGCCACACTGGAATGGTTGATGAGGGTCGTGGTACTTTGATTCGATGAAGATAGAGTATGGATTGAGCCTAAGATTGAGCATTATGGTTGTATGGTCGACATGTTTGGTCGTGCTGGCATGGTTGAGCAGGGGCTGGAGTTTGTTCGCGCAATGCCCATGAAACCAAACCCGATAATTTGGCGGACGCTAGTTGCTGCTTGTCGTGCTCATGGTCGGCTTGAGCTTGGAGAGAGCATCAGTAAGGACCTTCTTAATGAGTACCCTGCTCATGAGGCCAACTATGTCATGCTCTCCAACGTATTTGCATTGACACGGAGATGGAAGGAGAAGTCAGAGATTAGGAGAGAGATGAGCAAGAGAGGAATCACAAAGGTGCCAGGATGCAGCATTGTTGAGCTTGATGGAGAGGTCCATGAGTTCATAGCAGGGGATGAGTCGCATCCGCAGTACAAGGAGATATACATGATGGTTGAGGAGATGTCAAGAGAGCTAAGGCGCATTGGGCACATTGCAGCTACATCAGAGGTGCTCCTTGATCTTGATGAGGAAGACAAGGAGGGTGCTCTTCATGGCACAGTGAGAAGCTGGCAATTGCATTTGTGCTACTGAGGACTCGTCCTGGAACACAGGTCCGGGTGGTAAAAAACCTACGCGTATGCTCGGATTGTCATGCCGCAATAAAGTGCATATCACAGGTTTATAACCGGGAGATCGTAGTGCGTGATCGGAGCCGTTTCCATCGCTTCAAGGATGGTTCCTGCTCGTGCAAAGATTTCTGGTGATTGGAATTGTGTTTCACCAGGTTATCCTGCTGGTGCACTGAAGAGTGGATTGAACTTCAATGGCACATGGGGTGGTCATGATGTATTTTCGAGGAGCTTCTGCAAGTCCTCAAGGTTTGCCACTCAAAGCTTTTAGTGGCGAAAAACTGATGTTTACGGAAGATTATCGGAAGTAGCATTGGAACATATAACATTCAGATACTTCACCTTGTGTATTAAATGCCTTATCAGTACACATTCAAAGACTAAGGTTTCATAAAGAACCTAGACCATGGTGAGAACACATCTAATGCGCACCCCAGTTGCATCCTGTCAGTTTGAATCATCAAATTAATCTAAACTTTTGAAGATATAATTCTATGCATAGACAAATTCATGACTTGTATATATGATAATAGTATGACTGCCTTTTGTTCATGCAGAGGCAGATAAATGCATCTTTGAATCTTGCTTTAAGGCTTTCCTCAACCCATTTGTTGTTGCTTCTTCATTCGTACAATGAGTTTGCAACTTGCTATGCATCTATGAACTGTTTGCCATCTCAATGGTGTTGCTTTACCTTGGCCAATTCTTTGAATATTTCCCCGTTCTAGTATGCCATTGCCTCCTTGTTGCAGGGAGCTGGCAAGTCAATCTCTGCCTCATTGCACGAGTGATCGCATCATCGTTCACTACAGGGACTACAGGGTAGTAATTCTTTGCACTTCCTTTTGCAGACTTTCCATTTTGTAGGATCGTGCTTTTCAATAGCCATGAAATTTGGTTGCACTTCATGTATCGAACACATTCAAGCCTTTGTTTTCTTGTTTGCCTCTTCTCAAGTCTGCTCTTCCAAAACCTCCCACCCAGCCAATCTTATGAACCTCTCTGTATCTGCTGTTAGATCTTCTAACCCTTTTGATATTGCGTGATGTGGATCTTATTGGCCTGCATGAGTGAAAAACAGAAGTAAATACATTAAATCTATAGGTGTAGTGCTCTACATGTACCACTATCACAAGTTGTGTCAGCAGGGCCACAGGAATATGAAGATAATGAGTGCACTCTTTTGATGAAACTGAGATTTCACCATTCTTTATAGAAAATATACTAGCAGTCAGCTGATGTTACATTCACAGTTAAAAAAAAAGCTGATGTTACATTCTTCCTAGGTGGCCCATGTCAGCAGTTACTTGGAACATCTGTACCTTGCTTTACAATTATGAAAGGGTTTCGATCTTATAGTTTTTCTGAGAACAGTGTTTGTATTTGGATACTTGAGATTTCTTATATAGAATTGTGACTCGATATTCATGTGTTTATAGAATCTTATACATATTGACACTTAATGATTCTGCAGGAAATATCGAAAACCAATCAAGGCCTTCCCCATTTTCCCTACATACAGTCAGCTCAAATATTCCTGAAAGCAGTTTTACAAGTCATTTGGCACTGATGGAAATTGTTTAGTACCAGAACTCAGTTCCTTGTGCTCATTTTCCATGCCTATGTAGTATGAAACAGGAAGTATCTTGAGCACTCTTGATCGGTGTGGCTCGGTTGCTTTAAAGATGGATTCTGGTGATGGAGTTATGTTTCACAGAGTTGCTGCCAACCAAGAAGGGCACTGCCGCGCTTCAACGCGCAAAATGCTTTGTTGGGAAACATGAGCTTCAAGAAGTAAGACTTCGTCTTATTTCTCTGCATTTATTAAATTATTTAGAGAACTCTCTTCCAAAAAAGTAATATATTTTAAAAACCGAGGAAGTCTCATTGCTTTGTTTCTTTCTATGAGAACAGTCTAGCATGGAACACACATGTTTGGCTTCACATGGAAGGAAATTAGTAAGGCCAACAAGTTACAACCAGCTGACAGGCTGAAGCATTCCATGTCTCCAGACAGACTCTCCATGATATGCGCACAAAGCTGAGGAGTTTGTTGGCTTCAAAGTCATATTGCACAGTCTACTTGCCGGCTTTGGTTCTGATGGCGGTGAGGGTGATGCAGTCATGCAGGTTTGTTCCTAGCGTTCCTGATGATGTCAGCTAAGTGCGCTAGCATGCCAGGCTTGATATCTTGAATTCCATGATATCAATGGCCATGCTGATCTTAGCCAAGGTTTAGCTTTTGCGCAAGCTTAGCCAGCTCCTGGTCATCCGCTGTTTCAGCCAAGAAAATATCACCTTAACGAGAAGCTCATCTGTTGCGGTCAACAACTACATTTAATCCCCAAACCGACCTGACGGTATGGTGGGAACTGTACGGTGCCTCTGCTTGAGGTTTCGCGAGGCCTCTAGTCTAAGCAATCCTATCAACTCCCCGATATTCACTGACGCCTTCTCAAGCGTTTCCACTGTGCTGTTCAGCCTTTTCATGTCCTCACCGCTGGAGAAAAGCGCCATCGAGGCAGTGCGGATGCAACCGTGCCATGCTGGACCACACAATTCTTGTGAAAGACAGTGGTACTACCAGCACCATGCTGGTCATTGCTGTTCCGGTGAGCGGGCTTTGTCCGTTGTACGATGCTTGAACCTGAGAAGCACCTCGCCACCATGGGAGGCAGCCTCCTTGAACTTCTCCCGCCTCTGGACCAGTGTGGTACTCTCCATGTCGTGCTTCTCTGATACATCGATCATGCTGTGGATCCTGACAAAGAGCAGCTCGATCTGCTGCAGTTTCTCATTAGTGGCCATCTAGGTTGAAGTTCTCCAGGAACTTGGACACTGCCCTGTCCGTTGCTACAGTGACCACTGCAGCAGAAATGGTACCCACCGCTTCTTGTGCCATGGCTACCTCCAACAAGGTATATGACTGACCAGAGTCTCATGTCTCAGAATACATATAATTACGGATTGTTTTGAATGGTCGTTATAAAAAAATGTTAATTAGGGAGTTTAGTGAGACAAACAAGGTATGCACATGGTTGGTGTCAGCCATGCTAAGTGTGATATCCTGGCCCAAAGCTAAATGGATTGATAGACTACCCTTACAAACAAAACACATCTTCTTTTCCAGAAGCTCATTTCGAAAGAACCTCAGTGTGGTCTGTGGGGCCAGTCTAGAGTCTAGAGAGCTGCTAGGAGTTTCTGGAAGGCACCCGCCCGCCGTGTGAACCGGCGAGCAATTCATCGCCTTGGAGGTGGCTTCCTTAAGCTTGTCGCGCAGTCGGAGTAGCCATAAATTCTTGATGGTGCATTTCTCGGACGCCTCAACCGCACTGTGAATCTTGAGTAGAAGCATCTCCAGCCTCTGCAGCTTCTCGCCAGCAGCTGCCTGCTTACCGAACATCTGTATCAGTCCCGAGAACACTCTGCTGGTGATTTCGCCGGTCACGGCGGAGGCCATAGAGTAAACTGTCTGTTCTGCCATGGTCACGGAAATGGAGGAAAATGAGAGTTGGTGTCAGCAATAAGAATGCTAACTCATGCTCATAGGTTGTATCATCCTTAAAAAAATCTTAAAGTAACAGAAGTTTGGCCATGAGTCGTCTTGTCAGGTTAGAGGCCTGCAAGGGGAATAAATAAGGATGGCAATTTTACCCACGGGTACGGGTAAGTCCTTTTGATGACTAAGTAGAAACTTTGGATATTCGGATATCTCAACAGCTATCATTTGGGGGTGGGAGTATCTGGTCAAACATGCCATGGGGCTTGCAAAAGCGTGAAAATTGGGTATACAGGCGTGGAAATTTTCTAAAAATGCCTAGAGAATGCATTTAACAGGAAACAGTAATAGCTTCAGTACCGAATGTATAAGCTGTAACAGCTTTAATCACAAAACACGACAAAGTTACACAATCTAGGAAGAAAATTATCTCACAACTGCTGCTCTTTTTACGCTCCCTATCATCTTGGTGGTCTCAAGTATAGACTCAACTGCCCTCTTCCTACTCGAAGGTTGATGCACTTCCTTTTGCGACAGTGAATTGTCACATATAACTACTGGCTTCGTCCCTTTTGCAGGTGCATGCTCCTCCCCCGTCAAAACCTCAAGCTCAATCAATCTCGAGATCTCCTGATTATCTGCCGAGAGCTTCTCCAACATCTCTGGTTTCTTCCATTTTGCAGGTGCATACTCCTCCCCCGTCAAGATCTCAAGCTCAACCAATTTCGATAACTCATTATATGTCGGCAGTTTCTCCAAAATCTCGGGTTTCTCCCCTTTTGCAGGTGCCTGCTCCTCCCGCGTCAAAACCTCAAGCCCAACCAATGTCAAGAACTCATCATTATCTGCCGATAGCTTCTCCAACATCTCCACTGTGCTATTCAACTTCTGCACATCCTCATTGCTTGAGAGCAGCATCTTGACAGCATTGTGGAAGTAATTTACAGTATTCGACACAGCAATCTTTGTGTAAGTCAGAGGACCGAGTGTGCCTATCTGATGGTTGCTGCTCTTGCTGGTTTCGTTCAAGGCTCGCCATTGGAAGCCGAAAAGTATGTCGTCCCCCTCTGTTCCAGCTTCCCTCAGCTTCTCCTGCCACTTGAGCAGATAGGTGCCGGTGATTTTGTGCTCAGACGCCTCAACTACACTATTGATCTTTCTGGACAGCATCTCCAGCTTTTGGAGCTTCTCGCTGACAGAGCCCTGCTTGTTGACCATTCGTATGAACTTGGAGACGGCCCTGCTCGTGATCTCGCTGACCACTGCAGAGCCAACTTGTCTTGCCATTGCTTAATGATCTTTGTATAATAGCTAGAACAGCCTAAAGTACGAGGACTGGTTACACTGCACAGTTGATATATAACAGTAGTAAAAGGGTGCATCTGTTGGCCTGAAAAGAAAAGGAGTGCAGCTGTTTAACCATCTCCTTGGTTTAATCTAAGGTAACCCAATTGTAGCAGAAACGAGAAAACTGAGATGGTTGGAGAAAAAGAGGTGATCTATGGCATAGTTTCTATCATCCACATGCCACCTAGAGATTTTCACTGGCACTGAAAATGACAGGGGCAAGGTCATTGATTGGGAGCAAGGTCATGCAGGTACCATGCCGTGATGAACAATGCATACTACTGGCGTTATGCTGGTCATCGCTGTTCCAGCAAGCCGTTTCATTGACGTCCAGTGTACGAGGCACGAAGCTGAGAAGTATACCCCCGCACCATGGAAGGGAGCCTCCTTGAGCTTCTCAGCTTGGTTGTCTTCATACCTCAATCGTGCTGTGGATCCTGATGGAAGCAGTTCCAGCTGTTGCAGCTTCTCGCCAGTGGTGATCTGCCGGTTGAGATCCTCCAGGAACTTGAACACTGCCCTGTTGCGACCACTATGGTGACTGAGGCGTTGATGGTACCAACCACATGTGCAATGGTTGTCTCAAATAAGGTACGTGACTGACCAGAGCTCCTCCAGTCTCATAATAAAAATAATATCAAGGATAGTTTTGATTGGCCATCTTAAGCGAGTGATTAAATTAGGGAGTCAGTGGACAAACTATATATGTGCATAGTTGGTGTCACTTTCAGTCACCTTAAGCTAGGTCGACCAGCACCAAGAAAATAAAAGAGCATGTAATTAGTTTGACGGACACATCAACACCAAGTTGCTGAAACATTGGACATCCCAACACTAACAGCACGTCCATATTATTTTTAAGTGTGGAACCGTATGTCATCTGATCATCAGAACAAGCAACCAACTCATTGCCAGCTTTTTCGTAGATAGGACATGGCGCTACGTGCCGGCAAAGGCGCTGCCTCTCCCCAAAGCCATCCGCAGAATGGACAACCATTTGTTCAGAAATCTTTAGAAAATTTGGCTAATGCCTGCATGAAAAATGAGATGGTAGCAGCTAATCATAGGTTGTCCGACCAGCCAAACTTTACGCGGCCAAACCTTTCTTTAACTTTTATTTACACTGCAGGCCATCGTTATAAGGGCGATACAAACGATGAGCGTCAGCTTTCTTGTTGCTAACGACCTGTCTCATCTTCTTCCATTCCATTCCCATTCCCATTTAAAGTCTCCTCAAAATCTTTCCCTGGTACAACGACATGCTTGACATCCAACAGTGAGAATATCTAGCGGTTCAAAGCGCACACGAATACCTTGGAGCCATGGCAGAACAAGTTGTTAACTCTCTGACCTCTGCCTTGACCGTTGAGCTCACCAGTAGAGTGTTCTCCGGGCTGATACAGAGGTACAGTAAAGATGCAGCCACCAGCGAGAAGCTGCAGCGGCTGGAGATGCTGCTAATCAAGATCCACAGCGCCATCGAGGTGTCCGAGAAGCGTACCATTGAAAGCGCGTGGCTGCTGCAGTGGTGGGACAAGCTAAAGGAAGCCGCCTCACAAGGCGATGATGTCCATGCCATATTCCTACAGAGGGCCAAGGATGCCCAAGCCACCAGCAATGTCGATGCCAACCAGCAGCACGGTGAAGCAACCTCTTCTTCCGCTGCTGCTCCCGCTACAGCTGTCAGTGCACTGTCTTTCACAAGGAATTCTCTGTCCGGTATTGTGCAGGGCATTGGTAGTGCTAGAAAGATGCTGTTTGTGAGCAGTGACGAGGACATGGAAAGTCTGAACCAGATATTGGCAAGGTTAGAGAAGCTCTCGCCAGACATCGGAGAGTTCATAAGATTGCTTCACCTTGAGGCCTTACCGAAGATAGTGTATCCAATGCGCTTATTTGGATTACCGTTGGACGAAAAGATGAAAGAAATGCCAGTTCGCTGCATTGAGGAGGAAAAATCTGAACTTTTTTTGAAATCGAAACGTGATTCTGCATGTCTCCAGGAGGAACAACACGAAGCGCTCCTGAAGGGTAGACTTGAGGCAGCATATTCTGAGATCTGCAAGGCTGTTAGGCTGGCCGACTGCCATGACTTAGAAGCCTCAGAGTGGTTAGCGTATTGGGGTGACATCCTCCGAGATGCGAAGCAACAAGGCTGTGCTGTTCTCGGCGCCGTCATCGCACGCAAAACCATCAACACGGAAGATAACAAGTCAATGGTGGAATTTGATCAAGCAAAGGATGAACTGGGTAGCTTCGTGCATAGATTGGAGAGCTTAGCTAGCGATGTAGAACACTTCAACAAATTGGTATACGTGTGTCGGGCTGGCTAGTTTCTTGTTGTTATTGTTTACTATGGTATATTGCCCGCCTTTTCTTGACAAGTTAAGATTTTGTGTGAAGTAGTTGGGTGTATGAAACTTAATAAGCAGTCTTCCTTTTTTCCGCTGGTATCGTTACATCATTTGTTTGTCCTCCTTTCCAGTTCGCTCATTTTGTTTGCATGCCCATTTCCGTTGCACAATAGCACAAGGCCACAAGCTCTGTGAGCAGTGTGGTTCCTCTGTGAGCAGTGTGGTTCGATGGAACACTTCGATTGCTTACGCCGAAGCGACCGCTCGCGCGGTTTTTTTTTTGTTAGAAAAGGAATTTTATTAATCTCAGCTCTGCATCGAGTGATGCACACAGCCGCATTATTACAAAGTTTGATCGTACGGTATAAGTTTACATCTCAGAATCACAAAGATTGAGACAGGCCTCAATAATCAAGCAAAGAAAGGGTAAAGCACAACTACAAAAGTCGACTAGTATGCTGCCACGTATGCCGGGAGAAAAACTCCTGTGCGATCCTCAAAAGTCTCGTGCATCCAGCCTCCATAAGCACCCGCTGGTCCGAAGGCAACAGGAAAGCCTATAACTGGATCCAGTGCACCGCCATATGAATAACCTGTAAGACATGAAAAGTTTCTTTCCTGTTAAAAACAAGATTGTTCCTACAATTCCAAATAGACCAACAAATAGCTGAAACGCCAATACGAATCCTAGCTTTGGTCTTATGATCCACCCCGTTTAGCCAATTCTCAAACATATTTGAAACATTGGTGGGTGTGGAATATTGTAAGTACAAAACACTACACGCCAAACAAGTTTTGCAAAGGGGCAAGAGAGGAATAAGTGCTCTATTGACTCAGTACACCCACAAAAGGCGCACTGAGTACTACCTTTCCAATTCCTCTTAGCAAGATTATCTTTTGTGAGCAAGATCTTTCTATTAAGGAACCACATAATTTTTTTAATTTTGAGTGGAATCTTTAACTTCCATAGATAAGTCCGCAAAAATCTCGCATGACCATTCATTAAATCCTCATACATAGATTTAACAGTGAACACACCATTATTAGTAAGTTTCCAATGGAACGAATCAGGAACATTATTCAAATTAATATCCGTCAACCTATGAACTAAATGAGACCACATATCCCATTTGTTTCCGGTAAGTGCCCTCCTAAAACTCATAGTCATTGGGGGCGCATTGTGTAGCACATGATGGATCGAAACATCTTTGTGCTGCACAATGTTATAAAGAAGAGGATATTGATCTTTCAGTGGAGATTTACCCAACCAAGTGTCCTCCCAGAATCTTGTGGTTTCTCCGTTGCCAATATTAAAGTGGCCTCTATCGAAGAAGCTCTCTTTTACCCTCATTAGACTCTTCCAAAAGGGCGAATCTGTGGGTTGTGCTTCCACTCGCGCGGTTTCACACAGCAAAACGACAACTGTGTCGAGAGGAAGAGGAACAACGCACTCCGCCGCCACCGCTAGCCAAACTGCCTACCCGTCTCCGTGCCCCGCCCTTCTCAAATCGTCTGCTCCGCCGGTCCGCTCCGTCCGGCCATCCTCTAAACCCCCAACACAAGACCTCGTTGCCGGCGAGCACCCCCATCAATAAGTCAAGTCTCGACGGCGCCTTCCCGGCCGCGACTGCACAACGGCGTTGTCGGCACTGTCTCGGAGAAGGATGGGTTTATGTGTGTGGGGGAGAGAAAAAGTGGGAAGAGAGAATGGGAGTGGACGGGAGAAAGACAACAGCGCGCGTGCGCGAACCACGCGACCGTTCGAGAAAGAGTGATTTCTCTCTAATGAGCCTTCATCAACAAACGAGGCAAGTAATAAAAGCTTAAATATACCACATGCGTATACAACCCAATCATCGCGAAGAAAGAGAATGGGGGCCACCTCATGTGTGTGGATTGCACAAGTCTCAGTAAATCGTGGTAAATCGTGCCCAAAGAATTACTTCACATTACCGCATATAGATGCAGAGATTTTATCGTGGAATTTAGATGTATTTCTAATGGTACATAGAAAATGGTCGACGCACGGTTGCAACAAGTTTTTTTTACTCATCCCACGACCACGGCCACACATGTAAGTAGTAGCTAGTATATAAGTGTATATAGGGTATTAATCTGGAACCACATGAACCATAAGCTTCATGTGACCACGCCTATATATGAGCATCTTCAACAGCATTTGTAAGCTGGATTTGTAAAAAATTGATATAGCAAGAAGAGAGTGTGTGTTTACAAAGCCAACAAGTTTTTTGCTTTTACAGCCTTTGTATAACCAGATTGCAAAATTTTGTCCATGTCACAATGACATGTGGGGTCATTGTGTCAGCCACACAACCACATCTTCTTCCTCCCGGAGGTTTGACCGACGCTCACGGCGGCAAGGGGGCGCAGGCGGGGCGGCGAAGGACGGCCGCGAGTACCTGGGGCCGCGCCGAGCTTCTCTGGCACCGGCGACGGCCTCCACCGGGCCGAATCGACCGGCGGCGACGCGGCCATGGCAGCTCGATTCGGCGGCAGGGTACGTCGAGCCGTTGACGACGGGGTCGCGGGCGAGGCGGCGAACGACGGCCGGGCGCACCGGCGACGACGTCCAGCTGCCCGAATCGGCCGGCAGCGACGCGGCCATGGCGGAGCTCGATTCGGCGGCGCCGTGCGTTACGCGATCGGGAAAAGGTGGGGCGGGCGGCGGGAGGCTCGGGAAACTCGTGGGAGGGGGCGGATGGGGCGAACGGCGGCCGGGGCGGCCGCGGGGCGGTGGCCGGCGGCGGCGCCTCGGGCGTGAACTTTCCCTCGCACGGTCGTTGGTCTCTCCCACGTTGGTTTTTCGGATATACAAAGTGTCCCTTGGCTTTACAAATATGCAAAGGGAGGGTGCAATTTTAGCAAGCTTTGTATAATTTTTTGTGTGGGGACCAGTTATACAAATGCTGCTGGAGCTCCTTTTTTTGCCCCAATTTGTAAAAAAAGCAGTTTTTACAAATCCTAGTGAGTTTTACAAATGCTGCTAGAGATGCTCTAAGAAGCAAACAAGGTGCATATGCTGATTCCAAAAGTGAAAATAATTAGTCCAAATGGTCTGGAGAAATTAAAGCATGGCCCTGCTAATAAGGGCACACCCAGATTACTTTTTGGTGGGCATGGAAATAATGGATCGCGCACGCTCCCATATTAATTTTTGTGGGCACGGAAATAATTGGATAAATGTGCCATGCATGCATGCAGTCGTTATATAGAATGTTTTATATGTTAAACCGTAATTTCAAATTCATATCCGTTTTCACGGTTGGGTTTGTTACGGTGAGATTTTCAAAACTAGATCCCATCTTGATATGCTTTGACAATTTTTTCCGACCCTAATTGCCAGATTATAGTCACTTAGTCACCAGGTATTGTCAAGTTGCTTACCAAGTTAAAACTAGATCTCATCTTAATATGTGTGGTTTTTGACCTGCGCTACTCACCAATTTAATTCTTCTATAATGATAATCCCATGCTTTACATGTCTAGGTTGGATCAAATACTCACTCTAAGAACACGTAGATCATGATTATGACAAAAAAAAGTAAAAGTTACCAAGTACCTGGTAACTATGAATTATTTAAATGGTAACTACAACATTACAACCTGGCAATTGGCGACGAAAAAAGGGTTTGTCAAAACATATTAGGATGAGATCTTGTTTTGAAGTACTCGTCGAAACGAAACCAGCAGTGAAAACGGATGTCAAATGGATTTACGGTTTAATAGATAATCTATTTTGAATTTTCATATCATGAAAAGATTCCCCGCATGCATGTAGGCATTGGCCCCTCCACACCTATATAGAACAAGATGAGCTGTCGGACGGAATCTCTTTGTAGGACAGTCTCTTTATTAGAATAACCGATTAAAGAATATGAAAAAGCAGAGCTTCAATACTCGCTATACTCTAATGCTCTCCTGGTGATGTTGCTGATAGTTATGGTTGTTTTTCCTTTGGCTACAATTTCAATGAGAGTTGATATAGGCATTGCTATAATGATATTGCTGGTTGCTGCAGGAACCTCTTTAGAAACTTTATTCTGTAAAACATATACAATGCATGAAAAATATAAGTTGTCTTATAGGAATATACACGCTAAATTTAATGTACATGGAATCCTTGAGCTATTGGCCAATTATTGCTCGTCAAGGTTCAGAAATATATCACAGGGATGTTGCATTCATACTAATTGAAGTCGCAAATAACGTGAATCAGCAACCTAGAAAAACTAATGATGTTAGGAGTATGGAGTCACAATCAGTTGCGCAAAATCCAATAAGCCAATAATTGCTAAAAAGTAGATAGCTAGTGTCGGAGCTTCCATTCTGACCAAAGGGGGCAATAGCCCCCTCTCCTAATCTAGAAAACTCTATAAGAATACCCTTTTTATTTGGCTTAAATTTTAGATATTACTCGAATTTTAAGTATAAATTATCGTCATAGCCCCCTTCAACTTTGTTGGGCCCCATCAACAATGTTTGCCAAACTCTTTATGAATAGAATATATGATTAACAACATTTTTACATAGTGTCACGAAGATCTTCATACAAAATGAGGTCGACATATCAATCATTTCTATTTAGGAAAATACATACATGTATTCATACACTCATTTATCTAACAGACATGTATTTTAATTATCTTCTGTTGTAATTAAATGTTCAACTTGAACTATTGCATGCTAATAGATAAAATGAATAATTCTATTAAGCGGATAGAATCTCACTTGGGCATCTTATAGGGACAACATTCACCAGAACTGGTAAATTTACTAAGTCCTTGTGTTGCACGAACTATATCTAACTTGTTGCCTAACTCCTTTGTTTTTACTATGCTAGTGACATGAATGATGTACTACAGGAGGGCACTTGCGAATAAATATTTCAATATAAAATTAACATTGGTTAGATTAATTTTCCCTCCATTTATTTTTTCACCCTTTGTTGATATGCATATATTTTAAATTCATTTAGTACTTTGCGGCTAAACTAGACCACCATAGAATAATAACATCATATCAAGAGGGTGTGTCTGTTGTAAATATGGCACTAGACATCGCTGACATAAAGTTCACCTATGTTATCTCTTGTCAAGTCTGCATCCTTCAAATAATATTCAAGCATCTCAAAGAGAAAGCTTGCTATCTGAACATACTTAATCGCATGATAAAGTAAAACCTAGTGCATTCGGTTTTCACATACATGTCTTAATTAAATAGTTTACTTGAATCCATCTGATATCTAAATGCACAGGTGCCTTCCATTGTGGATTGCTTGCATTAATAAGTAGAGGCTCAGACCAAAAATGGAACAACAAAGAAAACTTATTATGTTTTGTCAAAAGAGTGGGTGAAAAGTATGATGAGGTAGTCATCAATGAAAATAAAGATGGTGTTGAAACTTTACATCATTTGCATCATGTATATTTGTGAACATTGTAGATAAAACGAGATAACTTAAAAATACACTTTTATTTATGTATTTTAAATTCCTGGTGGTGGGTCACTTTCACATCAGTTTGTAACTCCATAATGACATAGGGGCCATCCCCCCTACTCTAGAAAACTCTTTAAGAGTACCCGCTTTATGTTTAACAAGATGGTGTACTTCCGTGAGATAACCAACTTACCGACCAAACATTTTTTTTCAAGAATACTTTTTTCTTGGCAACTAGTTGATTGTTTTTTGAACTATTTGGTGAATTCAACTGTTGCTTTCTCTTATGATCTTGTTTCTTCCTGATTCTTTGATTGTACCACTTATTTTTTTTTTCTGAATAGAGTATCTGATTAGCAACATTTGTTTCTTCACATCAGTGTTATAACTCCATACTTCTAAAAAGAGGTATTCCTTTTGAAAAAAATAGGAAGACATATCAATCATGTCGTATTTGCGAAAAATATATCCAGGTACCAATAAATTTATTTATCTAACATGTGTGTATGTTTAATTATGTTCTGTTGTCAGGAATAGACGTTCATCATAAACTCTTGCATGCTGATAGATGAAAGGAAGATTTTTTTAGCACATAAGATCTCACCCTGTGCATCTTATAACGTACAACGCTCACCAAAACTAGTAAAGTTACTATCCCCTTTTGTTGCATGGACTATATCTAGCTTGTTGTCTAACTCAGCTGTTTTGCTATGCTAGTGAGAGGAATGATGTACTATAGGATCACTTGAGATTAAAAGTATTTACGATAAATTTGATACTGGTTAGATTAATTGTTTCTCCATTACTTTTTTCCACTCTTTGTTTATATTCATACATTTTAACTCCATTTATTAGTACTCTGTAGTTAAACTAGACCGCCAGAGAATAACAACATCCTATCATGAAGGTGTGCCATTGTAAATATAGTACTGGACATTGCCAATATCAAAATCATCTACATTGTCTCTTGTCAAGTCTTCATTGTAAAAATATCCAAGCATCTTAAAGAGAGAGCTTGCTATATGAATAACTTAATCTCATCATAAAGTAAAACATAGTGCATTCAGTTTTTCACAAACATCTCTTAAAATAGAGTACTTTAATCCAATGTGCATAGGTGCCCGTTATTGTTAATTGCTTGTATTAATAAGGTAGAAGCTCAGACCAGAAATGGAACAAAAAGAGACTTAATATTATGCTCTTTTCAAATGAGTGGGTGAAAAGTATGATTACGTACTCATCAATGAAAATAAAGATAAGTGTTTACTCTTTAGTACATTTTTTAAAGGAATGTGGTAGAGGAAACCCCTACAACGGTTTTTTTTGTTTTTAAAAATAATAAAAACCAAATCTGCGTCCGTGAGGACTTGAACCTTGCATCATATACATCTTTGAGATTTCTAAATAAAGTAGAGAACTTCCTTTTTAAATTTCCTTTTCCAAACAAGTACACTTTCATTTATGTATTTGAAATTCTTGGTGGTGTGTAATAATTGTTAGTAGTTTCACATCATTTTGTACAAATCATTGTTGTATGCAGTCATAAACTCATGTATAGCAACAACTCGCCATATTTGCATATGCTCTTTAATTCAGTGACATTTTTCTGTGTGTTGTTACCTTGATTTAGATATTTTGTCACATCGATCTTCCTAGAAAATTCACAAATATTGGAGAGGAAAAGACTAAAAATCAAAATAATGCAATAGTTTTTACTCCATGACATTTATATGATTCATGTACAATTTTTATTTTCACATCACGAGAGACGTTTTGCTAGTCAGGGGTGTGTGTGCGCACCTCCCAGTTGCCGTCGGATCCACGCCACGTGTAGGATTCGCTACATGTTATGTTGACTGTTCCCTTGGATATTTGCGTTTCGTTAATTTTGGCGGCAGCTGTTTGTGTCCCGGAAAAGAGGAAAACCAGTTAACAAAGATCCGTAAAAGGCATTTTCTCTGACAAAAGTTGTGGGCCTCTTAGACCAAAAGTGTGCACATCCCTGCTTTCTCCTTATCCTTTCGTGACTCTCTCTCCTCCTTTTTCTCCACTCGCCTCTTATCTCCTTCCGCTGTCCTTTTTTTTTTTGCGAAAATCCTTCCACTGTTCTTGCATGTGCCCATGTCCGAGGTGTGGGGATCGAGTCCTCGCTCTCGTCCCCAGATGCGGCGGTCGCTGGTCTGCTCCCCGCGGGCAGCGCGAGGCTCCTCGGCGGCGTGCCCGGCCTGGCCACTGGCGTCTGGCGTCATTTTCAGTGAGGCTCTGAGTGGTGGGGGAGGCTGGTGGTCAGCCCGGACATCCTGACCGAGACGACGAAGGGCCGTGGAAGTCGACGACGCTCGCGACGAGCTCCGGGCTGGCGAGGACGGCCGACGCGCCGGCGGCTGCTCGGCAATCTTCGCGAGCAGCGTGATGGACTCGTTCGCGAGGTCCTCGCGGTCGCCGGACAGATGTTCGCCAGCACAACCCAAGTGTGCGGAGGAATCTAGCATGCTCACACAGCTTTTCGTCAGCGGAGTCTAGTGTCAGATAATTAGCAGCGCTGAAAACATGACTTTTGGTTAACTAAAGTTTGACTTTAGGGACAGGTGTCTGGCAAAGGGAGGGTGCCCACACACTCCCGTGACTACCAGATCATTTCCGTTCACATTATATTCCATCCGTCAACAATTATGTCATCAAATTAAGTTGTTGAACAAGGACTAACAAACCCAACAATGTAGGATTATACGCAGCTTCCGTCTCTCGTTTCCTCTCTTTGCTACAGTAGATTGAGGCGAAAAAGAGGCGACCAAGGTTTTCGCCGGCGAATCCGACGTTTCCCTTCGTCTCCGGCGCCGTTCCGGCGTCGCGAGACGGGGGGAAACTCCGGATCTCGTCCGTGCGAGTAGCTAGGTATAGTTTTTTAGGGTTCTTCGCCGTCGTCATCTGGCTGGAGAAGTTGGCGGCGTCCGTGAAGAATAAGTCCTCCCCCTCCTTTCTCCGGTCCGGCGGCGCAGTCGTCGGGGAGGCTATGGAGGTTTGTGTCTCCTTGCAGGCGGCCGACATGGCGACGTCGGCTTGCGTGCGTGATGGAGTTCCCGTCCTTCGGGCCTGTCGCCATTGTTTCGTCATCCTCCCCAGTGACGAGGTGAGGCCCCTAAGGTGCTGTGATGGGGACGAGCTCGGATCTTACGGAAGTTCGCCGGCGACGGCTCCGAGGACGGCGGCTTCTTCTTCGGCGCGTAGGGCTCTTGTGGCCCCTTTCTTGAAGGACTTCCGGCTGCTTGCCGTACCAAAGCTTCTCCGGAGCGATCATGGCGGTGGCGTGCCTTCAGTGCGTGCTGTCGGCAGAGACGGCCGTCTCTCCCCAGGACTTGTTTGTAATTTCTTGTTTTTCAGAGGGGTTTGTACTGGTGTGATTTCTTAATAGATCTGGGCTTTTGTGTCAAAAAAAAAACAATGTAGGATTATATGGGCCGCATGTGCGACTTACTTCACCCGCTTCCCTCCCTAGTCTAGAAGCATTACCCTTATTATTAGGCTTAAATTTCAAAGATCATTCAAACTTTAATTTTTTGGCGGGGGACTTTAATTATAATTGACCTTCTTAGCCCTCCAACTCTTATATCCCCTCGACATCGACAATATTCGTGAAGCTCCAATCACTATACATTGAAAATGGTCAGCCCACCGTTGCAAGCATTTTTTGCTCATCCTCATGACCACACATGTAGCTAGTATACAATATTGATCTTTTTCACCTCACGAATCATAAGATTCATGGATGATGTCACCTATATTACGATCTACTCCCTCCATTCCATATTAGATAACTTCCATTTGTTTATATGTGGATGTATCTATACATGTAACATGTCTAGATACATCCACATTTGTACAAATGGAAGTCATCTAAATTGAAACCGAAGGAGTAGCAATGTGCATCGGCTAACTGCAATGGTGAGCAATAGAAATACTTCTTGCAAAAGGGTTTGGTGAAATTGAAGAAGATGAAAAAGGAAGGGTTCAATGCTCACTCTGCTTTGATTCACTCCTGGTGTTGGTGTTGATAGTTCTTGTCTTCCTTGTTATGGCTACAATTTCAATGGGATTCAATGTAGGTATTACTAGAACAATATCCATGTGCATTGCAATGAAAATATCTTTAGGAACTTTATTTTGTAAGAGGTCTAAAACACATTATGAAAAAGTAAGTTGTCTAATAGGGATATGCACTCTCAGTTTAATCCTTGTGGAATGCTCGAGTATTGGACCAATGAACGCTCGACAAGATAAAGAAATATACTTTACTGATGTTGCATGAAAATTAATTGAAGTTGTTGATAAGATAAAAATCAATGAACTGGAAAACAAATGATGTGGATATATTACATGAAGAGATAGACTGTTATAATTATACATAGTAGGTAGTAGGGTTAGTATAGATATGCATACAAATATGATTCCAAGTGTCACCAACTAACCTTTTCCCACTAGAGACCAAAGTAGTCGTTTTACTTTGTCTACATGCTCCTTTGTTTCGAAATAAGTTACTTCTGATTAGCAATTTTGATTCATGAATCTAATATGTTAATGTAGATTTGTTAATTTGGTTTAACACCTACGTACCATCTCTCGTACCCCGCTTCAAAGAACTACATAGCAGACAAAAAAAACAAGAAGAAATAGGGAAAAAGGTTGTGTTCCTTCTTGATTTTAGAGGGTTTCATGGTTAATTAGTCACGTGTCTCACACTTATGGAGGGACTTGTCTCACAAGGACGAATCGTGAGTGTCACATTCTTCCTTGACTGGCTGGCCCAAATTTCTCTACCACCATTTTCAGATTCCGGCCTGGCCTGGCCCGACACAGAAGAGTTAGCAGGCCCGTACTCTTGTTCAGCCTACAGGCCGGTAATCCGTGTGAAAGCTTGACAGGTTGACTCTGTTTTTTTGTCCGATTTTTTTAGCAAAGCACCGTCTTTTCTCGAACAAAAGAAAGTCAAAGCTCTGTCTGACTAACTTGCCTTTTTGCTTTTTGTAAAACAATTTCTCCGTTGCTTTCTATTCAGCTCCACACGATTGACTCGGCAACGCTGACCTGACATGAAGTTTAACAACCAATCGGGTGCTCTGCTCTGCTCTGGTTATTTCCTCTTGGAACCAGTCCTGCTGGGAGCCTCCTCGCTTCCAGCCCGTGCGCAACGCCTCTACTAGTGAGCTTCGCAAGTCCAACGCGTACCGCCAAATCGGCAGCTCTCATAGCTAATGCAATGAGTGCGCTCTCCTATGATCGGACGGTGCCATTGATCAACTTGGCTGGAATTAGTCCACCTCCTTAATTTCAGCGGTTGACTAAACACAAATCATTATAGCTTCCCACTAGTACTCCTCGGTTCCTAAATATAAGATGTTTTAGATTTTGTCCACATTCATATGTATCTAGATGTATGTGGAGATGTTTTAATGTGTATGTACACTCATTTGAGTTTGCATCTAACCAACATGTGAGTTAGATAGAACATCTTATATTGTGTAACGGAGGAAGTACAAAATAAGGTTTTTTTCTTTGTCCATCATATCGTCTAGAAACATAGTATCAGTACAGAATCAAAAGTGTAAGCATTTTATACTAGGAAACAAATAGTAATTGAAGGTTGTTTCTTTGGTGTACTACTAGAAATAGGATTTGATTAAGCAGCTTCATGCGTATGCATTTGACTACAACATAATTACTTGAAAACCCATGCATATATAAATATATTAACGAGTCGATCAGTAGCGGACATGCCAGCCTACATAGACTTTAGCTTTCCACTAATAAAAGGTTTTATGTTTGATTTATTCCTCCACCAATCCACCATCAGAGAGCTGCATGCCGACGTGAGGATCAACCTAATCCATGTTACCATGTAGCATGCTGATGCAAAGGCCGGATTAGTAAACAGTAGAGTGGGTGCATGCTTACCAGCGTGTACACTTGGACTTTCACTAATATTTCCACGCTAAATAACAAATTTTCACCTTTTTTTTGCGGGGAATAACAAATTTCACCTTGACCATTGCATGAGTGCGCCATCAACTGGACAATCTCTATTGCCTTTAGAAAACCATGGGAAATTAAACAGGGGCGTCACACTCTCACACTAGGCCCTTGACCTGTGTGCTACTTCCATTTCATTGGCTTAACTGGTACCCGTACGTGTACTCTGCTTACTTTTAATCTTCGTGAACGGCGAAGGCAAGATGTAAATCTGATTAATTGGAGCAGCTCGATCGAGCTTAACTATGCAACTATGGATGTATGTACATGTCGCCTGTCACAGTCTAGAAGGGAGTCAAACAATGCCACGATAATTTATAGCAAGTTTTTTTTTTTGCGGGGTAAAGCTGTATTAAATGTTTGAAATAATGTTACAATCTATGTCGGCCTGTCCCTTCAGAGAATCAGGAACCGAGCCTAACCACACTTGAGTTCTACTCTCTACCATACCAATTCTAGCCAAACCATGACTTAAGCTATTACAAGTACGAGGAATTTTTGAAAATGATCTAACTCTATCATCTGCTAAAAGTTCACGAAGATCGTGTACTAAATGACCCAAGGACGAATTGCACCTGGCTTTGTTATTCGCCATTTTTACCAGCTCCAGACAGTCGGACTCCACAAAGATATCTTGTTCGGAAAAATTGAGCACCAGCCTTAGTCCTTTGAGGCATGCATGCAGCTCCGCATCGAGAGCGGATGCACACAGGCGAAGCTCCTGTCGAGACGAACCTTCGCGGTGTGCTCATATGCAGATACAGAGAAAAAAATATCCTTTCAATAGGTATGACGCTAAGTCGCTAACATAATTGAAATTTACATATTTATATGCACAATATCTTATAGTTTCCTTCTAGAAGAGAAAGAGACGGTATCTGTCAGTTCAAAGTAATAAGAGTACATGAGTTTTACTTGCTCTCGGGGTCAAACAACAATCTCAAATAGTCAAATGATGTTTGCGTAGTGGTTTCATTGGCGTGTCACGCAATTCAGTTATGTTGTTAATTAACTATATGTGCTTTATTACATAGTTTTATACATTGGTTTGGGTTATCAAGTCTACTATATGTGCTCTATTACATAAGTTAATAACTTTAAGTAACTTTAATTATCGTCATACCAATTACGGTTTCAACTAAACGGTGAGTAGAGAAATATATTTGCACCATGCCAAGATGATTTGGTAAGATTGCTAGGTTGGCTCTGACAGGAGCTAGCACAAAAAGTGCATGTGCAAGTCATCAAAACTAAGGTGGATTAAGTAAGTCACCCTTTTGCTTACTACCACACTTCTACCACATCTCGCATGGCAGTTACCTGCTGCTTGTATGTGGCGAGACGATGATAATGCGTGAACTGTAGTACGCGCATGTGATGCAGCACATGTTAGGTTAAGCTGTTGCACTGCAAAGTGCCTCTCCTGTTCCCCCGTTATTTGTGTACCTATCATCAATGACACGACAAAATCAGGAGCGGTACTAGCATACTAGTGTGGTATTGTATCGCATTTATATAAGAAATTGTTCATGGTTGGCGGCGACATGCATGAGCAATCAATGGCGGTCAAGTCTAATTAAAATCCTTGGCCGCCATTGTCAACTGCAGCTCCAGTGCAACACCAGCTTAATTAGCTGGATTCATGCAAGCTGTTCTGGCGGTGTAAAACACGGCTCGGCTTTGTCACTTCACGTAACAGAGGACAGTAATGAAATTTTAGCTAGCCAAACCAACTATAATCACCGGCCGACTGAATTGTCACTAAGCTTTCATCAGGTTAACGTAAGGACAAGGAAGGAATTAAGAAGAGTTAATGGCACCCGCAGTCACGCAACTCGTCACGTATGTGCACTTAAGTCACACTTCTCCAGAACGTGATTTTTTGGTCACACGTCTGGACAAGTGGGTGCACGCAGGTCTCTGGGCCCACGTGTCAGTCCGTTTTGGACGGTAAATTTTCAGAAAAACCCCTGGAGTAATATAATTTTACAAAATGGTACAAAATTAGAAGGACCATTTTGTAAAATTAGGAGGACCATTTTGCGAAATATCTAAAAATACTAAAATCATTATAGGAAAGAAATATTGGAGGTGCCGTTTTGGAAAGAGGAACCATATGCATGCTTCCGGTTTTTCAAATGTATTTCAAAAGGAAAATGCTTCTGTTAGGCCGGCTACGCGAGGCAAATGTACGTCGGGCGCGTCGCCGTGAATTAACATGTATGAGATTCATGGATTTATCCTCCTTCTAGACAAGATGTGTGCGATCGGGAGACAGTCGTGTACTTGCATTCATATCCTTCTGATCTAATTTTAGGATTCAAAGTAGTTGAACAACTAGTATTTGCATCCTTAAATTATTGGTCAAGTTTAACTTTAGTTCATGAGATCTAGAGAATTAGACAAACTTAACCCAGAACTTGTAAAATTCGATAGTTTTGTCCTTTGCCATAGTGGAAAGCTTTTAGTTGATGATGTGGCGACAGTTTCATACGACGGCGACCAGTAAACACAAAACCTAAATCATTATAAAGGATAGTGCAAATCCGTTATTGTTAATATTTATACATTTTACAAAATAGATATAATTTTTATATTTACACAATTGTTTTAAAATCAAGTTAAAAGCCAATAAAGTTAGGTAAATACAATTTCGTAAAAGAAATATGATAACCAAAACTATCATGAGAAAACAAAGAATAAAATGTATCTCTTATTTACTTCTATTTATGCAATTACATGATTAATTGCCATTTTCAAATTTCGATTTTCTCAAATTTCCAGATTTCTAATTGATTTTCCATTTTATTTCATTTTTGTTTCCTAATTATCAGTTTTAATTGATTTTCCGTTTTATTTCTTATTTGTTTCATAATTATCAGATTTATTTGGTGTGCGTTGATGAGAAACCACGGGCGCAAACCATGCCATTCATCAAACGGGTTGAGTCTGAATGAGGGACCAACTATTTCTGGTTATAAATTTCGAGAGTGGTGTCTATCTTGTTTTGCGGTTTAAGGACCGATACAACATTTGGCCATAGTGGAGGAACCAAAATAAAATGAAATAATTTATATCGTGTTCATGCTGCCATCCCTCGAGAGTGGATAAATGGAGCTCGGGCTTCAGGCAACCCTTTATTTTGAAGATCATATTTTGATGTTAAAAAAACTGAAAAAAATCTGGATGTAAATAATATTGTATTCTACCAACGTGTGTTAGGTCTCAACTAGAAATATCTTGTATTTTAAGCTGCACAAAAATAACAAAGTTTGACATTTGAAAGTAGTGAACAATGCACACACAAAAATCAACTATTCCAAATCTGTCAGATATCAGATGTTGTGTTTTTTGTGTAGTCCGGAATATGAAATATTTTGATTTGAGATTTCGCATATTGGAGGTATAATACAACAACGTTTACATCCAGTGTCTTTTCAGGTTTTCTTGAAATTTTAAAATATGATTTTCGATGTATTTTTAAGATAAAGGGCTGCAGGAATCTCGGCCTCCACTTACGGTTTCCCTCGCCAATCCGCCATGTACACGAGTAGAGACTGCGTCATATCCCGGCCCGGCATTGTGTTTTGTTGCGAGGGTTGCTTGGCTTGGTTCCCCGTTATCCACGGCAAAGCTCAAGGCAGCGCGTGGCCGACCGATTCTGCAGATCTGGCTTTGCACCTCCACCACTGAATTTATTATGGTTCTTGTCTGATTGTCTCCCCCTTTTCTTTTCTTGTATTCCCGCGCGATGCGATGCGATCAGTGGTTATTCATATGTGCACGTTTTATTCCCCTGCGGGCAGATCTCGTGAAGACTTTGTATGCATATATATTCCCTGGAGTTTTATTTGTGATGTATACTTATTATTATGTCCTCTCACAAGCTGGCATCCAACTGTCAACAAAACTACTTATAGTACATAGACACACGTTCGTCAAACAGGAGTGCTATGTACATGGACACACGTTACGGGAAATAGCCATCTTGATCGAGAAACTAGTTTTGGTCGCACTAGAAAAATACTCCCAATTTCCCAAGCAACCATTTTTTTTCGATGCAGAACAGATGGTACTACTGCTAGTATTGCGAGTCTAGGGTGGATGTAACAGGGCGATTAATACGTAAAGCAGACCAGGCCCATCCGCCGGCGGCCGGCCACAACTTTTCGACGCCATGATTAGCGCCGGCGACGACCGCGTACGTATATACAGCAGCGCCAACCATGTGTTCGATCGCCCTGTGGCTGCTTCACCTCAGCTTCCTCCTCCTACCACGTATACGCACGCAGTAACACCACAAAAAATGACCGAGAGAGCGGAAGAAACGACACCGATCTCGATCGAGATGGCGCGTTTGTTTTGGCATGCATGCACACGAACGCTTGCCTTTGACCCGGGGCAGCCACTTGATACTACTAGTGCAGTGTGCATGGTCGACTGTCCCTTGTGCCGGCCGGCCGATCGGTAATTACGGTACGTATACGTAGGCGCGTGCGTACACAACCTTGTCGTGGAGTAATTTCCCGCGCTAGTTAATCTACACGGACGACGAAAGGGATAGAGGACCAGAGCAGCAGCTGCAGCAGCGCAGGTGCAGAGAACAACACTGCAATGCAAGCGCTGACTTGGATTGGTTCGGATGCCTTGGAACTGCAGAATGGATTGGCCGAGCTGCTTCACCTCTCAGATGGATCGGAGCTGCCTGTTGACAAATACCATGTGCCGGCGACGCACTCCAAAGATTTTCTCTCAGATGGAACGGTGTATACCATGTCCACCCGAGTGTTTTGGGCGCGCCGGCATCAAACCGGCGACGCGCCGTCAACCGCGGCAACGCGCGCCTCGTCCAATCCTGACGGGTGGGGATGACGTGTCAGCGACACGGGACGCTCGATATCACTTTCCCCTCCCTCCCGTCCATTTTCATTCTCTCGCCATTTGCCTCCCCCGCGTCGATCTGAGCGGCCAACAATGCCTCTTTGGCGCGGACGGCGATGGTACCGGCTACTCCGATGCCCACATATTCGACAGAATGCCAAACGACGTCGACCACAACATGGTATCAAATCTACGGCCTTTACCCCCATGATCATTGTGTTCAATACATGAAACCGACGTGCGCGTTGTTGATTGCAATAGATCAAAGGCTCAGAAGTGTTGCGTGGCATGATCCGTGATGGCACGGGGACCGGCGTCGGTGAGCCAGATGTGGAGGCCGGATGGTACGGCGAGGAGGAACATGGCGACGGTGAGGAGGAAGAGGGCGACGGAGAGGACATGGAGGGCGGCGGTGAGTACATGGAGGGTGGCGATGAGGATGTGGAGGGCGGCGGCGTCGATGTGGAGGCCTGGAAGGTCCGGAAGACGAGGAAGAAGGGCACAAAAGCTAGCGGTGGAAGACCAAGGAGGACGAGTGCCTTTGCGACGCATGGAAGCTTGTCACGAACGACTCCATCGTCGGCTCCAACCAAACTTACGGCCGGTATTGGAAGAGGGTCGAAGAACAATTCCATGAGACGATGTGGTATGGTTACTATGCGAGGGTGCCTATGGATCGCAATTGGAATGCAATGTTGCATAGGTGGCGGACCATCCAAGCCGAATGCAAAAAGTTTCACGGCGACCTTGAGCAAATCCAAAGAAGGTAAGCAAGCGGGAAGACCGTGAAGAACTTGTTGACCGACGCGACCACGTTCTACCGAGAGAACAACGATCACAAGGACTTCAAGTTCATGCATTGCTTCGTGAAGCTCCAAAACAACAAGAAGTGGGAGAAGACGCGGATCGATCTCAACGGCGGCCACGACGCTCAAGGGCCGAACGACCCGGCGTTCCCAGCGTCCGAGGGGCGCCCTGTTGGGAACAAGAAGGCCAAGTCCGACAAGGCCGGCGCTTCATCCGCGGCGTCCGTGCAAGCGTCCATCGACAAGTGCCTCGCCGACGTCATAACCATCTCGAAGCAAAATGCAAGCACCTTCGCCGACAGTTGGTCGTCCTTGATGAGCAAGCATGACGAGAAGGTCGCGCACGAGAAGGAGAAGATCAAGCTCGAGAAGGAGCGGCTCCAAGTCGAGAGGGAGAAGACCCAAGCGGTTGTCATGCAAGCCGACATGGCAAGGATCCAGGCGATGTCCGAGTCGTCGCAATCCGTCACTCGGAAGATGAAGGAGGACTCCAGGATCTTAATCGCCGACCTCTCCGCCTACACGCCGGAGGTGAGGGCTTGGTTTAAACTTAGCCAGCAACGCATCTTGCGTGAGATGGGGGTTCTTCAGCCGGAGCCGACGCCGACGGACGCGGCGACGACCACTGCGCCGATGGACATGACGGGGGAGCCTACGACGAGCACGACTTCCTCCGACGCAGACGCAGTGCCAACGCCGTGCCCTGGCTGGGAAGACGCCGAGAGGTAAGAGGAGGTTGACGAGCCGGTGTTGACAATCAACTGATTTGCGATCGAGGTTTTATAATATGATCGCCGTACATGGCGTGATGCTTTTTGGGTTGTGATGCTTTTGGGTGTGAGAACTTGATGACCGACGCTATTTGAACTTGGCCGTCACGTCATTTATTTGAATTTGTGATCTGGGAGCGTCTATTGGGAGCGACCGGTGGGGCGCGGCGCTCCCAATAGGCGGCAACGCTTGCCGGCGCGCCCAATAGCGCATGTCCGGTAACTTTGCCGGACGCTGTATTGGGCGCGCCGGTGGAGATGTTGTAAGCACTCCTACTCCTATGCAATGCACCAGTCTATAGACTCTATACTCCTCCCCAAAAACAGAGGCAGGTTGGCCAGAGCCTAGTCTGGCTGAGCCACCCTCTCAGCCTGGTTGTGCAGGGCGTTTGGTGGCCTACATGAGCTTTGGCTGCATCGGCTTGGGAAACCAGCACACAATGTTTGTTTACATGCAAACTGTGGTAGTTGACTCGGTAGAAGCAAAGGCAGCGTGTTTGGTTGCACGCCGTAGTCGCACTAGGGTTACCCAAGTTCAAATATGGTGAGCTTACCAGTCTTCACCGCATTACAGCATAGCATAACGCACTGCCATCTAGAATAGCAGGAGCTTAACGATCACAACAACAAGAACTACGATGACGAAGTCTTTGATCCTGCTAGGCTTGGCATCGTTGTCCATTTGGGCTATCACCTGTTGGGCAAGCATCATCTCGCCCACCATCAAATTGCCTCCACCCGCATGATCTTCGATGGCGTTCTGCTGACTCAGGAAGTTGGAGTAGCTGTGTTGTGATACATCCAATGTTTCGAACCCTTCGTAGCTGTTGTTGGAGAAGCCGACGACTTGATCCTAGCAGGTTCTCCAGGAGTTGTACACTCCTGGACGCCTCCCTCTGTAGACGACATACCAGTTCATCTATGAACAGAGTACAAACATACGAGGTTAATGAACACACATGAATTCATCATTTAGTTGAAAGCAATTCATAAAAGTAGAGCAGCATGCATGATCATTACAAAAGGTGGGTGTCATCCTACCACCAGCATCATCACAGGAGGGGTTAGTATATACCACCTCATCAAATATACATGACATAAGAGAAGTTTTTAAGCCCTAGCTAAGCCAAAATGTACATCATCATCATCAACGTCGTCTTCTTCATGCTGCTGCGGGCACCACCACTCGCAACACGCCTACTCGGCGTAGTACTTGGCGAGGAAGGTCCTCAGCCAAAGTGTCATGTGCTGCAAATGCATGCCCACAAAGCTCACCCCTGTGCCTTGTTGTCCACAAGGTGGCTCAGAGCAACCATGAGTGCTTCCTCCGAGAAGCCCATGGCCTCCATGACAGCCTTGTAGAGGTCAGGGTGCATGTCAGTTGGCTTGCTCTCTCTAATGACCTGGGCGACCTCCTTCACAGCTTCGGTCATGCCGGATAACGCCTGGATCTCGTCGTCGCCGAGGGCTCCCCTCTTCCTCTTCCCTCCGGCAGTAGCAGCTGCCGCCACAGCTCTGGGATCTCCACTGCCATCAGCAGGCTTGTCCGGACCATCCAACACGATGGTCTCGAACTCCTGGGTCTCGCTAAAGTCCGGCTGCGCTCCCAGAGGATCCCCTGACCCCCTGGCAAACTTGCCAGTACCAAACCATAGGAGAAGATGATCCGCATCTGTGTGTAGTTCAAAATGGGCTTGTTGAGGAACTCGACGTCATTGGGTTGATCCTAACACATAAAGGACAGCGCTGTTAGGTGAGACTCAAGTAGATGCTCAAGGTTTGCAACAAAGTGATGATGTGCTAACCGTGATGTGCCCCTCGTAGTGGTCAGTCTCAAGGATGATGGTGAATGTATCCTCACACCATTGTGCCCCGCTCAAGTCATGAAGTTTACTCACCTGGAGCCACCTGAGCCTCCACTTCCTCAGGTGGTTTTACACATGAGTAGAAGTGACCTCACCTCCATTGTGAACAAACAAAGCTTTGGCCATGGTTGTCAGATGGACCTCTTTGAAGTCCTTGTCGGTCCTAACACCAGTCTTGAAGAGAGCACACATCTGGTTTAACACAAATGTGGACATGAATGGAAGCCATTTCATGGTGCCCTTGACCCCTGCCTTAGCCTTCGCCACCTTGGCTTTCACGACCGCATCCAGGGAGGCAATATACTCTTGCACAACCACGCTACTGGCCGGATCAACAGGAGGTACTGGCATCTCCAGCTGGGAGTCCCCAACCTATGAAGGGATCTGAGAGTCCACAATGGGGACCAGGGCCTGACTAAGGTCGTCGGCGGAATCCTACATCGGTGATGCATAGAACAACAGGAAAGATTTGAGAAACGGAGTACATGACCTAAACATCGATGACAAAAGCAACAACAACAAAAGGAACAAAATAAAGTGGAGATCTAACAGATTGTACCATACAGCAAAAGTAGATACGCATCAGCATGTACTACAACATCGTTTGCATCAGCAGCTTGTACAAAAGGTACTACAGATCTAGCAGATTGTACACTACAAATGAAGGTCAAGAACAACAGCTCAACCATCTAACAGATTCTAAAAATTCCTACACATGCCCACAGATCTAGAAGATGCTACACATGCTCAACGATCTACGAGATGCTACACATGCTCAACGATCTACAAGATGCTCAAAGGAAGTTGAGATCTAGGTCAGGAAAAGGGGTTTGCTACTTACAGCCATCGGTGGAGTTGAGGACGAAGTAGGACACGTCGAGGAAGAAGAGCAACTCCCACCGCCGTAGCCGCCGCAACCGCCGCCGCCTCCTACCGGAGAAGAGTGCGCCGCTTACTTGCTCGCCGACCGGAGGTGAGAGCTCGGTAGGAGGGGAAAATGGTGGCTCAAAATTGGGCGGTGACCGGAGAGAGTGTAAATAGGGCGGAGTTTCGGCGGGAGGTGACCGAATTTCTCCCGCCCCCTTTTTCGCTGCAGCGCGCGGGCTCCCGCCATCTCCATGGTCGCACGAGCTCCTGCAGGCGGAGGAGGAAAATTACAGCCGTGGAGGAGAGAACAAGGCTGGCTCTCAGGACACGCTCGATCTGACCGTACCTCCAGAGCCAGGCCGACGGTGCTTTGATGAGCGTGCTGACCTGACCCGGAAAGTCGCCCAGGCAACCAAACGCCAGTCCTTTCACGCGCCGTAGAACTCTCGATACAACGAGTCCACGGAGTAGCTAGCTAGCTAGCGTACGCAAAGTTAGCTGCTCAAGCTCGAGCTCAGCCGCACGAAAACAAAAGTCAATGGTAGCGTTAGATTTGGAGCTCTCCACAACTTAACTCCGATCTACTACTAGCTCGAGGCGAGGCTCCAGCCATGATCTTGTCCTGTTGCGAACGATTCCTAACTCGAACAAGAGGGCGGGAAGGAAAAAATGTACCCACCCCTCTAACCTTTGCTCCTTGTCATCCAGAGAAGGTAAGGCAGGACGCTCCCGCCCACGTGAACCCGATCGATGGAGCGATACACTCTCACACATGACATAGGCACGCACTCTCCCACCAACTAACCACTCCAATCTCGGCCACCAAAACTGCGTGCTCTCCTTCCCCATCAGCGACTCAGCGTCATCATCAGCGGCGGCGGCCAATAGGTATGCAGGTGGGACGGGATTGGAACGTCCGTTCCCAACAAGACTAGTCATCCCAATTATCCCACTGTCCCATAAACGATTTATCCCACCAACACAAAATTTAGTGGACTTTTAGGGATTATCCCATATGTCCCGTCAAATCCCACCAAAACAGAACGGAACCTCCTAGCCGATGTCTCCACGCTTGTCGAGCGCCACCGCGCGGCGGGAGGGCAAGTCGCTCCACCACTTGCGATGCGCTGCGTACACCCGCGAGCTCCCGGGCACGGCGGCGCGGCCGCCGCCCCTCTGCGCTCACCACCGCGGTGGAGCGTATGGCGCCCCCCGGGACTGCCGCCGCAGCGCGTCGCTCCTCGCCGGCTCCCCCGCCTGCCGCGGCGCCGGAGGCGGAGCGGCCGATGTCGCTACGCTGCTGCAGCTCGTCCGGCGGCTGCACGTGTCCCACCCAATCCTACAAATTCTGTCCGACGGGCGACGGTAACCTCCCCGCGGAGGCCCTGGAGGACGCACGCGAGCGCGGCGGCGGAGATGGCGCCGCTGCCGTCGGCGTCGAAGACCTTAAAGGCGTGCCACGGGTCCTCCTCGACGGCGGCGGCGTCCTCGCTCACGGTGGCGTTGAGCGCGGCGAACTCGTGGAGACTGATGAAGCCACCGCCATCGGCATCCTCCTCGGCCATCATGCACGACAGCTTGTCGCCGGCAGCCGCTTGCCCAGGCTCTTGAACAGCACCGGCGCTCCGGCTGCGAGATCTGCTCGTCGCCGTCCATGTCGAGATCTGCTCTATCTCCTCCTCCGCCGTCCGTGCCGGGGGGGGGGGGGGGGGGGGGGCGAGGCCCGCGCCTTGGAGCTGGAGTGGCGGCGGAACAGGGCGTCATCGATCTTTGCCCTCCGATGAGATGGAGATGGAGAAGAGGATAAGCAGCGTTGCGCTACAGCAGGACGATTGGTCTGTTGCTTTGGGCTGCCTTGCCTGTACGATTGGTCTTGTTGCTTTGGGCGTTTTACTACCGAATCTCACTTAGCGGGATACGTGGAAGTCCCGTGGGCTACATGGGTCTCATCCCGTTAAGCCCGTACGGGATTAGTGGCTCGTTTGGGTGGGACAAATGGGATATTTTTGGTGGGATGGGACACGGGACTGGTGGGCATGCCCATCCCAGCTGAAACCATAGCGGCCAAGACAATGCACGGTGCGCGTCGGGCCCCAGGGCCACACGGGCGCGAGCGCAGACGGTCACCTCGCCTTTCCCCGGAGTCGGGTCCGCGGCGGGCCGCCCGCCCGCGAACGCACACGAGTCAACGCCTAGAGGTGGAAGCCACCACCCGCCCCGCCTCCTCTCCTAAAATATTCCGGCATTTCAACCCCACACCCACTCCCACAGTCCCACTCCCACCCCAGCTCCCCAAGTCAACTCTCTCCGCCCGCCGATGCTCCACGCATTATAATCCCCCACTCCTCCTCCCCTCCATCCCCCTCCCTCCGTCCAACCATGGGCAACTCCCTCGCCTGCTTCTGCTGCGCCGGCGTCGGCCCTGGACGCCGCCACGTCGCCCCGGCAGCGCTCCCCTCCGACCCGGCCTACGACGAGGGCCTCGGCCACTCCTTCTGCTACGTCCGCCCCGACAAGCTCGCCGCCTACTCCGCCACGACGACGACCTCGTCGCCGACGCCGCCATCGCCGCCGAGGAGGCCCAGGCGCAGGCCACCACGTTCCGGGCCATCTCGGGCGCCGCGCTCTCCGCCAACGTCTCCACCCCGCTCTCCACCTCCGCGCTGCTCCTCCTCCCAGACGACTCCTCCGCCACGTCGGCCACCGTGTCATCCGGGTTCGAGAGCTCCGAGTCCTTCGCGGCCGTCCCGCTGCAGCCGGTGCCGCGGTTCCCGTCGGGGCCCATCGAGCGGGGCTTCGCCTCCGGCGGCGGCTTCCTCTCCGGGCCCATCGAGCGGGGATTCCTCTCTGGCCCCTCGACGGCGCGCTCCTCTCGGGCCCACTCCCAGGCCCGGCCGCGTCTGCACGTATTGGCGGAGCCGGCGGCGCTGTCCCCGCCCTCCGCCGCAGCCTCTCACACGGCGGCCGCCGCATCCGCGACTTCACGCGGGCGCTGCTCTCGCGCGCGGACCGGTTCCAGGGGGGCGCCGGGGATCTCGGCTCCCCCGACGCCGCCGCCGCGGCCATCGCGGCCTGCGGCGGCGACTCCTACGGCCTGCAGTGGGCGCAGGGGAAGGCGGGCGAGGACCGCGTCCACGTCGTCGTCTCCGAGGAGCGGGGCTGGGTCTTCGTCGGCATCTACGACGGATTCAACGGCCCCGACGCCACCGACTTCCTCGTCTCCAACCTCTACGCCGCCGTGCACCGCGAGCTCCGTGGCCTGCTCTGGGAGCAACAGCAGCCGTCGGACCAGCTGCCCAGCACCACGGCGCCCGACCACCAGGACCAGTGCACGCGGCGGCGCCGCGCGCGCCGCTCCAGGCCCCCGCGAGGCAGCAGCAGCGCCGACTACGACGACGACGAGCAGCAGCGGCGGTGGAGGTGCGAGTGGGACCAGCGCGACTGCTCCAGCCTCAAACCGCCAACGCAGAACTCCCACCCTCTCGGAGCAGCGACGGTGAGCACGACCACATCGCCGTGCTCAAGGCGCTGGCGCGCGCGCTCCGCAAGACCGAGGAGGCCTACCTGGGCGTCGCCGACAAGATGGTCGGTGAGTTCCCCGAGCTCGCGCTCATGGGCTCCTGCGTGCTCTCCATGCTCATGAAAGGAGAGGACATGTACGTCATGGGCGTGGGCGATAGCCGGGCAGTCTTGGCGACCATGGACAGCGTTGATCTCGAGCATGTCAGCGAGGGTTCCTTCGACGGTTTGTCGCCGTGCTTGTCGGCCGTGCAGCTCACGTCGGATCATAGCACTTCGATGCCGGAGGTGATTTCATTGGTTCGCAGCGACATGATTCAGGCTTCATCGAGTGTCTCTGCTCTTGGTCTGATAGTTTGTTCTAAAAAAATGCAGGAGGTTCGCAGAATACGAAATGAGCATCCTGATGATCCGTCGGCGATCTCAAAGGACCGCGTGAAGGGATCGCTGAAGGTGACGAGAGCGTTCGGCGCCGGATTCTTGAAACAGGTTAGCTTGTGTTTGATCATGCCAATTTTGCAACAAAAGATAATATATCCTTCTGTGAATATGATTACGCTCTGCAATTGGTTTATTAAGTCTGCAATCGGTTGATAAACTACAGTAACATGACGTAATTATATTTTTGGAAGTATGCTGGATGGCACAGTTAGCCTTAAGTGTGGAGTAATTCAATGGCATTTCCTCTTAGTTGACACTGAGATGTGAAATGGTGAGAAAGCACAGCGTCTGAACCTGATTTTATCAGGTGCATAGTGAGTCAATTCTGCTGATATTCTCAGTCAACTAAAGTCATGGTTAAGCAAGCTCAGTGGAAAATGGGAAATAAGATCTGGTACAATCGGTCCAAAGTTGAAAATAAAACGAAACCACTGTCAGTTTCTAAATTCTTGATATGGCCATCGTCGTTGAACTGACCTTGTAGTTGACGTTGACACCATAGACTAACTTCGGCCGGCAGAATTTTCAAACCACGAATAGTTTATCTCAATTCGTGGGTCACCACGTGTACAGCCAGATCGAAACAATTGTAGGAGAAGCCCCTCCAAAGAAAACGAGGTTCCTTTTACTTCTGTCCAAGTGCAAAGAATGGACTTGCGCAGTACTGAAATGTGGCCAGAAAGCTAGCGATTGGAGTGGCTTTCAAGGAAGGCACGTCTCTCCTTGCCATGTGAAAGTCTTGTCGGTTCTCTAAGTAGGAATTATTCTCTATTATCAAATTGCAAAATCGATCTTGCTGGTGTCCAAGAGGGAAGTCTCTTTCTTGGACCTGAAGTGAGCAATCTGATGAAAAGAACACGGAGATCTGCAATGTTCTGTCAACAAGAAAATATTCTGAAAGTTAAGCAACACGAATCCTATTCTGGTTTGATGCCTTGTCGAGGGTCGCACTCGCATGGCATGGGAGTCCTTTCTCCTGATATATCATATGTGCTGGTAAAATGTGTCAGCAGGTAGCCGAGTCAGGGATATCTGATAGAACTGTCTGAACTGCAAACTGTTCGTTTAACGTTTTACAAATTACAATGCAAGTGTCAACTTTTGACCATGAAAATTATCCATGTGCTGACAGTCATTGCTATTTTTTACAGCCGAAATGGAATGATGCACTACTGGAGATGTTCAGAATCGATTACGTCGGGTCGTCCCCATACATCACGTGCAATCCGTCCCTTTACCACCACAAGCTCAGCACGAGGGATAGATTCTTGATACTGTCCTCAGACGGTCTCTACCAGTACTTCACAAACGAGGAGGCGGTTGCTCAGGTAGAAATGTTCATCGCAACAACACCTGAAGGCGACCCTGCGCAACACCTCGTCGAGGAAGTGCTTTTCCGGGCAGCAAACAAAGCAGGTATGCCCAGCCAGCAAATATAAAGTCATCGGTTGCAGTAAATTTTGAACTTCTATATGATCAAGCTGAACCAGCTCAGTCGTTGGCCTCCTTTCTCACATTTCTTGCTGTTGCTGCTGCAGGAATGGACTTCCATGAACTGATCGAGATCCCCCAGGGTGACCGTCGGCGATACCACGACGACGTGTCGGTCATCGTCATTTCATTGGAGGGCAGGATCTGGAGATCTTGCGTGTAAATAGACATACTAGGATAGACAGAGGAACGTATATAGAGAGAGAGGTTCTTGCAGGTGCAGGCCTTTGAGCAGTTCACGCGGCTACTCTACTCCCCTCCCAACTCCACTCTTCTTCGCCCCAGCTGCCACTGTACAATATCAACCAAAGCACTGGGTCGGATCTATGGGGTTTTGGGCTTTTGGCACACTACATCCAGCTGAACCACGATGAATCGCCCGTGTAAAAGAGGATTTGTTCAATTATTAATAACTGAATATGAGAGACCGATTGGTCATGTTTCTTTGACCTCTGCGTATGTGTAACTTCTTCTTTGTTCACACTTCACAATTACGAGACTGAATCCAAGTTGGACTTTGGTGATTCTAGAAGAGACTTTCTTGGCAAAGATGCAAGGAGTTTTGTTTATTTGGTCAGGGAGGTGCCTTGGTCAGAATAATCGTTTGCTGTGTTGACCTCTCAACTGATATCCCAGGGGCTCAGCTACCCGGTGTTGAATGAAAAATTGATCTCATCAGCAGAAGGCAGCCAGGCATTGCCAGGTTGCCAGCCTTATCTGCTCTGACTGTGAGATATACTCTTCTTGAAGAAGAAAATTTGTTGTGAGATAGAGTACCCTTGCCATGAATGCTGTAAGCTGACCTTGTGATCTGTGCATGTGCATGGAGTTAACACTCTGTCTCTTGCATTCAGCGCCCTCTGAAATTCTATCATCAGGTCAGAGGCTTGAATGGCTGTTGCTGGTTGACCAATAATTGGTGCTGTTTGTGGTGTGCTATTCCCACTTGCTTGCGTGCTTCTCCTTCTATATGGTTTTCAGAAGAACCGATGGCTGGCAAATAAAGATTTTCCTCCACTAGGAAATTAAATAAATCGTATAAAAGATGGTAGGTCATCATGGCGTATAAAGGTCTGTTTTCTTTGTATTTTTCTTGAATGGTGAGGTACAGCTATCTTAAAACGTCATCTTAAAACGTTTGTTTCCTGAATCGATGGCAGCACTATTCTTAAGCAAGGGAAAGTCAGATCAAGCATAAGATATCGTGCAAGAAATTCACACCTTTCTATTCCTTGTGGTGAATGAATTGGTGCTGGGGCGAAAAGAAAGTGGTGTTCCTTAGTTATATTTCTCCCACTATAGGCACTGACGTTGACCGCAAGTCTAGTGCAAGGTTATGAGCTGAAGTGTTTTCGAAGCACAACCTTTCGCGCCGTTGTACTTGAGAGAAATAAACATTTCTTCTGTTTAAAAGGGCTTGCCTTCATTCGGGGTCATGAAGAGTTGGAGACCATTGGCAGGCATAACATACCGTTTCACTCAAAGGTAGAGACATAGAGTCAAAATTTAATCACGTCAACTACCATTTCTTAAAATTATTTTATAAGATACATGAAGACCATATGGATAACTTTTTCTGTACAAATTATAGTATGTAACTATATTTGATTTTTTTTGAACGAAACTATATTTGATTTTGAAGTACATTACACTACATGCTAGTTGTCAAATATGTGTTAGTCGTTATAGCTATCAATATTTATAGCTATCAATATTGAATCTTAGTGTTAAATAAGAGTTGGGGGTGGTTCATCCACGCCTCATGTCAACTTTTTCTTATATTGGTAGATAATCTCTTACTGAAAAACAAACTAACTACCAATACACCTAACCTCTTTTTTACAAACAAATTTGATTACCTCCTCAACAATCTTTAGCAAAATTGAGCACAGTCGATGTCACAAATATGTCGGCAGCGTGGACTCAGGCAAACGTGAAGGCGACATGTTGATTTTCTTTCTAGCAAAGTATGAAATATAGTTAATCCTCCTTGAAGTTTCCATATATTGGAAAATAATTACCTTGTGGCTCCATCCACGTCCATGCGTGGCCATCATGTTCTACTCCATGGAATCTCTTGTTCGACAAAACGAACTTCCATTTTTTCTTGTCTCCATCATCGTCTATTCGGTTACAAATGTTTGACGACATGCCTGCTAGGGGTGTATCTTCGGCCATAGTGTGTTAAACGATTTCAGGTTCTCATTAAGGATGAAAATAGGTGTCCCACACTCGTTTAGACAAACGATTTGACTTAGTATTTACTTTTAACTAGAGTACATTTGGTAGGATAAATTGAAACACACATGATCTATTTATTTTCTTTTTAATAGTTTTTATTTCTAAATATATTTATATTTTTCCTTTCTATAATCTACATTTTATTTATTTTCATCGGTATTATTATTATTATTATTGAAAAACATATTTACTTTTGTAGCACAAACATTTTTCCGAATACATGAACATATTGTTTTCAAAATCATGAATATTTTATCATACCTTGTAACATTTTATCGAATCCGCAAACATATTGTTTTCAACCCGTAAACAATTTTTCGATCTATGTACATTTGAACCTATTTATGGGATCCATGAAAACATTTTAAACCTCGCCAAAAGTTTTTAAAACTGCGTGAATAATTTTTTAATATGAAAGAAACATTCTGCCGCGATCGTGGAGTATTATTTTTATTTTTGGAGGCATGAACAATTTTTTAAATCTCATGAATATTTTTTATAAAAAAAATCTATGAACACATTTTTAAACCTCATGAACAATTCTGATACAAAAGATATCATACAAGAAAAGGAAATGAAAGAAAGAAAAACTAAAATAATAAAAGGGAAAAATAAAAATTATAAGACTGAGGAAAAAATATCAGTAAAAGGAAAAATAAAACAGAAAATAAAATAGGAAAAAAAACCAAAACAGATAAAACTTGACCCGAAAATTGGAGTAGCCCGCGCCCGAGGAACGGACATATCCACACTAGTAGCGATTAATAGGCCTGGCCCATCGGCGTATCCTCTGTGCGGCGCGAGCCGTTGGTGCCACATGGAGCGGAATAGGAAACGGGGAGCTAGCCTGGCCCAGTATATTTGTCCCTCTAACTTAAGGCCCATAAACTATATAGCCCACGAAATCCCGGCCAGCATTACCTGCTTAACTTCCTCTCCCTCCTCGACCCCTCAACCCTCCTAAACCCTACCGCCGTCGCCGTCGCCGTCGCTGTCCCGCCTCCTCGCCGAGAGCTCAAGAGGTAAGCGCGACCCGGAATTTCTTCCTGCGACGTTGCATTGGCATCCATTTTTCTCCGACGTCATCCAATTTTAGGGTTTCGGTTCCGTGCAGCGGGAGTTGCGATGGCGCCGACGCCGCCCAAGACGGGGCTGTTCGTGGGGATCAACAAGGGGCACGTCGTCACCAAGCGCGAGCTCCCGCCACGCCCGTCCGACCGCAAAGGGGTGAGTTTCCTGCTTCCCTTGCTAGTTGCCACACTAGGCCTGCGAAATTTAGAATGCGTGTAGAAACTTGTTCCAGATAGAGATTGGGTGAAAAAATTGCTGAAGTTAGTCAAATACTAAAGCGCATTTGCCGAAGTGGATGTTTTAACGGGGAAACTGCGTGTGGGGATCGTGCAATTATTGGAGTTACGATCAGTTGATTGATGTGGACTGAACGAACGTAGATATGTGGCAATGGTTTTCCTTGAAATTTCCACGCAGATTCGTCGTTTAGCTGCTTCAGGCGCGGCGAATTGGCACGATTTCCTGCTTCTTGGTGGGCGCTGTCAAGATCAGTGATAAACAACGATGTGTGTGGCCATATGGCCTTCTTCATTAACGAGTATATGCTATTTGAACTTTTGAAGTCTTGCATACATAGAAGTTTTCAGTCCTCAGTTTGTTCCCAGAAAATACTCAGCAGCCATCCTGCAAGGTGAGCATTTGTAGCAGTTTTACTTTCCGGCCGGCCGGCCTATTTCGAACCAGTAGATGTTTATGTGTAGTTTATGCTAGCTTATGATACGTAGATGTTTAATTCTAGCTTATGTATGATAGCTTGTAATAATTCTTCTTGATGAAAATTAACACCGGTATTTTATAGGCTCCTATCGTAAGAGGGTAGGCATGGATGATGCTAGAATGTTGGTGGTGAGGTGATAAAACCGAATGCCACCCAGTTTGAAACGGTGTTTATGTTCCTAAGTTTATTCTGCAGTTTTACGAGTTAATCATGATGTATTCATCATTCGGATTTAATTTTATTTTGCCAAATATATGTAGGATTTCCTAAAACTGATATTTATAATGTTTTATGTTAATAGTGTCTTGACAAACACGTCATATTATTTGGGACAAACAAGTAATCTGTCAACCGAAATAGAAAATTCGCAAGACAGAGAAAAATAAAAGTTTACAGATCATGACTCGTTCGTTTCGGCAGAGGCAGAGGCGTCTGGCGCTTCCTCGACCCGCCAGCGACGACGGCATCTTGCCGATTTTTCCGAGCCGCCATCAGTGAGTGCATGACGGCGCTTCCTCGACCCGCCATCGGCGACATCCTCCACATCCTCCGATCCGGCCTTCGTCGATCCGCCATCGGAGAGGCGGAGTTTGCTCGATCCGGCTGCGGCATGGTGGGGAACCTTCTTCTTCTCCGATTCTTCCAAAATGCGGTGGCGTGTTGTCCAATAGTATCTACATCTAGCCAGATTAAGAATTATTGGTGGGGCGTAGCCGCGTAGTTCAAATAGACAACAATGGAGAAGTTCAAGGTGGCGACGGATTACCTCTTGCTAGAGTGGGATCATCGTCTCTATCAACCACAACCTGTCGGCACCCCATGTTCTCTCTGCTGGCAACAGAGACGGTGCTGTAAATTTGTATAGTCGAACTCACATGCACGTACATGGCTTTTTATAGGAGTACAAGGGGATATAGTTGTTAAGATTTTTGAATATAGGAGGCGCACGTTGCATGGATACGGGTATAATGGCTGCAAACTTGGTCTTCACTCTATAAGGGCACGTACAACGTGGACTCTTGAGCAGGCGATAGGACTAAAATTTCCGGCCGTTTTGCCCGTTTCCAATTAGATCCGTGGATTTGGCTTGGCGTGGATGCTACATCAGGCGCCAGCCACTCCGCATTTTTCTCCGCACGAATCATTTTTTAATATCTCAATCGTCCATTCTTTCAATCATCATTTTTTAATATCTCAATCGTCCATTCTTTCAATCATCATCTTAATTCAACGCCAAGCCAAGCTTGGACCTCTCCGTTGTCTATTTGACATACGGCTATGCCCGCACCAATAATTCTTCCCCTGGCTAGATGTGGATACTATTTGATAACATGCCACCGCATTTTGGAAGGAATCAAAGAAGAAGGTTATCCACCACGCCGCGGCCGGATCTAGCAAGTTTTGCCTCTCCGATTGCAGATCGACGAAGGCCGGATTGGAGGATGTGGAGGATGTCGCCGATGGCGGGTTGAGGAAGCGTCGTTATGCAGTCTCTGATGACGGCTCGGGAAACCGGCAAGACGCCGTCGTCGCTGGCGGGTCGAGGAAGCGCCAAGACGCCTCTGCCTCTACCGGAAGGAACGAGACATGATTTCTAAACTTTTATTTTTCTTTGTCTTGCGAATTTTCTATTTCGGTTGCCAGATTAATTGTTTGTTCCAAATAATATGACGTGTTTGTCAACACATTACTAACAGAAAATATTATAAATATCAGTTTTGGGAAATCCTACATATATTTGTCAAAATAAATTTAAATCTGAATGATGAATAATGTGGCATTTATTTTTCTTTTGGTGCCTATTTTGCTTGTCTGATGCTACCTTTGCTTTTAGTTCCTATGTGTGTTATTTCCAGGCGTCAATTTTCACAGTAAATTCGTTGTAGCGGTCACGTAAATTAGAAATTTAGTCTATAATGGTAGCGTGCAATTGTGCGATAAGATTATTGAGATGGACAGCCTAGTAACATGCTATAAATGGCCTTTTTCCATTTCAGAAAATTACCAAGTGGGTCCATTTTGTTCGGAGCTTGATCAGGGAAGTTGCTGGATTCACGCCGTATGAGAAGCGGATCACTGAGCTTCTGAAGGTTGGAAAGGACAAACGTGCACTCAAGGTAGCCAAAAGAAAGCTCGGGACACACAAGAGAGCCAAGAAGAAGCGTGAGGAGATGTCCAGTGTCCTTAGGAAGATGAGGTACGTTTCTATCTGCAGTTCTGTTAGCAGAGATGTTGCCAACTCCTAAAGTGAACTTGCTTTTGTTTGACGGACATAAAGTTAAGCCATCAAAGCATGCTGTGACTCTAACCAGTCATCTAAAAGTTGCTCCCAGTTGATTTACGAGCCACCTCGGGTATATTTCTTTATCAATAACATTACTCTATAAAAATATATGTTCGTAAGGCAGGTAGTACCTAGTGTTAGTATTAAATTGCTCCTAATAGTTAATTTCATGTTGAACTATAGGTCTTACAAAACCAAACATGTATTGTTCGGAAGCTAGAATAAACTAGATTGGTCATTTCTATTGCAACTCATGGGTTCATAGGTAGTAAGAAAATTATTACTCAAGCCTTCAGCTTTCAACATATTGTGAGAAAAAATGGGCTTATGGATAGTACTGAAGGATCATATTAGCATTGGCAATCCTGTCTTTTCATTTTCATTGTTTGACTTGTTCTTTACGTTATATCTTCACCAAAGTTTTGGAACGAGAACGTGATTATAGACATAGACTTGTATATCTATTTCCTTTAGCTTTGTGTTTAGTGATGACTCTGTTGTTTAGTGTCTTACTCGGCTGAATTCAAGTTGCCTGACCATAATGTTGTGATACATTTGTGGAAATAAATAACCCAAACAAGCAGCTACCTTTCAGAGTTCAGTCCAACAAAGAATTCCTATGCTATATTCAACTGTTGCATCTGAAATTCTTGAGAATTTTATGTGTAATTACCATCGTTCCAGCCGCTGCCCAAGTCTGAGAACAGATAATCAAGGACTATAAAGTGCACCACATGTGGAGGCTTAGCTCATGTATTGTGCCCATCCATGATGTGTTGGTTCCTGACATCACACAGGATGACATGACTGCATAATCCTTGTCGCTATCTACTAAATCTTCTGATCCATGATAGTAGCAGCTAACCACTACACTGTTTCCGAACGTCAATGATGATATCTTAACCATCCAGAGAAGATCTTATATTTGGGGAAGGGCTTGGCCAAATGAAACGTGAAATCTACTTTTGTAGTCATGTGAACTCTTGATTGAATAAATTAGAATTGCAAGTAACTCATATCAGTAAAATAATAATAAGAAAGTGATTGTTGACATAGACTAGTATATTATGACCTTTAGCTTTGTATCTGGTGGCAGTTCTGCTGTTTAGTTTCTCGTTAGGCTGATGCCTGAACCATAAGGTTATGCATGCATTTTTTTTCTTTTCCATACGCCTCCCACAGGGGAGCCGGGTTCCATTACCGAAATAACAGAACGAAGTCGCATTTGTGGAAACAAATAACCCGAAGTCCCAAATAACAACCAGCTATCATTGAGAGTTCAACCCATCACTGTAAACAAAGAATTCCTGTGAGATATTGAACTGTTTCATTTGAAATCCTTGAGAAATTTGTGCGCAATATCTTCGTTCCAGCTGCTGCCTAATTTTAGGAACAAATAATTAAGGACCTTAAAGAGGTTACCTGGCCAGCTACCATCCCACTGTGTCATCCCTTTCACCATATATGGAGGCTTAGCTCATGTATCTTTTTCATCTCCGCGATGTGTTAGTCCTGACATCACACCGGATGACACGAGTGTACAGTCCTAGTCTCCATCTACTAGATCTGCTCGTCCATGATAGTAGCAGCTAACCACCACGCTGCTCGCGACACGTCGATGGTGTTATCTTAACCTTCCAGAGAAGACCTTTGTATTTGGGGAAGGGTGGACAAATCAAAAGGCTAAATCTACTTTTGGAGCTATCTGTGTGAATTCTGTATTTGTATGTCTTTGGAGCTGCATGCAACTCATACGAACAAATTTGTAGTAGTGCAGAGGCTTTATATCTGACGTTTGTTCTTGCCTGATGTGCCGTAGTGTAGTCTCTTGACCAATCGTGCTTGTATTTAACAAATTTTCATCTCAAAACGCGGGTCTGCTGGAACCACCAAGAAGAAGAAGTGAAGCAGCTCGATTTGCTGAGAAGTGTTGAGGTTGTTGTGTATCACGTTCCTATCACGTTGTGTGGGTTTTGCGTATTCCATGGAATCATTCCATACAAACTTTCTTTGATGAAGTCAAATTTTCAACGACGAAAAATTTATGGCCGTGGAGGAATTTTTATTTGCAGGTTTTGGCTTGGTTTGTCTGTTGCTGACTTCTCCGTCTTACATTTTTCTTCTTGTCACTGATGATATGTTCATGGCCATAAACTCACCTCCTGATATTTAGGAAAAGGAAGACCCGTTTCTAACCACTGGACCAAGGAATAATCTCATTCCATAGATATACTGCAGCTTGTTAACTGTTTCACGGGCTGTGATAGATTTGCAGATAAGACAGGCCGATTCTGTAGCTCTAGAGCCAGGCCTTGCTGAAAATTCCATCGTCCGTCCGTTCCACATCCCACTATCCCAGTCCTGGCCAGTGAGTTTCAGGCATAACGTCGTAGGGGGTACACCCATATATCGAGCCGATGACTGGAACTGGAACGATATGGCGTTGTCCGGGTTTCCACAATTGAAGAAAAAAGTACAGGTCGTATCGATCAAATTATTGGACCCGTGCTGGATGTCACTTTTCCCCGGGCCAGTTACCTTATATTTATAAAGCTTTATATTTTGGCTTTTACTGTCTACTTTTCTCAGGGAGATGGTTAAGGACCTCAGAAGATAGAGGAGAGCGCCAGGCGCAGATTTTCGGCCTGATTGTCTTATATTTTTATTTTTTGAATTTACGGCCTGATTGTCTTATTTATTCTCTTCCCAAGAAAGAATTTCTTTCCTAAAGAGGAAGCAAGTCTATATAACATCGAAAAGAAAAGCAGGCTGTCCATGACGGGTACGTGTGGGGTGAACCAAATTCTCAGTGAATTGTATTTTTCCATTCGAAGGGGGTCGGTAGTAAATACCAGGACTTAGCACTATTTGATTGATCACAATTTTTTTCTCATGACTTTTTATGCGATAGGAAAACGAATGAGATCAGAAAGATAGGCGACAAACCTTTTTGGATTTTGTCCATTTTATTGAAATAATTTTCAAAATTTAAAGGAGAAACTAATTAGAAAAAAAGTTCTATATTGCAACTTATAAAAGAGGAGTTCCAACTCAAACGCTCAAAGTGCTCTTTCGCTCAACGCCAGTTATCCTATTTGGGCCATACTATCAGCCAGCATGGGGTTGCCACTAACCACTTGATAAAATGTGGAGAAAAGTAGGGGAAATGGCCGATACTACTGGAAGAATTCCTCTTTAACTGATAGACAGCCAGGAGGTTTGCCTAGAAGCAGCCACCCTTTAAAGAGTGCGTAATAGCTCACTGATCAAGCGCCCTTGCGCTGAAGATGAACGGGGCTAAGCAATCCGCCGAAGCTGTGGGATGTCAAAATGCATCGGTAGGGGAGCGTTCCGCCTTAGGGAAGCAACCGCGAAAGGGGGGGGGGGGGGGGTTGACGAAGCGGAAGCGAGAATGTCGGTTTGAGTAACGAAAACATCGGTGAGAATCCAATGCCCCGAAAACCCAAGGTTTCCTCCGCCTGAGTTTTAATCTCCCTTGAGTCTATGTTTAGGTACTTCGTCCGGTTAGTGGATTCTCTTCATTTACCACTTTCCTCTCTCTCCTTTTTTCCACTAACTCAATTATAGTTTATTGGATTCTTGTTTAAAAGAATCAAAATAGAAGAACCTTACCAGGGCTTGACATGCCGCGAATCCTCTTGAAAGAGAGGGATTTTTTTTTCATACTACCATTCCATTACGGATTTTTTTTCTTTTTGAAGTTGCAAATAAGTATAGATCCAGAGATTCCTAAATAGCAAAGGAATTTACGTAAGTCGATTTGAATGAGAATGAATGAAATGAGCAAACGTTACTTGGAAGGATAAAACGTAGGATAACCCAGATTACTCGGACTAGCTGAACTCTGCAGACCAAACACAACCTAGGTGGGTTGACTAACGTTTTGCCACATTAGACTAACCTAAGACAACTCCTGGCGGAATGGAAAACGGCACGCCTCACGTACGTATCGCGATCGATCGCCTACCCACGTACTCCCTCCGTTCCAAATTAATTGACTTCTATTTGCCCACATGTGGATGTATCTAGACATGTTACAAGTATAGATACGTACACATTTGGACAAATGGAAATCAATTAATTTGGAACGGAGGGAGTAGACGCGAGGCGGCTAACCACGTTTATGTCGGCTGTTTCGTCTCTGGCACGACCACCTGATTGATCGCCCAACGACGCCGACGCCGGTAGCTACCGTACGTACATGGCGGCGCACGGAGGACGCCGGCCACACGATGATCAATGAGCAAAAGGGCGAGCTAGCAAAGCAGTTAAAGGTGATATATACATGATGGTGGCCACACGCCTGACGTCGACTCCGTTATCGCCGGGAAGACGGGCGGTGGATATGATGGGGATTTCATATTCGCTGGAGGCGCGCCGGAGGAGACATGGACTTATGGCTGTGGAGGAATTTTAATTTGGAGGTTTTGGCTTGGTTTGTGTGTTTCTGACTTATCCGTCAGATAAGACAGGGTGATTCTGTAGCTCTAGAGCCAGGCCTTGCTGAAAATTCCATCGTTCCACATCCCACTATCCCAGTCCTGCACTATTGCCGCCCCGGCCAGCCGGCGTAACCTGGGCAGTGAGTTTCAGGCATACCCGGTACACCCATATATGGAGCCGATGATTGGAACGATATGCATGCGGCGTTGTCCGACCAGGACGTGCACGACCAGATTCCGCGCGCCTGATTGATCCTCCGACGACGCCGACGCCGGCGGCAGCTAGCGTACGTACGTGGCGGCGCACCGACCACGGCGGCCACACGATGATCAATGATAGCAAAAAGGGGAGCTAGCAACGCAGTTAAAGGTGATATGTACATATATGATGCTGGCCACGGCCACACGCCTGACGTCGACGCCGTTATCGCCGGGGGGGACGGGCGGCGGATACCCGGCCGGACCGGGGAGGAGACAGATCGAGGCAGGGACGATCGGAATCTGGGCGGCCGGTGGGGGCTGTGGGGAGGACAGAACCTTGACGCCTCCTCGACCACGACTAAAGCGAAGCGCAATCAAGCTGTACGTACGGACCGCGTTTGCTGTGAGTGATGATGTGTTCTTGCTTGCCCCGCCGCCCGAGAGAGATTCCGATGTCAGATCGCTCGGCGGCCCGGCTGGGGCGAGGCAGCGACGGGACGGCCGCAAAAGCTAGCCCGGCCGGCTGGCCTTATCTCGATCCCGTATAGTATGCGTGTGACAACAGCGTAAAGCTACACCACATAGCTGCAGGGTACACGCTAGCAGCTAGCTACTGGAGTCGTACGTAGCCATGAACATGTCGATCTGTTCGTACGTACCGGCCGGCCGGGGTCCGCGTGAAAGTCTTGTCAGTCAATAGTGATTCGAAAAAACTACTCCACGAGAAGACATGGGAGATGGGAGTTCAGTTCTTGAGTTATGTTGGATCTTCTCCTGCATGCGCCTACGAACGTACACGGGATCCGGCCAGCGGACTGACTTCCTGTTCCTGCTTCCGGCCCATAAGCTGGCGGTCGACGTACGTACGGGAATCCTTGCGTGGAAGCAAGAGGCTCGGGGTGCCCGGACAAACGAGTCCTCGATCCAGTACCTGGGAACACACGCGCGCGCACGTGCAGAACTATGCTTTGGCCGCGTACGTCCGCATGGATATTTGGCTCTTATTACGTACTTAGTAAAACAATTGTGGTTACGCGCACTTCTGATCACCTGACCAAATATTGCGCGTACGTGCGTGTCTTCTCGTGCAGTGTAAATAGTTGTATAAACAACAACTACGTGTCTTATCTTGAACAGTCAATAGTTTGTGACTCAACACATACGTACAGTGCGGGGCCATGCATATGCATCGATCCACTGGATTATTTATGACAGCATATGTACTCAAAATTAGCATAAGGATGCATGTACTCCGTATTAAACTAGAACATAGTTCAAGAAAAATATAATGATACCACCTATACATGTTTGATCCACCAAAATTGTGAATTAAAGACTATGCAAAGTCAATCACAACTTAAAAGGGATGGAGGGAGCACGTTTCTTTGGGTTTTGTTATCTTCATGACCAAACACTATCTTGTATGGATTTTGTCGCAGTTGTATGAACAGTACAGATCGGGCGATCGCAGACGAGAGCAGGCGTCTCTGTACGTTATCCCCTATCGCTTAGCCTTGGAGAATAAAAAGGCTCGCACACAGTGGCGGAGCTACAGAGAAAATCTTGGGCGGGCCAAGCTGAAGCACGTGACAAAATATTGCAGACCCTAAACCATATACAGATATACTGATATACTTCAATAGACAACTAGGCATTGATAAACCCCAAAATACCTTTCGTTCAGTCAATCATACAGACAATTGGGGGAAAGGGGAAGTATCTGGATATGGAAATTGGGGAAGACGCTCGGCTCGAGTCAGTAGTACGTTGTCGTAACTGCTAGACCTCCGGCCGGCAGGTGCCCCATGCCCGTGTGCTGTTGTTGTTTCTGTAATCTTGTTGTCGCTAGGATTTAGCTTTGTTTCAGTTTCAGTTTTCGTCAGGGTTTTAGGTGTCGAACTATTTGATTCAGAGTTAGCCGTTTGTTTGGTCAAGACGATGGCGCGGTCTGTGCGCTCACGTCCGAGTCCTTAGGATCTTCGTGGGCTCGTTCCAGGTCGTGGGATGGCACGATCTAGTAGGGAACGTGGCGATCACCACGGGATGATTTGCTTTCCTACTGAATAAAAGGAAGAGAAAACGGAAAACGCCGTAAGTTTTTACACGGCAACAAACCATTGTCTCTCTGAGTTCTTCGTGAGTTCATCGAGAACGAGCTAGTGAAACTGACAGTTGGTATCAGAGCCTTCACGATCCAGTGATCATGTCAATTGGTATCAGAGCCTGGTTGGAGGCGGTGGCACGACGCTACTGTCTACTGTGTTGCTCTGCTCCGCCTCCGTTGATTCCTCCAGTTCGTCCCTAAAGCGTGAGGCAGAGAAGCATCCATGGATTTTGCCGGTGTCGCTCTGTCTGCGGCTGTGCGAGTCGTGCGACTTCTTTTTTTCGAGTCGAGGCAGTAGATTGAGTCGTGCGGCTGGGCTGGCCTCTGATTCATAGTACTAAAATCTTTTCTGGCCCTACTAAGCTCCGCCAGTGCTCGCACAGCCTTCGATGTCCATATATTCGCATACGCTTTTGTGTTTTTAACCGTGTGCTACATATCGCATACAACCGCGACATTGTGAACGTGTGCATAGTGCTCACCATCGAACACCATTTATTTGCAAAAGTCGTGTGAAAATACAAAGTTATCTCTATATATATTCTGTGAAGTGTAATTTCAAGCGATGAGTGTTTCAACTCGATCGTATTCCCGCTTCCTTTTCCCGCCGTTTCACCGCATTCCCGCATCCTCGCTGCCCCCGCGCTCATGTATAAATCCTGCTAGCTAATAGAAGTGCCGCCGGCAGTGGCAATGGCTCGCTACAAGTCCAAAGTCCCCGACGAGATGCGATACTCCGTTAGAGAAAGGAAGCAACGCTTTCGCGCGCGTCGTGCCTCCACCTCTGCCGCCCTTCCCTCCTCCTCTTCCTCCTTGTCCGGCTCGTCATCGTCCATCCCTCGCGCAGAGACGTCGGTCGACGACGACACTGGTTCGGGGTCGTCGTCGTCGGTTGAGCTAGATCAGATGCAGGAGAACATTTTGGTGCAGGAGTCCATCGCGTCGTGGCGCGCAGAAGAATACAGGACACATCGCGTGGTGGAGGCCTCGTTCGAGACTCTGCGCCAAGACCGTCTGCGCAGGTGGCGGCGCCTCAAGGTGGAGCTCAATATTTGTAGTGCTCCACCACCGAAGCGGCAGAAGGCCGATCTTGCCGAGGCATGTGGGTCTTGCAAGCCACCTTTCAATGACGCTAACGATGACAAAGTGGATTATTTCACCGACGACGAAAACACTGACGAGGAGAATCTCTAGTGTATTTAGTTGGAGTATTAGATACATTTTGTGTACGTATGTAAGGGCTGTAATATTTTAATGAAGCCCTCGAAATATTAACGGAATCTCTAGTAGTACCACCCGAAAAATGAATTGTGTTGGTAGTATCGCCCACGGGTGCAGTTGCAACAATCGTGTGCAATTGCGTGATATCACACATGCTTTTCTCCTTCGGAATCGTGTGCGATATGTGGCTATCTTCGCATACGGTTAGTTAGAGTATACTGTGTGCGATATGTGTCATTTACATTTAAATATGGATTTCTAGCCGTTGCTGGCCAGCTACCCCAGTTCTAGCCAGTGCCGCCCTCCATCCCTCCGTCGTCCGTCTCACTCCTCTCGCAACGCACAGAAACTGCCATCACCATGGTCTACAAGATCGAGGAGATCACCAATGACACGAACTCGTACGAGGTACATTTGGGCTTAGCTTCTAGCTTGCTATTTGCTTCAGGCTCGGGGTAATTTATATTTCCTTCCAATTCGTTATATTTGAAGGTTCCCAGATGTTGCGACTGCAAAATGCATGCCGATTTTAAGCTGTTTGTGGAAGGCAAAATGGGCGCACTGTTACAGGATCTGCACGCCGCTGTCGAGGAGAAGAAGAAAGCAGAAGAAAAAGCGAAGAGGCTCAAAGACGAGAAGATGGAGATGGAGCTGCAACTTGTAGATCGTGTCCACGAAAACAAGAGAAAAGCTGAACATGCCAAGTTGAAGTTGAAGAAAATAAGAAAATATGTTCGTGACAAGGAAAATCATCTCTTTTATGCTATAGCTGCTTTAGTTATCCAGTATGTGTTGTAATTGCACTTTCAGGTTGTCGAGATGCAGGAAGCAGAGATGTACGTAGCATTCTCGAAATATGTACGCAGATAATTGGAATAAGAAAACCATATGCGAATGAGGGACAATGCACACGTTTTGTGGCCCGTAAAGAGTGTGTGAATACTGGGCCCATTTTGGGCCCATGTATTCTGAACCCTACTTTGTCTCTTGTATAAATTGGCACCCGTCCGGTCTCACTTCACTCGACAGCTGCCACTCCATTTTTGGAACTCGCCTGCTCACCTGGTCGAGAGTAGAAACCTAGATCTGTCCCGCATTTCTGTAGATTATGTCTTTCTCACGTGCATATCCATGGACGGAGGTGCCTTGGATACCTCCGGCGAGCCGGGCTCGGCCTCGTCCTCCCCTGTGGCGACGTCGTCGTCGTACTTTGGGGTCGAAGGCCGCACGTGCTGTGCATCGGCTCGCCCTCGACCTCATCCTCGTCCCTTTACGAAAGGTATCCTCTCCCACGCACATGCTTCTGGTTTTTATATGACTGATCTAGTTTCATTAGCACGGTTAGCATGGCCGGATCTACTTACTTTTTCTGTTCGATTTTAATATTCATGTTGTAGCCTAGTTTAACATGTGTACTTTTTAGCTTCATTAGTTTAACAAATTAGAACGGATCCATATGTTTAGATCTGTTTAGTTCCAGCTTATTACGTTGTGTTGCACCAGAGGATGTGTTGGACTCGATGCATGTGTACTTTTTAGCTTCATTAGTTTAACAAATTAGAGCGGATCCATCTTTAGATCTGTTTAGTTCCAACTTATTTCGTAGTTTCTGCTCCTAGTCAGTGTACTGTTGCCTAATTAGTTAATTTTCTGTCGGACTGGATGCATGTTCTTATGTTGGGCTGGATGCATGTTTAAGTTCTTTCATATTTAACAGTGGCTAAACTCTTATAATAGAGATCTTATTTTGGTGGCAATGTACAAGAATTTATGGTTGCGCTCTTTGGCTCATGTTATTAGCTTCTGCTATTAACATAGAAACAAAGACGTAACCAAGAGGGGAGGTGTGCAGGGATGTGCATTGCCGAATATGGCCGAATCGCTCTGTCCCTGTCCCTCTTGAGTGCGACTAAGGATTGCTCTTGAGGGTGAGTCCACTTATTTAGTCTTTTCTGTCTTTATGTTCTCAGTTTTTCTATGTTCATATTCTAACACTGGGCATTCAACAACAGCTCATTTATCCACCTCCATTTCGATGGAGTTTGTCATTCAGCACAAGGCTTTCCGAGCATCCGCCTCCGCTAAGGATTGCTCTTTGGGTGAGTCCACTTATTTAGTCTTTTATGTCTTTATGTTCTCAATTTTTCTAGGTTCATATCCTAATACTGGGCATTCAACAACAACTCATTTATGCAACTCCATTTCGATGGAGTTTATCTTTGAGCACAAGGCTTTCCGCGCTTCCGCCCAACAACGATGGAGTTCGTGCTGAAGCGAGAGAATCAAGGTGTCTCTCTTTCTCATGTTGTGGCTGGAAATTCATCAAGTGTGAGGTGTCATGAAGTGGTATCTCTTCTCTAAATAGCAGGGCATTCACAGAGGGGCTTAAGTGCTTCTCTCTCATGCACGGTCCTTTTGTGCTTTGAAAAGAGCTAGTATACATAAATCCATCATTATTTTATACGACTTATTTATCTAACAATAGAACTGACTTGCTTCTTTATACTTAAACACATGAGTCACGATGACACAATGCAGTCCACAAGCTGGCCTCACAAAATTTTCTCCTCCAAACCGTCGCACCTGTGATGTTTTGGTCCACTGCATAAGACACTGTTTTTAGTTAAGAGTGTCTTGTACAGTGCGGCCAAAATATCACACGCCGGTGATGCAAAGGGTATGCCGATGGCTCTAAATAAATTTAAATACTACAAGTGTCAATGCCAGGGTCTTGGAAAGACAGTGGCCATCACGGAGACAAAGACGTAACCAAGCGTATTCTGTTTGTTGATCATTATCAGTTGTATAGTCTACTGTCCCAATGTATATGTACTGATGAGTTCTAAAATGTACAATGATTTATGTGATTGCGATATGCTACTGTTTATATATATGAAATGTTCAATGAATTATGTGATTCTGATGTGCTATACTGTCATTTGGATGACATAATGGAATTATGGTAATGACTGCACACAGTTAAGTTTTGGTAAACGTGGGCGATTGGACGACACATACAGACGATTCATTTAGTAAAACCGTGTGTGAAGCTAATTAAAGCACACATAACACGAACACCTAAATCATGTGCGATGCTACATAACGCACACGATTCAGCAAAAACAAAGCGTTTGCGATCTTGTCCATATCGCACACGGTCAATTTAATATGATCGTGTGAGAAGTTTGCCTGATCACACACGGTTGGTTTAGCCGTCCGCCATGTCTGCCTATATCACTCACCAATGGATAGCGACGGGCGCCATACTCGTGTGCGATGGCCAAAGTCGGCCGTGTGAGTTTGCCCGATCTGTACTAGTGCCATGTGTTTGCTAGAAGAATTTCAATATATTTATAAAGTTGCGACCATTTTATTCGAAGTCTAGTCTAGTAATTGTTGTCCAGTTTATCTGATAACCGTGGTAATCGCAAGTCCCATAACCCTTTGGGCTTTACAATGAAGATATGTTTGTCTAAAAATGTGATGGTTAGAAAATTTTGAAGTGAGACACTGCGTAGAATATATATACCATCATGAATGGACGGTAAATGTCTGGAACTTATGAACTTAAGTTTATACGTGTGATCAACGGCGGCTGAAATATTGACCATATTTTAATCAAGAGGTCAAGTAAAATTAAGTCACGGTAGATGGATTTGGTTTTGTTTCAGTATAAGGGCCCGAAATATTCATTTGACATGCCCAACTACACAACACAAGCAATTACAGATGAAGCCATATAGCCAACGTAGGGTCAATACTTAATGTACGTGGATGCCTCCTCGGTCATGATTTATTATGTGATATTTGTAAAGCCATATTCCCAAACAAAAATTAGAGCTTTATTGTCGTTGCGAACAGAAAACTAGTTTGATCTCATTCAGCCCTCTCCTACCTCTGCTTGTTGGCTGCAATCGAGTGCTTATTAACTCGGGTAATACAAAAACTATGTCGGTAGGGCGAGCACCAACAATCCATGAAGATTGCTATCATATGACCATGGAGTTTGTGGAAAGCAATTTTGACCATAGTCCCTATAGGAATCAAATTTAGGTCCGAGTTAGCTGGCACAAAGCGATCTCTTTGTTCCAGTTAGTTGGATGATTCACCAAGTAGTGCTATACAATGTAACTGTTACCGGTTTTGCTTCTTTTGTATCTGATTTGATCAAGGAGATTCAGGCAATAAAAATAGGCATCATAAGATCTACATCAAATGGCTATGCATATCGACTAAGAAATATACCCATATGACTTTCCCCGCAACGAAAGAGAGAAAAACTATTTCTAGGTCGACTAGGAGATAGCCATTCATAACCGTTACTAATAAGAAATAAAAAAGGTGTTTGGTTGTAAGAATATTAACATAAGCAAGCAAAAGCAATGAAAATTAAATAGTGCAAAGATTGAGTGACATGGGTTAATTAAGATTATCTTGCACGATACGATATCAGGTCGAGCTTCTATGTCGGAGATTGATCCGTGCGAGTAGTGGGGGCGGGATGTTAAAACCACGTGAGTATGTACTCTCTTCGTTAAGGTGAGATTAATTACTCTGGATGACATCACATGGCTATCCTTTGAATCAATCTAGATTTTGGTATTCAACTAGATATACATGCACGACAGGACCAGGATCTCAGAAAGAATGCTAATGAAGCTAGCTAATCCTAGCTAGCTATAATTTTATAGCTTGATTGCATATGTACAAATATGTGCGGCCAAAGGGAATCAGATTCTTGTTGAGTGCTAGCCAGGCCAGCATCGGGATCTCTGCCTGGCAAGATGGAAGCTCATTAACATACAATATGGAGCATACATTCCTTGGCGCCTACCAATCGGTATATACTCATGCATACATATACTAGCACTCCTACCAGGGACGAAGCTAGAAAAAAATTCTGATGGGGTCAGCACTTATGGCAGTGGTGTCATCTTTGCAAACAACCCGTGATTAGCATAAAATTAGTGAAGAATTTAGAAAAATCAATGGTGTCAGCTGACACCATTACTATACATATATACAGCTCCGTCCCTGACTCCTACTGACATGAGTGGAGTAGTTCTAGCTGTTAGAGATCGAGAGATTTGTTTCCCATATGCAGCAATGTACTGTGCTGCATCATGCATGGATGCAAGTGTGCATGCACTGGGCCATGCATATATGCAGTCCATGATTGTGCTCATGAGATGCAACGTGAGGCCAACTACAAAATACATAGACGCATATACGACACAGTTGTAACTACAAAAACAACCGTTGGCGCTTTTACCTTGGTGAACTTTTTGCAGGACAAAAGAAGAAAGAACATAAAAGACAGAAGAGAGAGTAAGTAAATAAACAAACTACATATGTGAGTCAGTGAGAGACCGGCTGGCTGGCCGCCTCGACGACGAACAGAAAAAAAGGCGCCCAAACTCGGTGGTGTATAAAGCTTAAAGCTGCTATATTGTTTTTCCCCAGCTGATTCCCGCTCTCTCCTCTATGCGTGCGATTCGTAGTACAGTCTCTGACACAGGAATCTGATACCCCTGACCTGGTGTCCTCTGCTAGCAATCTCCGATTTGAACGTCCCACCAAAATCCTAGCTCCTCCTCTCTCTCTTCCTAGATCGTGCGTGTGTGTGCATGCATGGATGAGAGAGACAGAGAGATGCAACACATTGCTGATTCTGGGAAAATGTCGGTATTAGGCCACATGCAATGGTGCTCGCCACGTCAGTGGAAAGCTAGAGGCAAACGAACCCCAACATAACTCCATCTCGATGCAGATCTCTACACATATGCATGGGCTGCATGGGAAAAGCGAGCGAGCACCCAAGATTAGATCTGATAGATCGATGTACATAGTGGCCGCTTGTTTAATTTTTCAATCAAATTATGATCAATAATGAAGCCATGATCATCAAGAATAAATTAGTATTTGGGGTTCATTATTATCGACATAAATATTTTGCACTAGAAAATCCCAATCATGTGCCACATATAAGCAAACACATATCTGAAGTTCTCAACCTAGTTAAAGTTAATGCCCTTTTGAAGACCCGGAAATAACTATTAGTGTAATGATTTGTATTTGCTCATGGAGGACCGAAGCTCTTGGCGGCATGGCGAACAAGAACCGCCAAGGCAATGGAAACTCATACAGTCATACTATGTCACAGCCAATATTATTAATTCATCATGTTGACTTTACTCATATGCACATTTTTCGTAGAACTAAGAAGATACTCACACAATATCATGTAAAATCATGCGGTCTCTTAATTAGCTACACTATCAAGCATCGTGTAAATTAATTGTAGGTCTGTAAAATTAGTGTCATGACAATTAATTGTAGGTCTGGTTAAAACATATGGTGCGCGCAAATGAAGATTTTTTAATAGGAAAATAAAGGACCAAAATATATTACACCTCGCCAACTATATCTTCTTTCCTTTAATTTCTCATTCATCAAAAAGAAAGTATGTTCAAGTCCTTACATGCCTGCATAATTAGTAGTCAATGCACAATCAACAAGGCAATATTGTCAAGTCAAGAATGAAGGTAGTACTAATAACACTACAAATGGCTTAGATATTCTGACATACTTGTTGTGTTGTTTAGTTTTTAGAAATAAATTCAATCTTTGCTATATTCTACCAAGTTTATAGAAATGACCGTTAACATCTACAATAATAGTTCAGTGCCATTATTAGATTCACCCCCGAAATATTTTTGTGTTTTATATATTTAGCACAGCAAATGTTAATAGTTTATTCTATAAACTTAGTTAACGATAGAAAAGTTTGATTTCAAAAATACAACCTAAAAAGGAACAGAGGGAGTAGAATACACTCTAATCAAAAGCGCATATATGTCTTTGCACAGTATACTAATACTAACGAATTAAATCAGATCAAAAATAGGAAAATATGCATATCCTTTCTCCACCGTAAGTTCCCGTCACTTTCCACACAATTTCCGTGTATGTAAGTTTTTAGCTCTTTTTGTGTTTTCTAACAGAAAAAGAATCACATTCCATTTCGTTTTCTCACATATTCTACCATGTCCTGGTTGTTCTTTTGGTCAAACTAAAGCATTCATCTCCATGATATCCAAATTCTCTAAGAACATCCATGTTTTGGAATGTGTACAAATTATGAACTTTCCATTGGAAATTTTAGACCTGCCAAAAATCCTTAGAAAAACAAATTCATGAAGAGACCTTTATGTATAGCCAATGAATAATGATAGTTAAAACTTTGCCAAACTGATTGAAGGATCGACCTTCATATTACTTAGTTGCGTCAGTATTGGAGTATCCTAATTATTTTTGCATCTTAATCAAAAGATGACCTGGTTGAAACGAAATGAGAACATATAAACATATGGGGTCAAGGTGAAGTCGGTCGCCTTTATTCCCTCCCCAAGAGGGGGAAGACTGCATTGGGGTTAGCAAAAGCAGACGAAAACTCAGATTCCCTCAGAGAGCGACTGCTAAACAACAAGACACAGTAGGTAGAGGAGGGAGAGAAGAGAGTAGAAAGGAGGCTGAGCTAGCTTTGCACATGTATAGTCACCACGGGACGACGAGATTAGAACATTGTTACTGCATTTTTCACCGTCACTAGCCACTAATTACATACTTTCATTTGCTTAATTGATTACCGTGTGATGCCGTAACTGGTAACTGGCTAGCTATCTAAGCATGGAGTATAGCTGTATAGGCGAGCTAGTATTGGGTTGTTTCTTATTGGTAGTGCTTAATCTTGATCGAGCTCCTACGTAAATTATTCACCAGAAGATTTCGCTATCACATATTGCATGAACGTCTCTTGTAGTACAGGGCAAATTAATTCGCAGCATACATATGATCATGGTCATGGTTCGCCAGTTCTACGTGTATAATTAAAAATGGTACATATGCACCAATATATGCAGTAAATATATACTCAAGTCGATTGATCTATATACCATGGATATATATATACGGTCAATAGTATGGCTTGAATATTTTAGAGCAGTTGGCAAGACCGCCGGCTTTTTTCAAAAGGAGGAAGCTCTCGCTGCATCAACCAATGCAAAATGCTATTAAGACAGGGAGAAACTGTATATAGGGGAACAATGTTTTTATTTACCGGGGCACATTCCGAGGACACCCCACTATGGCTTGATTTTTACCTGCTAAGAAATCAATTTGGAACAATGTTTATCCCAAATAATGAAGAGAATGTTCCCCGATAAAGTGTGTTTCCTCTCTCATTGCATTCAATCATACCCATCGATCATTTGCAATGTGAGGTGGTGCACCACGTTCATGTAGAGAAGGTAATCTTTCATAGTGCTCCGTACATCATCTAGAGAAAACAGTAACGATAAAATATGCTATACACAACAAATTATCCAAGTATGTTACAGCTAGTAATTAATGATTGTGTGTCTCTATAACGTCATGTTAATTACAATACAACTAAAATCGTGTATCTAAGATAATATATCTTATAGAGTGGAAAAATGAGCTGAATGGATTCTTACAGCTAAGAAAATGTAGTCTCATCTCTTTCTTTTTCTTCCAAGAATTAGCCATTATCCTACAGGTTTTGCTAAGAAAAGCCTAATATTAGCATGTTATAAATGTGCATACATGAAACCTCACTTTCCATTAATTTCGGTAAGACGTACGTCCATGCTTGCCAAAGTTGAATTGGCTATAATTACCTTTTATATTTTCCCTTTATCTAATCTTTACGTCGCTCTTATAATGGTGACATTGCCTTCCTACGCGTGTCGTCACGAGTGGTGCTTGTGAGGCCCCCACCTCCTTCACATCAATCGTGATGATCTCATCTTGCTCTTCATAGCCATAAATACAATTATCCATTGTTATTATCTTCAGTGGTGATGATTCAAGGAACTACTCAAAATAAGAAAATAAGGAAGGGAAATTGGTCCATCAAAAGTGGGGAATGACATTTGGTGATCGATGTATTCAGTGGTGACGATTGGATATTTTAGAATCACCGAATAAGCAGAAAGATGGCACTAATCAATAAGAGATGCAACGATAAGGAGATATCTGCGGGAGATAAGGAACTCTTAAATAGATGAATATAAAACAAGGTGCATGTATATGAAAGTAGTTCTAGTAGGTGTGATATTCTATTGAAATTTTACTTTTTCATGGATGTGCCACTTATTAAAAATGTGTTTTTATTTCCTTTTTTTACTCGAGTATTGAGTCACTATGAAAAAATACCATCAATTTTCCCCATTGGTTCTATAGTAGTATTCTTAAATAGCAAAGGTAAGATCAACTATGGGTCATGTAGACGTACCTTTCTATCAAATGTATGGGGCTTTTCTACAAAATAGGCTTATAAGTGATCCCCTTAGAATCAATTTATACAAAGAGGTAATCTTGTTAGGAAGAGGGTATTACTTTGGACAATGATACTTCAGACTTAGAGAAAGAATAAATAAGTCAATGGTATTTCTCTCTCTTTAAGTTTTGATAATAGACTTTTAGCGAAAGATCTTTGCTCTTCCCTATAATCTATGTAAAAAAGTGAACTATTGATCCATTCCCAGATCATTAGAGATAATTGGATGACGGGGACAAGGGCTCTTCCCCTCACTCTACTTTCCTTATATTTATCATGGAATCATCAAATGCAATTTAGAGGGGCTTATCAAGGCAGCTCTATGCTACTAGCACTTCTAAAGACAAAGATGTTGTCTTTCACAGACAATAAAATACATGACTCAAATATGTTGTTAGGAAGCAAAGGATGAACGCGATAGCCGTTGCACTTCTACACACATATGTTTCCTTGCTAGACCGGACAGTTGGATGTTTGATACGTAGAAAAATCATTGGTAACTCTCCAAGGTAAGAAGCAAACGTAGTCTGATAAAGACATTTCTCGGCAATATCATCATGACTTAAATTGTCAACCAGTGCATCAATGCCAAGCCAAATCCGATGGTGTACTGCCCCTCCAACCATTAGGGACAAAATAGCATTTTTAATAGTGACTTGATTGTCAACATGTGGTCAACTAATAGTATTTTAAATTCCAAAGTATAGATACTCTTAGTATCCTTTCTCAGAGGGGTAAATTGTCAAACCCACATATAAGGAAGTAGAGTGTTCAATATTGCATGTAGCTCGTTTAAAGTGCATAGCTATGACACACAATTTTGAAAATCGTCTGAAAATTGCCAGTTAAGTGAGATCTCCACAATTTTTCACATTGATGACAACTTCTTTTTACAATTGGAGATTCTATCGATAGATATAGACAGTCATTATTCGCACTGAGTCAATGTATGTTTGTTTAGAGTTGCCAAGGATTAAGTGTGTACGTAAAATGTCAATGATGCGTACCCTTTTTGTTTCATTTATAAAATTCCATTTTTACAAAATAAATGGTTACTATAGTTACAAGCTTGATTATTCTTGAAAGTGATGAAGTCTAGTTAGGAGGGACATGAGAAAAATGCATTGGAAATTTGCATTTTGGTTAGAGTTGAGAAGGCTAGACATTGTGAGGGAGTGCAGAGAGATAAATATCGTACTGCTACTAAACAAATCAAGTAGCTAAGATAGTGGAGTATATATAAAATCGAGTTCAACTAGAGTGGAGCAGACAGATCAAAAGTGCACCAAAGATGAAACCTGCATGCAGTTTCAGCAGGGATGCACACTTTCATGGTGGCAGTCAATGGTTGGCTTCAAACATCTAGATATGTAAAGTTGCTTCCTCGAAACCGACGAAGCTACCCAAAGTTAAAGACGGCAAAAGAAACATAAGAAGAGATTCTTTGAGCGAGACTAAGGAGATTGCTAGCCATGCCCTGCGTTCTCTGCCTGCACACTGCGGGGACATGGCATGATTACACTGGCAGGAGAAAGGCTTTGAATGGAGATTAGTGCTTGGAAACCTAGGAACCTACACCATTTCTGAGAGGAGATCAGGACCATGTATGGAGAAGTGGGTCACTTGTACTACCACTGATCATGATCACTGATGCTTAGATATATCAAAAGAGGAAAAATGGAACTAGTTAGAGCCTCCATGGATCTACTCACGCTTTCATAATTTTTTTGCCTTAATTAGCTAAAATACAGGAAAGTATTTCGATTTGCAATCAGTGTGTAGCTAGATAGCTATGTACATATGAATGCCGCAACTCTATCAGTCAACAAAAGTACTTCCATGTTTTCCGTACATATCAACCTAGGTGGCTTGTGTTCTTGAGTTCAGTGCCTAATTGCAATCCTATGTATATTTGAGAGTTTGCAAACCCTAGTAATTAATTTGTTATAGCAATGGGTATAGAACTGCAGATTATGCACATATAAGATGATATGAGGAAGACTATACTTGATGGATGGGCAGATAAACTGATTTTCTAAGGACTGCTTGCTATATACTAGTAATGCTAATCACAGCCTAGTTAGTTCATTCCAAACTGATAAGTTAAATTCATCATGATGGGTCAATTGATTAGAATTATCCAATCAAAGGATGAATCCATGAATCTCATGATACAAATGTCATGAGGTTCAAGCATATATGCATGCATTATGGACTAAAACAGCTTTCATGCATATAAGCAGACAAAACCACATCGAATAAGTGAGTAAAACCACTCCAAGACAGTTATTACTCGATCGATATACTCATCAACTCGACCTCTTTGTACACATACCAAATATTCTAGCTCATAGATGTATATATATAACCTTCCATCATGAACACATTAATTGCACCAAGCTGGTAAACCTAGTAATTAACGTGCATTACAACGACAAGGAAATCGAACAATATAGGAAATCCAGCCCCGTACCGGAACCAGAAGAGCCTAATTTAGATGCGGTACACAAGAGCAGCATGCATGGAGATGTAGAGCTTGAGAGTAAAAGAAAACCTAATTTTGATCGATCATCAATGATTTGCACCACCACAACTCCGTTGTTTCTTAACTCTCCTCGATCGATCGGATGGAAGCCATGACTAAAATTAAGCTTCAATTCAGGGCTTGTATATAGGGCTACCTTTTGTAGCCATGCATGCGTGTCGTGGCCATGGCGTCGATCACATTATGTTCCCTGACGATGATGAGTTGAACCCGGGAAGATTGACCCAGCCGCTGCCACCGCCGCCGCCTGGAGCAATGACACCGCCGCTCTGACTTCCTTCACTGTCGTTGCCTCCGGCGCCATTGTTGCCGCCGCCCCAGAACTGGAGGTTACCTGGGAGGCTTAGGAACTCCCTGGCCATGGCGTTGTTGGACGGCTGGTTGTCCTCCATTTTCACCGAGGCGAGCTGCGTGATCAGCCCGGATGAGCCCGGCGCCTGCTTGGAACCGCCGCCGCCAGTCATCTGCCCGGTGACGAAGCCTTCGGCGTCGGCGGCTGCGGCGGCGGCTTCGAACGGGTAAATGCCAGCCATTTGCTGCTGCATGCCGTCGGCACGGCCGAAGAAGGGGAACTGCTGCATCTGCGGCATCCGCCACTGCTCCATCCCCAAGGCAGCGGCCGCGGCACCGCCTCCGCCGAGTTGGTAGCCCACCGGATCCAGTGAGCTCAGCCCGGGAAACCCTAGCCTCGACGCGCCGGTGCCGTAGTGATCTCCACCGCCACCGCCCATTGGGTGTAAGGAGGCGAAGAACGGCATCTGCGCTTGTGCGTGCCCGGCCTGCGGCTGCATGATGGCCACAGCGCCGCTGTTGCCGCCGCCAGTGGTGGTGGAAGAGGTGGACGACGAGGTCCCGCCCGAGGCCGACGCGGCGGAAGACGAGGACTTTGATGACTTGGTGCGCTTGTTGCGGCGGCATCCGCCGCCGACGGGGACGCTGCGGAGCGCTCCGCCTCGGGTCCAGTATCGGCGGCAGGTCTTGCAGAAGTGGCGGGGCTGCGTGAGGGAGTAGTTGTTGAAGTAGCAGAACTTGGTGTTGGTGGACTCGCAGCGCGGGCACTTGAGCCCCGGCTCCGGCTGCGGGATCTTCGCTATCCGAGCACGGTCCGTCATCGACCCCGGCCGCACCACCGTGCCGCCCGTCGGGCCACCACTGCCACCACCTCCGCCGACCATCGCAACTGCGCCTCCTCCCATGCTGTCAGGCCGCGGAGCCATCAACGCCCCGGGCGGCGGCACCGGCGGTGGCAGCTGATGCAGTTGGTGTACATGTTGCTGCTGCTGCTGCTGATGTTGCTGCTGTTGGTGTTGCTGCTCGTGCTGGTGCTGGTGGTGTTGTTGCTGGTGGTGGTGCATCTCCACTCCAGCGCCGCCACCATTTGGAAACAGCTGGCCATGGTGGCTCAGTTGCTGCTGCTGCTGCTGCTTGAAGGAACATGGTCAAAATTCCCAATCAAAACACACACCAAAAGAGAATCAAAGCCGAGAAACTAATTGCAATCACACACACAAACTAACAAAGCAACTAAAGGCCATGCCGGTGTGGTATAGATAGTGGTATATTCATGAAGGAGATTTAATTCGCAAAAGAGCATGGAGGAATATCTCCTCTCCATTTCCCCAGCTGGTTTTGCTTTTTTCACCAAGAAGCTACCTATCTATCTATGTTTGTGTGCCCAGCCGGTGGCCATATAAGAGAGAAAAGGCAGAAAAAATTGTTACCTGCTGCTGCTGGTTGTTCCAACTGGGTGGATCATGATAGAGGGGAACCGAAGAAAAGACCATGGTGGTATAGAATTTGGTTTCTTTTGATCTTTTTCCTACTTGGTGTGGAGCTTCTTTTTCCGTTTGTTTGTTCCTCCTTGCTTCTTTGTGAGAGAGGGAGAGAGTGGCAAGGGGGTATATAGGTGCTTTAGGGGAGGGATGGACTGGGAGGTGGCTAAGGTGGAGAATAACACCCACTAGTTATACCAATCTCTCTGGCTCTGCACACAAGAATGGAGCTCTCTTCTCCTCTCTCCTCTCACAGGAAGCTGAGGGCTTGGGGAGGGAGTGAGGAGGAAGAAAGGGAAAGAGGTGGAGAGAGTGACAGGGGGAGAATGAAAGCGAGAGGAATAAAAGGAGGACCAAGGCCCTAGCGGCTTGTTCTTTATCTATATTTTGTCTTAGTGGTGGTGTCTACATTATATATGTTGGATGTGAAACATATGGGAGAGCCCAGAGAGAAGAGAGGGGCTTCCTTAGCGTAGAAGAATGTGAGGTGGATATGGAGGGGTGTGGCTGGCCTAGCTTAGCTTAGCTTATCTAGCGAGAGAGTGTGTGTGTGAGAGAGATGATAGAGCATGCATGGGTGGTTTTATGCATGAGGGAAGGTGGAAACCCTAGGAGCAGGAGAAGGTGGCGATATGGACTGCATGATGGATGATCACTGTCTCTACTGTTTGGAAATCTTGCACTTCTTGGCAGCTGGGTTCATCAGCAAACAGCGTATGGAACTAGCTGGAGGTTATCAAAATGGGCAAAACTTGTCTTGGGGGTGCTCAGGTGCATGTATGTGTGCATGGTGCAACTTTATGTCCATATTGATGAAAGAGATCGATCAGTAAAGTTGGTCTTACTAGTCTTGGTCTCATCTCGGTCTTGCATTGTAGTGGTTGCGTAGAATTCCCCTTCTCCCTCTCTCTATCTCTTCCCTTCAATTCCTCTCTACCTTCCCAAAGTTTACAAGTAGTCTCAGACATATGAGTAGGTAACTTGTGGAGGCGGCGATTTGGGTAGCGGGTGCAGCTGCACCCGCTGCCCAAAAAAAAATTTCCAAATGTCAAAAAATTCAAAAAAAAAATTTGCATGCAGTCCAACATATTTCAAGTCAGCACAAAAATTGGCATGGTGAAAAAACTTTTTTTGCAACCTGTGCAAAAATGACAAAAATCTGACATACCAAAACGTATATGTACGCGTCCGAATTTGTCTTTTTTGTACAGGTTGCTAAAAAAGTTTTTTCACCATGCCAATTTTTGTGCGAACACACCATGTTGTAAACTACATCCGGATTTTTTTTTCGGAATTTTTTGACATTCAGAAAAAAAAACCAAAAATAAAATACATAGTGGAAGCATCTAGACCCCTGAGCCGTTATGGATTTCCGTAGGTAACTTTATGTACATAGCGATGAAGAGGCAATAAAGTACTTGTTACTAGTCTTAGTGCTAGTGAGGTAGAGAGATGAGATTGCTTGTTTTTTCCCGTATACATGGAATAGTGTATGCATGCATTGTGCACATGGTTATTCATTCCCACCAAGTGCTTTCTAGGTTTTGTAGCAGCTGGACAAGTCTGTCATGCATATTTAGTACTCCATCCGATCTATATTATTGGGCATAAATTTGTCTAAATTCATATGTATCTAGTTAAGTATTTAGACTAGATACATGTGTATCTAGATAAAGTTGTGCCCACTAATATGAATAGGAGGGAGTAGTTCAATTGCAAGTACCGGGAAGCTTCAGTGCTTTGGATGATAGGCTAGATCTATGTGAGCTAGATGTATAGTAGCTACCTAGCTTTTTTCTCCATCTCCATTCTGTACATTGAACAAGCATGCAGGTCATTTGAATAATAATACATCATTCACAAAGCTTTACACACTCTAATTGCGCAAGATCTCAACACATCACGATGCTCTTATTTTATTCTGATCCTTCAAATTTGTAAAACTAACCGACTTCCATGGCATGTCATAAATAGATTATTCGGCGCCCTTTTTTCATCTCAAATATTCTCCTTATCTCTGCATATTGTTTATCTTAAAACGTGATCTTTCAACAAGGGTTCGTGTCATTCGCCTTACATATAATTAAATTATTCTCTCTAGTTGTTCACTAGCTAGCTACCAATAAAGCTTAAATAAAAATAAATTCCACTCTCTTGCTGGTTGTGGCTGACTCGAGAGATTGGACAAGAGATAACAAATTTGATTGGCATCCTTAGCTGCAGGATCTAACAAGTGTAGCCGTCCCATTTGCGTATGAGCCCGACCATTCAGCCGTGCATGCACGGATATCAACAAGTAATAAGGGATGATTCGCATTACGAAAGTTCAGGCACGATAAGTACCAGATTGCAGCTAAACTGGAAAAAACAACAGTACTAGCTAATATCTAAACTGGATTCGATTCGTCTCTGCAGGTGCTACACACTTGACGGATTCGGTGAAATTGTCAAGTCATATCTAGCCAGCGGTGGCGATACACGGCGTCTCATACGATAAGTCATATGTATGATCCCGACAGGTGCTAGCACAATGTTTCCTCTCACTACGGGAAAATGACTCTCCGCCGAGTGGTCAAAAGACTCGGCGAAGGCCTGAATCTAGCTCGGCGACGCCTTCACCGAGTATGGCACTCGGCGCAATAGACTCAGCAAAATTCGTCTCGGCGAAGAGGCTTCGCCGAGTGCTTTTTGTCGGGGGGACTCGGCGACGCCTTCGCCGAGTGTCTTTAGACACCACTCGGCGAAGAAAAGGTAATCCAGCCCGTCCCTTGTCAGATGTGTGTCAGGCGAGTGTCAGGTCTTCGCCGAGTATGGGGATACGACACTCGGGGAAGAGATGGCGCACAACCGCGCGACACGTGTCCAGAAAGGGCGGGCTCGGTAAAGAATTTTGCCAAGTTGTCGTCTTCGCCGAGTGCCCTCCTTGCTATTCGCCGAGTCTGAGCTTCGCCGGGTGCTGCGTCGCCGAGTGCCGCGCGCTCCACGTGCTCGGCAAAGATGGACCAAAAGGTCACCCTGGGCAACATCTTCGCCGAGTGCCTTGCTCGGCAAAGAAACATCTCGGCGAAGCACGTCCCAGGTGACCCTTTTGGCACCTGGAGTACCGCTTCGCCGAGTTTCGCCGAGTGCCTTACTCGGCGAAGACGCTAAATTTTGCCAGAATTTTCCTGCTTTTTGAAAATCCCTGCGTTTGAAACACAATATGCACATATATATATATATTATATATATATATGGGAAATAGTGGGCTAACATGGGGTATAGCTACCCACCCCAAATCCATCCGTTGGATCCTTATAGGGAGCACAGATTATAGGAGTCGGGAGCACGACCGCACGAGCCTAACGGAACGACGTCGGGTGCATGGCGACAATTCAACCACCGCACCGGCATCATTAGCACCACCAACAAAATACCACGCACTGGACCGAGGAGACTTTTTCTGCTCCCTATTATTCAAATCCCCACCCACGCATGGCGACCCTCCTCCTACCTCACCGGCGCGGCGGCCCAGACCTGGGGATGGAGCGGAAATACCGGGCTCCGCCGCCGGCCGGGCCGCGAGCTCCCTCTAGGTCCTCCCCCGCTGTCCCGAGCTAGCCCAGCGAGCGGCCTCACCGGCCGCGCTGCGCCGTCCCTGATCCCCAAACTAGCACTGCCCTGCTCCTTCAATACGGCCGTCGGCGCGTGCCCGCACCACCTGCATCCCTTGTTAGGAAATCCGCGTCGTATATATATATATATATATATATATAGGACGGGACTATTCTAGACAACCCCTATAGTGTTTCTAGAATAGTTATTCTAGACAACTTTTCATTTCTAAAAAGACCTTCTAAACCGATCCCGACCCGACCCGGTATTTACCGGAGCGGTCAACCCACCAGCCCCACCGATTTCTTCCTCCCGATCTCCATCCGCCCTACCTTCATCCCGCCGCCCCGTCCTCCTCGCCGCCGCGCTCCGTCCCCTTCCCCTGTATCTCTGCCTCCCTCCCAGCGCACGTCACCGGCGAGGCACCTCGGCCTCCCGCCCGTCGAGCCCCCTCCGCCCGGCGAGGCAGCCCACCTCGAGCGCGCGCAGCCGCACGCCGTTCCTCCTCCCTGGCGCGAGCCGGCCCCGTCTCTTCTTCAGTCGCGCGGCCGCCGACCTCATCTGCTCCAGAGCGAGCCGCCGCCCTGCTCCTTGTCCCGCCTTTCTCCACCCGCGTGACGGCCGCCGGCCTGCTTCCACATACCACGCCACCGTTCGCCCCCCCAACCCAGACGTGCTACTGCCCCCTCGCAGCCGCTGCGCTGGGAGGCCGAGGGCGGCCCACGAGCTCCCGCCGGTGAGCTGGGCGTGGCCCTCCACCTCACGCCATCACGCGGTCCTGCGATTCTCCCCGGGAACCTCCAGGTTCTTCGCTGCCCAGCGAGGTCGCCGCCCCCATGCGCCTCCACGGCCCGGCCGCCGCCCCATGCGCCACCCCGGTGATGAAGCCGTCCCCGCGCGCCTCACCAGACAAGGCCGCCTCCGTGCGCATCCCCGACGAGGACGCAACACTTCTCCGGCCAGACCGCCGTTCCCCGCAGCCCTTTCTCCGCGCGCTTTAAACTCCCGTGATGGAGAGTGGAGACGACAGCCGGCCAGGCAGTGGACCGCCGTTTGCCCCATGGGTGGACCGTCGCCGGCCTTGTAGTTGACTCCAGGATGCACTGATGGTTGATACGGGCGCCCGATATGTCGACTTCTCGATTAGGGACGATTTGATTGCATCTGCTGCTAATACTGAACCTCTTTTTCTACTGGTTTCAGTTCTTTCTATTCAAGTTCAGTTGTTCAAGGAGTTAACGTTCACAATCTTGTGAACTGAGCTGTTGTTGCCGATGATCTGAACCCTGTGAATAATTACAGAGGAAGAGGGTCGCCGGAGGCAGCTGCAAGCAGGGAGAGCGCGACTCTACCCCTGCGCCTCCGCACGAGCTGTGGGGATGCCTTGTGGATGGTGCCCACGAATCTTGCTGCTGTTGCCATGCTGCTCAACAACGTTTTTGCACTAATCTGAATTTATGAACTTTTCTTAAGCATGCGGACATTAACCTCAGAAATTCGAGTACAATCTGGGCAGTTCAGTTGAAATAAACAGTGGAGTCTAGATAAATCTGTTTTGGAGGTTCACTTATTTTAGCCGTGAAGTTACATCAACCCGTGGGTCAAAAAATCATTTGTTAGCAGCGGGGATCGATTGTTTCTTTTCTTTTACTGGAATGGTTGAACGAAGTTCATTTGCTTGTCAAGATGAACCTATTTCATCAGTGTCGGAAGATTACAGTGCAAAACTTTTTATAAAGAAAAATCAACAAATTAGCAAGTTCACATAGCAAATTTCTGCGGTTCAATAAAAAAAATCATTATATTAACATTGAGAAGTAAAAAAAAATTCATCTCGGAGGTTCACTTTTTCAAAATCGGAAGTTTAGATCATCCAATTCGGAGGTTCGCTATTTATAGATCGGGAGTTCAGTTCTCCTCGACCGCGTCGAATAATTACTCTTTTATCGGAAGTTCATTCGGATCGTAGAAGCAAGTTCATACTTAAGTTTCAAGAGGTTCACTTTGTACCGAGCAGGAGTTCAACTAAACAGGAGTTCGATTTGTCCATACCCCGAGGTTCACATTTTTCCTAACAATAAAACTAAAATTCATTCGTGAATAAAAACTGTTCATATTTTGAAATTAATAAAAGTTCACTTCATATTAGACGGGAGTTCACACCGCGGGGTGAACATCGATGTTCATATCGTATTAAAACGAAAGTTCAGCCGCGAAGTTCATCACACGACATTTGCTTCGTATTAAATGGATGTTTAACCAGCGAAGTTCACTTATTATTAAAACAGAAGTTCGAAAAGTTAGGGAGTTCATTAACCTAGAAGTTAATTAACCCAAAAAAAAATTGCGTGGCCGTGAAGTTCACTTTTATGTTGGCAGAAAGTTCAATTCGTGTGGGGCATGGAGTTCATTTTTTTTCGGCAGAAAACTTTCAACTTATCCGCGTGAAAATAAATCACGATCAGAAGTTAACTAACAGACTAATGGAAGTTCACCAACAGACTAAACGAAAGTTCACAGCCGCATATAAAGGAAGTTCATTATACTCTGTTATTCCAATGTCTTCTCGTTTCTCCGTTTTTCGTATTTTTAAAATTAATCAAAAAACGTAATGAATTTCGAAAACATTTCTATACGAAAAAGTTGCGCCTAGTCAATATCTTTCCAACGCCATATCATTTGTTACTTTCCGATAACCGGTTTGAAAGTAATTGCAAAAAAACCGTCCGCTGGACATAAAAGTTAAAAAACAGAATTGACGATTTTTCAAACTGCTCTTAAACCATAAGGAATTTAGAAATTTGCTAGTCATAGAAAAGTTGCACATTTTCCATATCTTTCCAACGGCATATCATTTGCTTCAATCCGACAAACGGTTTGAAAATGGCGTCCAAAACAGTACGAAAACGAAAAAAATACGCGAAAATCAGTGTTTCGTATATTTAAAATTACTTTACAACCGTAACTAATTTCAAAATCTTGTAAAAGTGAAAAAGGTGCGAATTTTTCATATCTTTCCAACGGCGTATCATTTGCTTCAATCCGACAAACGGTTTGAAAATGGCGTCCAAAACAGTACGAAAACGAAAAAAATACGCGAAAATCAGTGTTTCGTATATTTAAAATTACTTTACAACCGTAACTAATTTCAAAATCTTGTAGAAGTGAAAAAGGTGCGAATTTTTCATATCTTTCCAACGGCGTATCATTTGCTTCAATCCGACAAACGGCTTGAAAATGGCTTCCAAAACAGTACGAAAACGAAAAAAATACGCGAAAATCAGTGTTTCGTATATTTAAAATTACTTTACAACCGTAACTAATTTCAAAATCTTGTAAAAGTGAAAAAGGTGCGAATTTTTCATATCTTTCCAACGGCGTATCATTTGCTTCAATCCGACAAACGGTTTGAAAATGGCGTCCAAAACAGTACGAAAACGAAAAAATACGCGAAAATCAGTGTTTCGTATATTTAAAATTACTTTACAACCGTAACTAATTTCAAAATCTTGTAGAAGTGAAAAAGGTGCGAATTTTTCATATCTTTCCAACGGCGTATCATTTGCTTCAATCCGACAAACGGTTTGAAAATGGCGTCCAAAACAGTACGAAAACGAAAAAAATACGCGAAAATCAGTGTCTCGTATATTTAAAATTACTTTACAACCGTAACTAATTTCAAAATCTTGTAGAAGTGAAAAAGGTGCGAATTTTTCATATCTTTCCAACGGCGTATCAGTTGCTTCAATCCGACAAACGGCTTGAAAATGGCGTCCAAAACAGTACGAAAACGAGGAAAGTACGTGAAAAACAGTGTTTCGTATATTTAAAATTATTTTAAAACCGTAACTAATTTCGAAATCTTGTAGAAGTAAAAAAGGTGCGCATTTTCCATACCTTTCCAACGCCGTATCATTTGCTTCAATCCGACAAACGGTTTGTAAACCACGATGGAAAAACTCACTGAATCTAAGTGTTCCGTCCGGAAGTTCACCTATTATTAACTTGGAAGTTCATAAAGTTGTCCAGAATAGTTATTCTAAAAGGGAGTCTAGAATAGCAGGGGTATATATATATATATCTATATATATCAGTAGATCACACACAGTACATCCAGAACATTGAAAGGAGACATATAGCAAAATATAGCACATGCCAAACAAGTCCAAATACATTCCGATAGTTGACAAAATAGATTCCGATAGTTCACAAAATATACTCCACAACACAAACAAACAAGTCCAAATACATGCCACCAGTTCACAGCTAGCATAAAATGGCACAAGTTCGGAGCTAGCACAAGTCCACGAGTCCACTAGTCACCGAAGGCCTCGTCTATGCAATTCTACAAGTTTGAAAACTATAAGCATTAGTTTCAAAACATGTGTATGCAAGTATTGACATATACTCCCTCCGTATCAAAATATAAGTCGCACCACCTACTTACCAACCATGTATCTAGACATGTTTTAGTGCAAGATTCATGAATCTTGCACTAAAACATGTCTAGATACAATGGTTGATAAGTAGGTGGTGCGACTTATATTTTGATACGGAGGGAGTAGATATTAGAGTGTAGGTGTGCATGGGATGTAGAGTGTGTGTATTGACATATATATATTTGGGACCTTAAGCTTACCTAGAGTCACTCGGGCCTGTTGGAGGTCGATGGCGCCGACGTTGGTTTTGCTCCTCCGTCTACACCATTCTCTATGTCTCCACCATTCCCTCCTTCACCATCCGCGGGAGTGTGTGATCCAGCCGATCGATTGTCCTATGAAGATTTGCATTAGACGAATAAGCAAGAAAAGATGAATTGTTACCGAGCTAGTTTCAAGACAACTTACCAAGAGGAGGGGGCTAGTGGAGGAAGAGGAGGAAGCGACAGATTCGTGGGCAACCTCTGCATACCGAAGACGAGTTTAAGTTTGCAAAGTTCAAGCACATGGCTTAGTTGAAAGAAAAAGTTAATGCACTTACTGCCACTACCGCCTGGAGGTATGTCTGCATTTGCACCACCTTCTCATCTGTTGCCTGCGCCCTCTGTTCTGTTGCCTGCGCCCTCGCAGTAGCCTCTGCCGCGGCGGTTCTAGCCTTCTCAAGTTCGGCCTACGGGATTGCAACCATGTAAGAAGCAGTCATCGCAATGGAAACATGTAGAATAGTGGAAAAGATGGTTCAAAAACGACATACATACCTCCAATGCAGCCAACCTTCCAAGTCTGACCCTTGGGCGGTGCTCAATCTCGGGCGCTGAGCTCGTACGGCGAGCACGCATCTCGGCAAGTGATCCACCAGTGCCCGAAGACTCGAAGCAAGCACCGCCAATATAAGGCCGGCCATTCAGCTTACCTTGTCCCGCGCACATAGCAACCATGGGGTCGAACGGAGCGGTCAAAGGATCGGAAGTCTCACCGTGGATCTCCTTGAACTTGGAGCAGTAGTTAACCGTCTGATTCCCCGCGGTGGTGCTGATCCACTGGTCTTCCAAGGGTTTATTCGGTTCTAGTACTTTTGGCCTCCGGGTCTCAATGAATGCTTGCATTTTAGTCAATTTCCGGCCCTTCTTTTTCTCCTACAATTAAATGACATCAAAAGGAAACATACAATTGAGGTCAGGTGGAAATATAAAAAGAATAGCACATAAATAAAAACTTGTATGGAAAGAACAAATATAATTTCTTACCTTGTGTGCAATAACGCCGTCGAGTGAGAGGGGGCCTTGACGGTGGGTTCCGCCTACCATCTTCCGCCGATCCGATGCATCCTCGTGGTGCCTCTTGAACGCATCCGACACCCACTTGTCTACAATCTTCTTGTAGCAAGGCTTCTGGGCGGCTAGCCACTGAGGAATCACCTATTTAACAGAAGAAAGATCCATATGAGTAGAATTTTTTATCAGTCATGTGGAGAATAATAGGAAAATATATGTGTCTACCTTCATGTACTGGGCTTTCGACAAGTGTATGGGCCTGGCATCCATTTTGGTGACCACCCTATGCATCTGCTCTGCATAGAACTGGACAACACAGCCAACACGTGCCTCGTAAAGCTGGTCGGGGATGAGCTTCTTCGCCATTTTAATCAACACCTGCTTCGCCGCCTCCTCTTTACCTTCACCTTCGACAAGTGTGAAGTAATCCTAAAATCATTGAGCATTAGGACAAAGGAATTAACATGATGAAGTCCAAACTCTTGGTATTAAGTAGTAAAGTTCTAAAAATTTCTTACCCAGACCTCAGTGATGAGCCGATTGCCAAGGTGGTCGAAGGTGGAGTCCGGAACCATCGTGAAGTGGGCCCAAGACCAAGCAGGCACCCTTTGACCAGTGGTGATTCCATCCTTCTTGAGGTCAATCAAGCCAGGGTAAAGCTGCTTGATAAGACGGCCAAGGACGCCTGAAGATAAGCGTTTCTTTGTTGAGGCCACCACACTGAATGTCCTGCACATACCAAAATCAAAAGTCAGAATGCTTGTGATGAAAAGGTAAATAAACTAGAAGGTAACAAAAGTCAGAAAGCTTGTGACAAAAGTCAGAATGCTTGTGATTCCACCACTTACCCATCTCCGCTGACATCAAGAAGGCCATTGCACTCACGAGCTGGCATCTTGGAAAGACCTCGCAAGTAGGGCTTACGATCGCGCAGAATGCCGATCAACGGAAGTGGATGAGCTGTCAACAGATCCTCATCCGCCACGGCATCCTCATCCTCATCCTCCTCACTCTCCTGGGACAGCTCCTCGTCCTCTGACTCCTCCGAGCGCCGGTCCTGATAGTCATCCTCACTCTCCTGGGGCAGCTCCTCCTCCTCTAACTCCTCCTCCACCTCGGGCTCCCCGGGCCGCTCCTCCTCCTCAGACTCGGAAGACGAAGCTGCGGGCACAGGACTACTCAAGTGAGCCCGAGGGGCCATACCCTAACAAGCAACTAACCTAACTAATTAACAACTAATCCTAAAACCGAACCAACTACTAAACTAACAAACAACTAACCAAAATCTAATAAATAGACTGTAGCAGTACCAAAAAAGTAAAAAAAATTTGGAGGAAATGCTCACCTTGCCGTCGGATGAGGAAATCGTGGTGGAGGGGCAAGGAGATTGGCAGGGCGGCGATGGCGGGTCCGGGGTCTAGGAGGAGTAGTGGCAGGGGTGGCTCGGGGTGGAGGATGACCTCTGGCAGGGGCGGCTCGGGGTGGAGGAGGCGACAGCGGGCACGGCACGCGGCCGCGGGGGAGGCTGCAGCGGCGCACGGAAGCGGTGGAGGCCGGCCGTAGCTAGCTCGTGCCTCCCGCCATAGCTCCGGCCAACGCAGCAGCAGGTCGATGGGGGCTGCGGTGGCGCTAGGGTTCGAGCGGCGGAGATGGGGGCTGTGGGGCGGCGGGACAGCGGCGTGGAGGGGAGCGGCGGAGATGTGGATGGCGACGGCGGCGGGACAACGGCGTGGAGGGGAGCGGCGGCCCCACGAGCGCGGACACGGCGGCGGCGCGGATGGGTTCGAGGAAGGGGAGAGATAGCGCGGGGGGTGTGGGGAATTTGGTCGATTCGGGGCGAAATTTTTCCTAAGTCCACGCCGAATCTTTGTCGAGTAGTCTTCTTCGCCGAGTGTCCCTCTCGGCGAAGCGTCAGTACAATAAAAAAAATAAACTAGTAATTACTTATTTGTATTAATTATTTTATCAAGGGTATTTCCACCACACTAAATTCCAAAAATATAATATGGCATCACCTAGTTTTTGGTGTGATTCCGACACTCCGCGGCCCCCGGTTCCGTCGAAACCCCCCACGGTTGACCGGAACTGAACCGTGTCGTCTACCCTTCCACGAGCGTCGAAAGGGGGTAGCTCCGACAACTTTTCTCCTTGGTTGTGTTAGGTTAGGCCATGTGAACATCAGGAACCCAATTTGGGCACATGTTATCGCATGATTCCATCTGTTGCACCTGAAATGGGAGTTTCCACCTAAAAGAGCATAACCTTCGAGGGGGATAAGTGTGGTTTGTGAAGCCGGTCACACCTCGGAGTATCATGTTGGCTCGTGAAGCCTCACACCACACTCTAACACATATTATATGGCACCACCTAGTTTTTGGTGTGGTTCCGACACCCCGAAACCTCCGGTTCCGTCGAAACACCCCCACAGTTGACCACAAGTCAACCGTGTCGTCTACACCTTCCACGGGCGTCGAAAGGGGTAGCACCAAGGGCTTTTATACTTGGTTGTGTTAGGGTGGGCCATGTGAACATAAAGAACCCAACTTGGGCACATGTTATCACATGATTCCATCTGTTGCACCCGAAATGGGAGTTTCCACATAGATGAGCAGAACCTTCGAGATGGATAAGTGTGGTTTGTGAAGCTGGTCACACCCCGGAGTATCATGTTGGCTCTTGAAGCCTCCCACCACACTCTAACACATATTATATGGCACCACCTAGTTTTTGGTGTGGTTCCGACACCCCGAAGCCTCCGGTTCCGTCGAAACACCCCCACAGTTGACCAGAAGTCAACCGTGTCGTCTACCCCTTCCACGGGCGTTGAAAGGGGGTAGCTACAAGGACTTTTCTCCTTGGTTGTGTTTGGTTAGGTCACATGAACATTTGGAACCCAGTTTGGCCCCATGTTTTCACATGGTTCCACCCGTTGCACCCGAAATGGGAATTTTTCCACCTAGAAGAGCATAACCTTCGAGGGGGATAAGTGTGGTTTATGAAGCCGGTCACACCTTGGAGTACTATGTTGGCTCTTGAATCCTCCCACCACACTCTAACACATATTATATGGCACCACCTAGTTTTTGGTGTAGTTGCGATGCGCTGCGACCCCCGGTTCCGTCGAAACACCCTCACAGTTGACCGGAAATCAACCGTATCGTCTACCCCTTCCACGGGCGTCGAAAGGGGGTAGTTACAAGGACTTTTCTCCTTGGTTGTGTTTACTTAGGTCATATGAACATTTGGAACCCAGTTTGGCCCCATGTTTTCACATGGTTCCACCCGTTGCACCCGAAATGGGAGTTTACACCTAGAAGAAATGGGTTATATCACATGTGAGTTTTCTTTTTTCTTTTTGTTAATTAATTGCATGACGGCCGGTGAAACACGCGTGGTAGGTGGTTGTCGGTGGAGTGGATAAGTACACATGCTATGTGCTGACGAGAATAAATTGAATTTAAAACGCACATATATATTTAATCTCAAAGACATATTTTATTTAACATGAACAAATAACACTAGTACATTTTGGCAAACGAACATAATTGACTAACAAACAAAGAAAAAAATTACAACAGTCACGAACAACAAAAATAATTAACACCTACGATCTTCTCATCAGTTATCTTCTCCTCCGGCCGATCCCATGCCAGATGGCCCTCCGAAGCAATGGCCTCCTGTCCTGAAGAACGGACCCGGGTCGACTACCTGCTCCACATGGATTCAGATAGTATGAACCAGTGACTGCTTCGTCGTGGCTGAGTAGGGGTCGTCAAACTCAGACGGTTGAAGCTCAGGCTCTGGCACCTCCACATCGTAGATGGTAGGAACTTCTGATGGGTTCTTCATCCACGCCATCACACTCAGGTACCAGCTGTCCTCCGGTTTGAGCATTTCCACAAGCTGCCCACCTAGCCTGTTGATGAACTGGTTCACGGCTTGGGGCTCCACACCTCCTGTGGGAACCTATCAAACCTCAGCTTCGTTAGGTACGGCAGCTCCGATGCCCGCCCTCCATGCCCATGATGCCAGCGGCTCATCGCGAGCGTCTCGCCGTTGACGATGAGGCCGGGGGAGGCATGGAGGACACGAGTGTAGTCCTCGCTCAAGCGGAAGCGCACGAAGAAGTCGAATGGCGGAGCGCAAACCTCCACCTTGACGTTGCGGCGATTCACACCGCACTGCACCACCACTGCCTCCACGACCGTCTCCGACGACACCGGTGGCCGGCTACCTCCCACCGTCGCCATGAGTGCGCGCCCGCTCCATTTCTCCTCCAGCTTGACCATGCCGGGAGTGCGAGACAACACGTAGTGCCCACGCTCGGGGTGTTCAGACTCACCAGATCTCCACATCGATCTCCTCAGAGATTCACGCTGAAACAAAACACCCGGTTTCCCCTAGCTACAGCCCTACAGTGATTCACGCTCAAATGCCTTGCATTCACTGTAGGACGTAGCTAGGGAGACCGAATGTTTTGTGTTTGAGCATGAGTGAGTAACCTGTCTGAGAAGTGGATTATTTATAGGCGTCGTTAGGGCTGAAAACGGCCGCCAAAATGAGACGCAAAAGTGGTGGAAAGAGCGGGGAAAACGCAATATTTGCCGAGAGGGACACTCGGCGAACTGAGCCACTCGGCGAAGTTTTGGCGCGAAACTAAAATATTTTTCCCGCCCACCATCTTCGCCGAGAGAAACACTCGGCGAAGACAACAACCCGGCGAAGAAATGGCGCGGGGCGAAATTTCGTTTCACGCCCTAAACTTTGCCGAGTGCTGGCCACCGACACACTCGGCAAAGAGGGCCTAATTCGCGCGGCAAACCCAAAGAGTTTCGCGCGCATTCTTTGCCGAGAGGGGCACTCGGCAAAGAAAAGTTTCATTAAATATTTTTTTACGGTGACATCTTCGCTGAGTGGGACACTCGGCGAAGGGCAGCTCCATCACGACGCCCGTGGGTCCCACTATCTAGTGCCACGTGGCTCTCCTTTTCGCCGTGACCACAGCTTTGCCGAGTGTCTTTTTTGGTCGTTGCCGAGAAAATGGTTCTTCGCCGAGCACAGCACTCGGTGGAGTAGGTTTTTGCCGAGTGGTCTGCACTTCGCCGAGTGTTGTTTCTCCTGCGTCGGCGTAGGCCTCTTCGCCGAGTTGCCCCCGCGTTTTAGCACTCAGCGAAGCTGAGACCACTCGGCGGCGAGTCATTTTCCCGTAGTGACTGCTGTGTCAAGTCATGCATATAGCTGCTCGATCGGAATTGGTGCGACAGTGTCTAGAGGCGTAGCGGTATGGGACGTCATCTATTTCCAGTTTCTAATCTTGCAAGCGATAAGTCGTTGGCGGGACAGTTGACGATGGTAGAAGCGTCAAAATTGAGTATGCACATTTCGGTGGAAATATTGCTGACAATGTTGACACACGCTTGTGCGTGCCCATCCTTCGACGTATTTATGCACATCATGTAATTTTTTATTCCACCTTTGAATTGGTGTATTACTAGTTACATGTTCATCCCACCCCTTCTTCAACATGTCATAAAATCCATCCCGGCGTAACCATCTAAGTTCAAACTTGAAATGGCGTTTACGCCCTTGATGATCAGTGGACAAAAGGATAGGAGCATGGTCCGAGAAAGTCCCAATACGCTCCATAGGCCGTACTGTTACCATAGAGAATTTAGATTCCCATCCCGTAACGATCTAGTTTCTCCTATGTTGACCTCGTTCTCATACTTGAGAAAAATATTGTAATTGGCTTAATCGGAGAGCTGTGATCTTAAGTTATATTTAAGTCTATGATCTTGCATGGGTCAGTGACAGGTACATGAATTAGGTAGCCTGCAAGATGCTTACATTAGCCAAACAAGTTCTATATCCAGCTAATTAATTTAAGATTCAGTTTGGAGATCGAGGTTGCTAGCTGCAAGCGTTGCACTTGATTTATTTTCTACTTTGTCATGAGAAAGTGGGTGCGAAAATAATCGAAAGAGTTAAAAGCTTGAGGGGTCAGGAAGTTGCCACGAATGAGCGCATTAGTCACGAACTCAAAAAATGCAAACTATTGGTCACATAGTTATGAGTTAGAGCCCCGTTCATCACTCCGTCAAAATGAACGTTAAGTCACTGACGTGGCGGTTTTCTTTTTTTGTAAAATGCACCCTGATTTTATTTCTTCACATCTATTTGTCCCCATGGATAAAATCTTAGCCAGACATTTTCTCGAACACGCCACGTGCATCTTATCCTACCACGCCATGACCAGCACGTGGTCGGATGAAGCAGCATGAAGAACCGGGGATTAAAACTCCGCCGGCGAGGCGCGGGGGCGAGCTAGTTAGCCGGGGAGGTTCAGTGCAGCGTGCCCATGACCTGCTGAAGCTAGTGGAGACGACGCTCGTCAGGTGTTTGACATAATGCCCACGAGAATATGGTTGGCTGACGGAAGCACCACGGCCGCACCGCTGCCTTCTTCGCGCTGCCGCACAAAGACAAGTTCTTCACGCATGCCCAGATTTCTGCCTTCGTGGCTCACACCTGCATCACCCGCAGTTGAATTGACCTCTTCTATATCAAGGAATCAGCGTACGGGATCTGGAGCGGGCCAAAGCGGGACCAAGCGGGAGATGGTTGATGCTGCCGCGGAGCTCGAATGGCCGGCTGCGGTACTCGAACGGGAGGACGGCGGCGTGAATCGGGCGGCCTGGTCGATTGGGATGGCGGAGGTCGGTCACGGCGGGATCGACAGGCGGGAGGCAGGGACGACGCGCTGGTACTCCTAGACAACCAAGGTGAACTCCTCATGCCCAACCACGCGCCTCAAGTGTTCGATAAAATGCCTATTCATGATTTCTACCATAGGGACGAATAGATCCGAAGAAACAAAGATATAGGGTGCATTTTGCAAAAAGAAACAGACTGCCACATTAGCGAGTTAACGTCCGCTGTGACGGAGTGATGAACGGGGTTCTAACTCACAACTATGTGACCAATACTTTGCATCTTCTGAGTTCGTGACTAATGCGCTCATCTGTGGCAACTTCGTGACCCTTCAAGCGTTTAACTCTAATCAAAATACAGATATGAATATAAGAGAAATATCAGATGAAGAAGACTACCACAATCCACCGCAATACCAAATTGAGCCTAAGCATGGAAGATGTAAGAAGTTGATATTTTGTTGGCAAAGCTGTTTTCTATTTTGTTGGCAAGGAACAAAGTAATTAACTAATTACCCCCTCCGTTCTAAAATATATAAAAATTAGTCTTTTTTGTTTTGTCCTGATTCGTACGTATGTAGATATGTTTTAGTGTGTTGATTCACTCATTTAGAAACAAAGCACGACAAAGCCAGAAAGCATAGAAAATCTTATATTTAGGAACGGAGGGAGTAGCAATGATAAGATTGTTTGTCTAGTGTATATATAGCCGGGACACTTTGGTCGATGTTATCAAATTTAAATATATTTTTATGGATGCATGGGCCGCCACCGGAATGACAGGAATAGAAAGAAAGCTTGTCCATGGCCGGTGCGCCGTCGTCATGTAAAGTCCACAGCACACGCACACACTGGTCATTTAGCCGGCGCCGACCCTACTCAGGTCCTCACTGCTCAGTGGCCACTTACCGTCACTCGTGGGGCGGGGAAGAACACTATCAGCAGCCGTCAGAACCTGAAAACCAACCGCCGGTGAACAGCCCAACCCAGCCCACGGCAAGTGCTCGCTCTGCGTTGCACACTGCTGCAGTACTACTTTCAGTTTTGCTTCAGAGAAGTTCAGCCCGGCCTCACAGTGGATGGAAGAGGACACTGAACCGAGGCATGTTTCATGGAGTTCAGAGGCAATTGTTTTGTAGCCATGGAGCTAATCATGTGAGAGGAAAACCAGTGATGGATGGCAATTATGCCTGGCTACTTGGCTAGTACGGCAGATTAGAGGGGATCGTGGTAGCACTAATGATGATTATGGTGTTCTCACGTAGCGTAGGGCCAGGTGGGATGGATGCCGCCGCTTTGGCCCTGCAGAATTATTGCTTATGACTCATGACGGGATCGTCATCCCCTGATTAAAGCGAAAGAGAGAGGGACGCGGCGGGTTTAAAAGAGAACGGACCGACCTGTCCGGCCACCGGAGCCGGAGGGGAGGGAGATGGGATTATGGGACACTCTTCGCTTTTCTTCCAGCCCGACACCGCAGGATATGAGCTGAGATCCCCAGCGCTTTGCCCTCTATCATCGTCGGCCGGTGCGTCGTCGGTTCAAGATCGCTCCAGTGGCCAGATCAACTGAAAACAGTATTATCGTTTCTTTATCTTCTACAGGACGCGCCATATTCCAATACTCATTTGCAGAAACTTTACTGCAATACTACTAGTTAACTCTGAATTCACCTTAAGAACGCGACTGAGAGAGAACACAATTTATTGCGAAGATTGGCTTTCCTGGGAGTTGATGACAACATATTTGGCAACACAATTCTGGGCCAACCAAGTGATAAAACAGTGAAGCTGGGAATAACAGAATTTTGCACCTATGTCTCGCAGATGGAAATCACAAGTAGTCAAAGCTCAATAGGTTTAGCTGAAATATCATCATCGCATTGTTGCTACAGCTAAACAACGCTGCTGCCCACTGGAGTACCATATTGCAGTGCCATAAAAAGTCATTTGAAGGACCACACAGCGGCAGCCGATTTTGATTATTTTATACAATATTAACATACTCGAAAGTGAATATGCTTTTCACCTTGCAAAGATAAATGTCAAAAAGCAATCTGATTAAAGGCTGAAGCAGGCTAAAGAATATAATAACCCAGAACCCACCAAAAAAAAGGCTACAGAATAATATAACCGAACTTTAGAATGGAATCACCAAGGTATTCAAAAGCATTAAGCTGAATCAACAATGAGCCAAAACATGCATCATTGCATTGTACGTGACAGATACAAGTCTGACATTAATTGAAACTACAACAAAACTTCCAGCCCGGGTGATATGATTGGCACCTGGGACTGAAACAAATTGACGTATAGTGTATCACTCACTATATCAAAGTCACTAATGTGGTATTTTAACTTAGTCGACCTCCTCGATCTTGGGGCCAGCACCACCGCTGGAAGCTGGGGCATCATCCTCTCCGCCCATCTCAGCACCGGCGCCCTGGTACATCTTGGCGATGATGGGGTTGCAGAGGCCCTCGAGCTCCTTCATCTTGTCCTCAAACTCGTCAACCTCAGCAAGCTGGTTGTTGTCCAGCCATGAGATCGCCTGGTCAACAGCGTCCTCAATCTTCTTCTTGTCATCTGCTGGCAGCTTGGAGGCAATCTTCTCATCCTGGATGGTGTTCCTCATGTTGTAAGCATAGTTCTCCAGGGAGTTCTTGGCATCAACCTTCTTCTTGTGCTCCTCATCCTCAGACTTGTACTTCTCAGCGTCCTGGACCATCTTCTCAATGTCATCCTTGCTCAGCCTTCCCTTGTCGTTGGTGATGGTGATCTTGTTCTTCTGGCCGGTGGTCTTGTCCTCAGCAGAGACATTCAGGATACCGTTGGCATCAATGTCAAAGCAGACAGTGATCTGAGGAACACCCCTGGGTGCAGGCGGGATACCAGAGAGCTCAAACTTGCCAAGGAGGTTGTTGTCCCTGGTCCTTGTCCTCTCACCCTCAAACACCTGGATCAGCACACCAGGCTGGTTGTCAGAGTAGGTGGAGAAGACCTGCTCCTTCTTGGTAGGGATGGTGGTGTTCCTGGTGATGAGCACAGTCATAACTCCACCAGCAGTCTCAAGACCAAGTGACAGTGGGGTCACATCAAGGAGGAGAAGGTCCTGCACCTTCTCGTTCCCCTCACCACTGAGGATAGCAGCCTGGACGGCAGCACCATAGGCAACAGCTTCATCCGGGTTAATGCTCTTGCAGAGTTCCTTGCCATTGAAGAAGTCCTGCAGCAGCTGCTGAACTCTGGGAATTCTAGTGGAACCACCAACAAGGACAACATCATGGATGGTGCTCTTGTCCATCTTAGCATCCCTCAGGCACTTCTCCACAGGCTCCATGCACTTCCTGAAGAGGTCCATGTTAAGCTCCTCAAACCTGGCCCTGGTGATGGTGGAGTAGAAGTCAACTCCCTCAAAGAGTGAGTCGATTTCAATTGTGGTTTGGGCAGTGGAAGAAAGGGTCCTCTTCGCCCTCTCACATGAAGTCCTAAGCCTTCTCAAAGACCTGGGGTTTCCACTGATATCCTTCTTGTGCTTCCTCTTAAACTCCTGGACAAAGTGGTTCACCATACGGTTGTCAAAGTCCTCCCCGCCAAGGTGAGTATCACCAGCAGTGGCCTTCACCTCAAAAATACCCTCCTCAATGGTAAGGAGAGACACATCAAAAGTGCCACCACCGAGGTCGAAAATAAGCACATTCTTCTCACCAACACTTGTAGCCTTCTTGTCAAGACCATAGGCAATGGCAGCTGCTGTTGGCTCGTTGATGATACGCATAACATTGAGACCAGCAATAACACCAGCATCCTTAGTTGCCTGCCTCTGGGAGTCATTAAAGTAAGCAGGTACGGTGACAACAGCATTCTTGATGGTTACTCCTAGGTAAGCTTCAGCAATCTCGCGCATCTTGATAAGAACCATGGAAGAGATCTCTTCTGCTGAAAACTGCTTGTCCTCACCCTTGTACTGCACTACAATCATGGGCTTGTCTGCAGGGCCAGGGATAACCTTGTACGGCCACATCTTAATGTCACTCTGGACAGGGGCATCAGCAAACCTTCTGCCAATAAGACGCTTTGCATCTGCAAAGTTTTATAAACATACTCATGGTCAGAAGAATTGTTTGGAAGTTACAACAGTTATACAGATTGTAGACGTATGAAATAATCGAGAATTTGCATGTATTTGTCAACAATGGTTCCAACAGAAGCAATTGTTGGACAGTTAACTAATTTGATGGTCCTAGATGATATTCTCACCATGTGTATTTCAAAGTTCTTATGAACCTTGATGAAAAATCTGGTTAACTTCAGTGACTTCATATGATATGTTCTACCCCAAATTGTAGTAGCATGCAATTTTCAGAACAAAGTACGGTTTTTATTTTAATTAATGACATTAACCAGCTTTTGATGTATGTGGACTTCTTCAAACTTAGCTTTTGATGTATGTGGACTTCTTCAAACTTCCTATTCATGTATGCATCTTTATTCTAGCCTTGAACAAGTCACAAACTATTGCACGAGTAAATAGAAGCATGCGCAAGGTTCATATGCAAGTCAGACCACGCACATGCTTGCATCCACTGTGCATTGGTACATTCGATATTCAAAGTTCTAACAGAAAAATGGTACAAAATATGCATAACCTCATAAACTTCAAACCATAAATTTTACCCCATAATATGTGCCAGGCAGCAATTTTATAGGATAAAAAATGTGATCATCCATTTAATGGTGTTATGCAGCTTTTCCCCAAGATTCAAAAGGCTACCTTTGACGTTTTTTATATTTCTATTTAAGTATGGATCTATATCCTAGCTTGAACAAGTCATAAAACTACTCCTTCCGTTCCAGAAAATAAGACGTATAAATTTAGTCAAAAGTCAACATATCATAAGTTTGACCAATTATATAGAAAAAATATACACATTTAGAATACCAAATTAATTTCATGGTATGTTTACAAATCTTCTAAATATTCATGTTTTTGTCCAAAGATTGGTCAAAATTACAATGCATTGACTTTTGACTAAAAATATACGCCTTATTTTGGGAAACGGAGGTAGTATTGCACAAGTAAATGAAAGCATGCACAAGATATGTATACACTTGTGAACACATAAACTGGGACATACCTCCATCCAATGTGCATAGGTCATAGGAATACATTTCAAAGTTCTAGTTAAAAGATCTAGATAACCACTTGAATTTTGGTGAAAAATCCGCATAACCACAAAAACTTCAAACCATATATTCTACACATTAAGTTGTGCTAGGAAACAACTTTAGTGTAGAAAATATGTTTCTCAATTTATGGTGCTATGCGGCTTTTCACCAAGATTCAAGAAGCTATGTGGACCTTTTTGAATGTTCTATTCCTATATAGTTCTTCAAGTAAATAGAAGACTGTATACAGTTAATTTCAATCCATTAACTATATATAACTAATATGCACTTGTATCCATTCATAATAAAGTGCTAGGTGTTTACTGTATAAGCTGTCATGTTAATATTCCATGTGCAAACTACCCCATAAGGACATTTTATCATTCACACAATACAAAATAAAATCTCTCAAGAAAGAATACAGAACAATGAATGCAAAAAAGGAATAATCCAGAACCACCAAAAATAATTACCAATTTAACATTTATACCGGTCACTTACACGTCATTGTACCGAAGGCAGTCATGTAACCAAGAAAATGAAGTGCACGAATTTTAAATGTTCACTATAAAACTTTGACTTCAACTTGGTACATTAAAAATAACAGACAGGTTAATTATTAATAATCACAAACAATATGCTCATAGAGCCTAGCGCAAATTTGGAAGGGTTTGGACACAAAACATCATGCTCATTTACCTTGTAACAGTACTTCAGAATGAAACATTGACAGGTTACCATAGTAAAAAATTGCTAGCATAGACTGGAGTTAACACTGTACACATTTGGATCCATCAATATTTCTTACATAAGTTGAGTAAAAAGATATGTTGCCTAAAACTAAGGATTAACATCAGCAATTTATGCAGACACCAGTTACAAAGAGAAAGTTAGTTATTTATATCAGCAAGTTTCAGTCTAAAATTAGGAAAACCATTACACAAGACCAACAATTTTAAGCTTCATCCAGAATAATTAATCATTCAGCTATATAGATCTGAGATGGGCCACAGCTGAGGACCATTAAACAAGCACAATAAAAGGAACAACTACTACTTTAAGTTTAAAACAAATCTAAGAAAGTTACTAGCAGGTATATTAAGAGAACAACGCCACATCACAGATCTACTTAGTCGACTACAAGATGCAGCACACAACCACTGTGCGCAAACCATGGTTCGCCTCGAGTGCATCAAATCTATCACGGATAAGACAACAGGACCCTCACTTCTATACCTACTGAAATCGTAAATACCGGATCTATGGAACAAAAAACGTTGCAAGCACCACGGGTCAACGCATCTAACCACAACCATACAGATCTAGAAACGGGTCAAAGAGGGCGAGTCGCTCACCGAATACTGTGTTGATGGGGTTCATGGCGACCTGGTTCTTGGCGGCATCTCCGATGAGGCGCTCGGTGTCGGTGAACCCGACGTAGGAGGGCGTGGTGCGGTTGCCCTGGTCGTTGGCGATGATCTCGACGCGGTCGTGCTGCCACACGCCGACGCACGAGTAGGTGGTGCCGAGGTCGATGCCGATGGCCGGCCCCTCGCCCTTGGTCGGCGCCATGTCTCTAGATCGAGGCGGAGGCGGCGGCTAGGGTTTTTTCGAGTCTGTAGCAGCTGGTGGCGGCTGCTGCGGACTCGGGAGAGGAGGAAGCAACGAGGCGCGGGGCCTGTATTTATGCAGGAGCGTTTGCTTGTCTGAATCGGCGTGGCCCATACAGAGCCCAGCAGCTCGTATCCGGTGGGACCCAGTGACAGAGTTCACTACCATAAATGTACTGGTAGATGCTTGCACGGCTGGTCCTCGGTTTGTTTCGCTGCGCGCGGGCCCGGATTTTTAAGTGCGTTGCGGGTCCAGGTTGCAGTGTCCTGGCGGTGCGCGGGAGAGCAGGAGCGGTGGGAACCCGTGCGGCAGTAACCCGGAAAGCTCTTTGGTCGGCAGTGGGCGTCACGATCCACGGAGGACTTTTCTGGGCGGCTAGAGCCGTTGGATCTTGATGGAAGGTTCCAGAACTTCAGACGAACACGATATTTGTTTGCCCAGCCGGCTGCGAATTGTCATCGAACAGTGTTGGAGTCCGGTACCAAGTCTTGTAATGATTTCCGTCACCTGAAATAATAGGATATTATCCAGTTGCAAAAGTAGAGTAAATCGGAGCGCAACGTTTTGTAGCTCGTCCTACATGTAAGACGTACTTTCAAAAAAAACAAAAACTATTTTAAAGTTTTAAAAAATTCAACTTCTTCGGTTTTTTTCAGTGATGATGAATTCTAACAGTGTGCAAAATATCTTGCTTTGTATTTTGGGCAATGTACAAAATGATAAGTTTCTAAATCTGAGGCGGCTAACAGTGCAAATTTCAACTTCTTCGGGTTTTTTCAGAATTTGTGTAGGACTGAATAGAAAATATTTTGAGTTCAAAATTTGCGGCACATTAGAGTACGTCATTGTCAACCTCTATGATTTATCTTGAGATTTTTGGAAACTTCAAAATGTTGATTTAAAGAAAGAAAAAAAGGCTACATGTACAAAAGGACTTTTCGAGTAAAAAGGTTATATTTACTTGCCCTCTGTAAGTGTTACTATACAGCAGGTTTTAGAGTGAAGATACACAAAACAAAATAGGAGCAGCAGTACAACAACCCCCAACGGATTGTGCGAAACAAACTGAGCATTCAACATCATGTCCTTTGATTAGCGTGAGTAGGGCATGTTTATAATCGGTTTCGAGATATCGACTCACAAACATCAGAATAAAAACTATGTCACCTTCAATGTCCACTTTCTCGAGCAGACCGCCTGAATCATTCCTCAATTTATCCAAGTCATTTGCTTTTTCAATCACTTCGTACATATAGCTCATGTTGGCCCAATACTTGTCGAGACGCTTTTGTAGCCATTCATCGTTGGAATCCATTTATTTGAGTCGGAGCCAATTACTCCCAAACTGACTTTTAGAGATACCGACACGAATCCGACCCTTGTGGCACTCAGGAAATCGAACTCAGGTATATCACGCCCAAACAAGCACATGGCATTAAAATGTTACTTGTCGACTAGTGATACCGCTATGCAAGCAAGCCGAGTCATCAACACGACTGAATTCCACTTCGTCAACCCATGAATATGTTGTTGGTGCATAGTACGGTTCGCACTGGTTAGCAACTTAGCATGCGACTAGTCGCGTCCTATTTTGTAGTTACCTTGCACTTATGCAACAAAAGAAGGCAGTAGCCAAGGTTTCTGCTTCCAACTCCGAGCTCCAAACTGATCACACCTTTGGCATACACGCCTTCTCCGCCTTCGAACACATTGAGCAACATATTGGGCCTTATCAATTAACTATAATCCAATTGCAATCTCTTGAAGACCGAATATTGCATCGGGTTACCGACAACACCGCGATGAACCATCATTCATTCGCCCCAAAGGCTGGATGGTGCTAGTATCTGAAATCCATTTGTCGTGCCATATCTTTGCCGTTCGGCCATCACCAATACGTCTGATAAGACCCTCCTCCTTCAGAACAATTTCTTTCCCTCCTTTGGAACAATTCCTTCCATGGATAATGGCACGCCACACCGGTGAGGCGCCATTTGGGCATCCAATACACAAGAAATTTCCATGGGTGTAGTAGCGTCCTCTTAGGACCTTTGCACAAAGGCAGTCATGCTTCTCCGACAACCTCCGTCCTTGTTTAGCTAACATGGCATCATTAAAAATTCCAATCCTAAAACCCCAAGCCACCATGCTATTTTCAGTACTGCAAGTTTATCCCAAAATTGCCAATGTACCCCTCTCTTGTCGCATGATTCAGCCCACCAAAATTGAACATAATTGTCGTTACTTTCTAGCATAACCCCTTTGTGAGATCAAAACAACTCATAGCGTAGGTTGGTAGAGTTTGAACCACTTATCCGCTAAGAGTTTCCTTCCCCACAGGACAATGTCTTCTCACATCACCCTTGAACACACCGAGCTCAGTCGTCCTGCAATGTGCACAAACTGTTTCTCTGTTATTCTACCCGAGGCACATGGTTTGAAGTAAAAAAAGAAGGTATTCAAATCTTGTTCAAAGTGATGCAACAACTTAAAACATTTAACATTTTCCAATATGTCCTATATCGGATTTGAACCGATGACTTATGCCTTACCATGGCATTACTCTACCACTGAGTTAAAAGGGCTTTTTATTAAAAAAATCATCAATGCATGATTCCAATTGTAAGACCGGTACCGTAGATTTCTTTCGGTGCGGCCTCTTGGTTTTCTGACTTCTCCGGAGGCTATGTTGTAAAAATCATTTGTCCGCTCGTCTAACCGAATGGCACATCACCAACATTTTTCACTAACTTGTTCTATTTCAGAGAAACAAAAAAGACAAATTACGTGGAGACCTTCTCGTCTGTATCAGCATCACGACTGCATGTTAAATCTAACGGCAGGACGCCCATAGTGTCTGGCCAAGCTTCAGTTTCTGAAGGCGCATTGGAACCCCAATGGGCAGCTCCGGCAGATGGGTGTCTTAAGGCAAATGTGGACGCAGGTTGGGATGAATCGACAAAGAAAGCGGGACTTGGTGTTATCGTCAGGAATCATAGGGGTGGTGTTGTGCTTTCTGAGTGGAAATTTATCCCATTTTGTGCGAGCGCTGAGGAGGCTGAAGTACTTGCATGTCTCGAGGGCCTAAAACACCTGCTTACTATGCAGTGTGACACGGCAATCGTGGAGTCAGATTGTCTCCGTGTAGTTCAAACACTGTCTGCCGGTGGCCATGATAAGTCCCATAGCTGGAGTCTCTACCGTGAAGGAAAGGAACTGCTGAATGTCTATCAACATATTTCTGTCTCAAAGGTGGATCGAGTGAGTAACTGTGTGGCGCATGCATTAGCACAATTAGGCAGATCTGGTACGAGTGGTGTTTTAAGTGGTTCAGCGCCGGTCTGCGTGTCCGCGCTAATCACAGGTGATTATTTTACGAATATTTTTGCCTAATTAATAAAGCTCACTGATCTTTCAAAAGAAAGACAAAATTTGATGAATTTTATGTTCACATATATTTGTTACATCTTTTGTTTTTGTAGCCACATATTACAGTTTTTGCCCCCCAAATATTTTTGTGTGCCATAGTATAATCTTGCACTAGACTGTTCCTTTTCTGTAGATTTTTATATTGTAATCTGGTATGATAAACAGATGAAAAAAATAGTAGCAACGTTGAAGTCTAGCACATACAAGTATCAGACGCTCGTTCTAATCCTTTTGCAAGCTAGGCCCATAAAACTGAGAGCTATTATTGTCGTTGATACCGTTGATCATACACACACACACATGGTTCACACTTTTCTTAGTAGGTGACCTGCATTTTTTATGGTTTATTTAACTTGAATATCCCACGCAAGAACAAAACTAATTTGAAGATAAGAAGTATACAAATAAGAAGTATGCGGATGACACGATCATCATGATCCAGCCGGACGATCTGGCAATTGCCAATCTAAAGTTCATTCTGATGTGCTTTGAGACCATGTCCGGCCTACGGATCAACTTCCACAAGAGCGAGGTGCTAGTTTTGGGGACTAGCACTGATGTACAAGTGAGAGTTGCACATATGCTCAACTGCAAACAGGGCACTTTCCCCCTTACCTATTTGTGGCTACCCATTAGTGATCACGATCTCACCGCTGGGTTTTTTTTTTTTTTGAACAAAGACCTGAGCTTTACTGAGATTAGGTAACAGCATTCATACATTCTCGCTCGACCAGCGCCTCCACGCAGGAAAACCGGCAAAGTGGCTAAATGGGAAGACCCATGGATGGGTAAACTTATGTCTGCGGTTGCACGGGTAACCCTTACCAATGCCTGCCTATCCAGTTTGCCACTTCACGCGATGGCTGAATGTCTTCTCGGTGACGAAGTCCATCACACGTTGGACAGACATTGCTCCCGTTTCTTTTGGGAAGGAAACAGAACCAAACACAAATACCATTGGGTTAGATGGGATGCAGTCTGTAAACCTAAGATCTAGAGGGGGGGGGGGGGGGTCTTGGGATTATGGACACTAAGCTCATGAACAAATGCCTGATGGCAAAATGGATTTGGAAAATCCTATCTGGGGAATCGGGCTTGTGGGTCGATATCCTGAGAGCCAAATACCTTCAGACAAAGGACATTCTCACTGACTGTCATAGTGGAGGGTCCCAATTTTGGATGGCGCTCCAAGAGATTAAAGATCAGATCTGCTTGGGAGCAAAACACCACATCCAAAACGGCAAATCTACCAGGTTGTGGATTGACTGGTGGCAGGAGTTGGGCCCCTTAAAGGATCGCTAACCTGCGATTTTCACCATTACCACTGAGCCAGGGGCTACGGTGGCTCAGGCCCTCCAGGGAGGCGCGTGGCACATTCCCTTCGTCGGACGCTAGGCAACGAGAAATGGTCGATTAGGATAACCTCTAGAGGGAGCTGTCAAATGTGACCCTCTCTCCTGACGGGGATGCCCTTACTTGGACCATAGAACCTTCGGGGAGGTTCTCGGTCCGGTCTTTGTATAACAAACATAATTTGAAAATGTGACTCGTAAGAAAAAGTAATACTACTAAACATCTAGTAACATACAATCCACAAAAAATGTGCCCGAAAAGAATGATACGGTCTCAAGATGTTAGTTGCTGTTGATGACTACTATTAGTTATTAACAGATTTCCTTTTGGGATGATAACATTCGATGCAAGTAGTATGTTCCTGTACAGTTGGTATGTCCCATACGGGACCTTAACTGCGTATTGCCGACGTAACATCAACATCGATCGTAGATAAGCAACATTTTCTATTTCGAGATGGGTTTTTCTATGCACGATACACCTACACGCTTACTTCTTTTAGATATTTTGTTGTATCAATTTTTTCTAAAATAATATATGCATTGTACAAAAGTTATGTTTTTCGGTGAAGCTGGAGGTTACCCGCAATTTGTTTTTGAAGGTTAATAAGTTGTGCTATTTCAGAGAAACAAAAAAGACAAAATTTGTTATATTCACATATTTGGTACCTCTTTTTTTTGTAGCCACGTATTACAATTTTTGCCCCAAAATATTTTTGTGTGCCATAGTATAATCTTGCACTAGACTCTTCCTTTTTTTTGTAGATTTTTTATTGTAATTTGGTTTGATAAACAAATGAAAAAATAGTGAGGATGTAGGTGCTGCATATGTACTTATGTAGCGACATTGAAGTCTAGCACATACGAGTATCAGACGCTCGTTCTAATCCTATTGCAAGCTAGGGCCATAAAATGGAGAGCTATTATTGTCGTTGATACCGTTGATCATACACACACATGGTTCACACTTTTCTTAGTAAGTGACCTTCATTTTTTATGGTTTATTAACTTGAATATCGCGCGCAAGAAGAAAACTAATTTGAAATTAAGAAGTATACCCATGGGAATGTGTATTAACTTCGAAAGAGAACGCTACTATCTGCGAAAAATGAAAATATGACTCGTAAGGAAAGATCATACCAAACTTCTACTTATAGTCACATACGATTCACCAAACACATGCAGTAGAAAGAATGGCACAGTCGTTAAAATATACACATCAGATAAATTTCTAAAACTAATTTACCAATTAAAGTTGACAACCCATCTTGTAAAAAACTGCTATTTAGAGGGCGGGATGCAAAAAATCCACCATAACAGAACTTGTAAATGCCCATGTCCCGTATTTTTAAAAATAATATTCTAAAAACACCCACTTGTCCCGTAAATGTGCAATCGCTATGTCCAAACGGGCCTTAACTGAGTATTGCTGGTGTTGGCTGCAGACGTATCATCAGCATTGATCGTAGACAAGCAACGTATATCTTCTGGACCACTGCATACCTAGCGATATTGAAGTCTAGCACATATCACAGACTCGTTCTAATACAAGGCCCATAAAAAGAGAGCTATTATTATTGTTGATACTGCTCTGATAAAGTGATAATGCACACATGGTTCACATTTTGCTGACATGTGAGTTTTGATGGTTTATTAACTTTGATATCCAAAACATTTTATAATTAGGAATAAAGGCAGTAACTTTGAACAACCCGCGTAAAAGAAAATTAAGTTGAAGATAAAAAAATATATCGATGGGCATGTGTACTAACTTTGAAAGAGAATACTACTCCGGAAAAAATATGACTTGTAAGGAAAGGTCATACCAAACACCTAGTAACATCCGATTCATGGATAGTTTGTTTACATCTAGAGATTGTACTCAAACATGTCTATGTTTTCCACGCTAAACGAGGATGATGCTTTTCAAATAGCACTAGTATGTTTCGCTTTGAACCATATTATCATTTTTGAAGTAGTAATAGCTATATTGAACCATATTTTTAATTCGTGGCACCATGAATCCAAATTATAATTTGAACCAGATTTTAGTATATGACGAAGTGTTTTGCTCATGTAGGATCATGTGTCACTCCTGATTTGGGATGTGGTTTAAAGCAGAATGAAGTAATAAAATCGTGTTCAAAGTGGCGCGATAACTTAAAATGTTGTTCAATATGTGTCGCTCTGTCTTAAATGCATGCTTCCAAGTGAACGTGCTGTTTTTTTAAGAGTAACATACAGCAAAAATTTAGTTTTTTTAACTACAAAAGTTTCCTTTTAATCGTATGGTTAAGTTTTCCTTTACAGTTGAAGGTTCAGGTAATTCAAGAAAGTTAAATAATAATAATAATACGGTAAGTTAAGGACACGGGTAAAAAAAAATCTAGTGAAATGTAAAAATAAGCTAAGAGCATCTCCAACCGGAGTTGTCAAATTTGGCCCCCAAAGTGTCCGCGGACACGTCCGGACGTGTCCGCGGACAACGACCGGACAGACCCCAAAAAGGTGTCCTACAACCATGCCCCCCCATATCACATCCTCAAAACCATACTAGCCATGCAACGTAAATAAAGAACGTAGATCATCGGAGCTCAAATGCAGCACGGATTGCATAGTTCGATCAGAGCTCATAGTTCGGATTACATACATAGTTGGGCTAAACTAAATATAGACAAATTGTAGCAAAAGTAGGCAAACCGGCGGCGCCGCCATCATCTCTGTCCGCCGGTCCCTTCACCTCCATCGGCGGCGCTCACGCCGGCCCCTTCCCCTTGTCATCCGCGGAAGGGCGGTGGCGGCGCAGCAGCTCGAAGGCCGCGTACGGGTCGTCGTTGGAGGAGGCGGAGCTGTTGGAGCGAGCGGCGAGGACGACGCGGGTCTACTCCTCGGCGAGCCTGGCCGCGCGGTCGTTCTTTGCCGCCTCCTTCTTCGACTCGGCGATGGCGGCGTCGAGCATCGCCTTGTTCTTGCGGCGGAGGCGCCTGGCGTCCGTCTCCGCGGTCGTGTACGACCGCTCCAAGACGGCCAACGACACCGGCTCCTTCGCCGCGGCGCGCAATGCCCGCTCCGCCGCGGCGGGGTCGGCCTTGCGGAGCTGCCGGAAAGCCTTCCCCTCCGTCTCCGGCGCGCGCATCCGCTTCGAAGACGGCGGGGTCTTCGGAAGAAGGCGCCATCCGCCGGCCCCGTCCGGCAGAATCTTCCACCCAGGTGGAGCTTGGAGGGGGGGGGGGAGGGCGGGGAGGCGCAGATCTTACCGGAGCGGAGCGCGGTGGAGGAGCCGATGACGCCGCCATAGATCCCTCCGGCATTGCACGGCGCCGAACCGGCGCAAGCTCGGACCAGCGGCTGCACTGGCCTCCACTTGGCGGCGCCGCCGCGCTCGATCTGTCGCGGCCGGCCTCTTCAGAGATTGCTCGACGGCAATGCGGATGGCCTCCGCCTCCGCCGCGTCCACGGGTTCCGATGGCGCCGCCGCATCCGAAACCTCGTCCTCCGGCTCCGAGCCCAGTCGATGGATGAGGAAGACATTGCGCCGGCCGCTCGAGCGGAGAAGGCGAGGTGGCGGTGTGGGGACTGGGGAGTGGAGTGAGGTAGGGTTAACCGGTGGGGTTATTTGTGGGGACGGAGCTGCCACGCGGCGGAAGTCAGCGGCGACGTCCGGCCGTTCAGCGGCGACGGTCAGCCTCCCTAGTGGGTCCGCTTTGTCAGCGAGTAAGGGGCGACGCGTCCGGGCCGCCCCAAACCCGCCCCAGATTTGGGCTGGGTTTGGGGTGTGCCGGACCGCCCGGTCGTTTCGGATGGCTATGGGGGCCGCGCTTGAGTTTCCGTTTTTTGGCCAAATAGCCTCCGGACCGTCCGCCGGACATTTGGGGTGGGCGGCCTCCGCTTGGAGATGCTCTAAGGACACGGGTAAATGGGGAAATGTCCTTTCTCCCGGCACCACCGTTCGTTCCTCCAGAAGGACCTGTCCTGTTGGGAACGCGGCAGGAGATCCCGGACAAACTCACGAGTCCGGCGCCTCGCCCGTCGAGCCGCCGCCCTCTCCTCGCCAGCGCCGGGGAAGGACCGCCCAGGCCCCTTCTCTTCCCCACAGAATCCGCGCCACTCACCTCCAAGGCTACGGAACGCTCCCCTTCCGTCTCCCCTCCACTGGGCAGGCGTGCAGTGCGCAAGGCGATCCACCCTGGCTGCCGATCTCCCTGCTGCTGGTATGGAAGCTCTAACTAACGCAGCTCGCTCGGAATTTGCCGAGTGTCCGGTTGCTAATTTGTTTCCCGGATACCGCATTCGCCTCGTTGATCGATCCGGAGTTTGATTTGGTTGTTCTAGTGGCAGCTCGTTTCCCCCAAAAATTTGGGGACTGAACTGAGCCAACGATTAGTAAGAGATTCTGCGATTCTGTTAAATTAGGTAGCTATGCGCCCTCTTAATTTGGCCGCACGGTTGTAGAGCTTGGATAGTTTCGTCACGAGTTCTCGGGAAATTGATAACTGAAGCTTGTACTTGAGGCTCTGGGGTGTTTTTTTTTTCAAATAAGAATGTCCAGTCCTTATCATTTGCTGACATATTCCTGTGTTTTTATTGTGCATAAATGCTCTGTTTGTAGTAAGAAAATTAATCAGATGCAAAACGACATGAGTTACATTCACATCAGATTGTATATCGTCATTTCTCTGCCATCGTAGCTAGGAATATTCAGTAAGGACTCCTGTTTTCCGGTCTGATCCTCCATAGATAACCCCGTCGTTACTATTGTAACACCACAGGCTCTCACAACTTTACTGGCTGTAACCTTATGCATATTTCTTGCCCGTCAGATCCATTTCCTGCTTGTTAGAGAGACGTGGTTTGTAATTGTTGATTAAGCTGGTGGTAGTGGTACATGCAAATAGCAGGGCTTGTGATCTGATTCTGCTCATGCTTTGTAGGAATGACTAATTTTGCCAAGATTTTCCAGTCTTCAAGCAAGCCAGAGAGTGAAAAGAAATACCAGGGCACGTTGGTTGCTTCTCCAGCAAAAGCCATTTCACCCAAGACCATAAAGCATATCGTGCCAAAACAGTTGATCTTGAACAGGGAGTCGACAGGTCAGGTGGCATCGTTTTTGGTAAAGGTCATTGCTCTTGAAGTAGTGAGGAGGATTTCTAAAGCAAGATGTCCCTTTATATGGAATTATATTCAAGCATTGCAAGTTCTTGGATATCCTCCATTTAGATGGATTCAACGATGGGCACCACTCAAATTCTTCGTGCAAGGCATTCAGGTAATTCTTATCTTAGCACGTCAAGGCCTGAATCATTTCAAATTTCCAAGCTGCGCATCCCTTTTTTTTGTTACAAAATTAGACGTGCTTTTGCAAACTGTGAGCTATCTGAATATTTTGTTAATTCATCTGTGCATGAAAATAAGTGAAAGAACAGTTCTCTTGCTATTATTTTATTTATTAAAAAGACCTCAGTGTAGTGATCATAAACTAGACCAGAGGGGGAAGGACCCTCGGTTTAAGTGATTATAGCACTGTTATACTTAACCACTGGTACTATACTTGCAAACTGCTACCATAACCTGCTTGATATTTTGTCGAAAAAAAAAACTGCTTGATAGTCTGTGACAAAATTAAGTATACTTATCTATTATCTTTGTACTCACCTTAGTCGTCTGGTTAGTCCATCCTATGGATTTAATAGATTTGTATCTGTGACCAGCTGAATGCCCACGTGTAGTTAAGGAAGTAAAAAAAAACCAATCTGGTGGAAACACCAGAAAAACACAATGATATCAAAACTGACTCAGGCTTGAGAAAAAGTCAGACATCTTGCAAATAGAGAAACAGTGTAAATAATCATACTATTACATATTTATTAAAACTCCCAGAACAAGATGGTGGAGATTGTGTAGAGCTGGTCCTACTTTTCAGCAAGTCACTTTTGGTGAAGGGGAGGTGAAATAGCACACAGTTCCTATCTTTATTGAATCAAAGATTGTTTTATGTACCACAATTTGAGTCCAATACATGGCTATAACCATGCTAGGTTCAGGCTCACTCAACCGTCAGTGCAAATACTGACCTATTGGCTCTGAGTTTGGCATAGAGTTTCTTTTGGCGTAGTTTTTGTTGGCCCCTTACTCTGCAGTCTGAACTTCTTAAAGTGTCTGCTGGACTAAGACTCAGGGAGAGATTAAGAAGCTACAGAATAAGCATGTCTGTAGTTTCTCTTTCCAATACACTTTAGCATTAACCCTAACAATATATATTACTGTAGAGCATGTCAATCAATTCATGTGATGCTGTGCTCTTTTTTTAGCGAAATGTGATGCTGTGCTCATGTATGCTCAGTTAAACCTATTAAAATTCTATTGAGTGGTTTTGGTGTTTTAATCTTAGCTTTGTTGAATTGCCCAGTTTAATACATTTTCTCTATCACATTTCAAATCCCTTGTATATTTCTGTGATTCATTAGTTATTTGTTGAATCGCTATTATGACAAACCTGCTTTATGTTCTTTCTCACAAGCTATTTGTTTTAGTGATAATATATTTCTGCCTGTTTTGCTTCTGAGCACTGATGATTTTTCTTCAATGCAGAAATTATCCACACCATTGCTGTTTCTATCTGTCACATCAACATTGGGCGATCTGTCTTCTAAGCACGATGATGAACCTAGTAGGACTACAGGAGCTCCTGAACTTCCTGCTGAATCACATGAAACAGCATCAACTTCTGAAACAAGGTAGATTAAGAGTTAAGACTTCAAGAAGAAACACAGTAGTGTATTTTTATCAACTCATACCATGTTAGTTTCGAGCAGATATAATGGCAATATTAAGAAAGTATGGAAAGAAATTTGTTTTTAGTTTGTCTTTAGTCTTACTCCCATATAAGGAGCTGGTAGTGGTTGGCTGTTTGCCATGCGATCACTCCCTCACCAGAAGTAACTTTCTGACAAGTGGGACCATCTCCCCATCTTATCTGCCTTGTTTTTTTGTGTTAAATTTTCTGTAATATGATTATTGTCTATGGCCTCCTTATTTGTAAGCTCTTTTTTTTTCTTTGAATTGTATGCCAACTTGTATGAATCCGACATGATCTGCCACAAGATTGGATTTTACTTCTGTTGCATTGCACATGCATTCAGCTAGTATTTGATGATGTTGTTTCTGCTTGTTTCAGGGAGGACGCTGATGGTGATGACACAAAGGATATTGTTGTTTCTGAGAATTGGCTGGTGCTACTTTTGAAGGAACTTGAAAAACAAGGCATCACTTTGCCTGAGAGGTGACCTTCTACTAGCCTATTTGAGATTCATAATAAGAAATACATATTTGCACTGCTAGTCCTTTAGTGTTACTATAATGGACTACAGCTGGGAGGGGGAGTAGTGATATTATCCTGCACTTCTGAATTTTTTAACATGGTTATTTAATAAAGATGGAAACTTGCAAAGATATTGAAAGAAATTTGGGTTATGTAACTTTGTTATTGTCTACACTATCTGCGGTCCGGTTTGAGCTGGTCGTAGGTACTGTTGGTGGGGTATTTGGAGACAAAAATAAACAAAGTAGTATGTTTTTAACACGATGTTAAACCTTTTCTTTTCTTTCCATTCCATTCAGTTTTATCTGGAGTTGTATGGATCTATATCAGAAGACTATTTACATGTTGTTGTTTTGGCAAGCATGTTAAGAATCTTGCGTACATGCAGCAGCGAGATGCCATGTAGCTGATAATTTATCTGGTGTATGTTTCAGGTTCAGTGAGGATGAACTACGCAGATTTCACATTGCCTCAAATGGTGACTTTTCAAGCTTGCTCTCTTCAGTTAAGAAGACAATCCGCTGGAGGGAAACTTTTCACATACTAACATTGCCAGAACTTGAGAAATGGTCCCATTTGGTCTTTTGGCATGGGTTTGACACTATGCTTCGGCCTTGTTTAGTAATCCGCCTTGGACTTGCATGCTCTAGTATAGCCCCTCGTGATAGGCCTCGTTTTGGGCAAGCAGTAGGTAATTTCTCATCCTAGCCTATCAATTTATTCCTTAGGTGAGATATTTTCCTTTTAATATTCCATCATCAGTTAGAGCTTGGTAACATGGGCAACGGATTTCTTGCTCACGCTTCTTTCTATGGACCTTTTTTATTCTATCATGCTGCCTGTTAGTAGCACTTAATCCGCAATAAGGAGCACTTAATATGGAGGATAACATAGCATCTTTTTCAGCAGTTATTTTTTCAAGATCTTCTTATCGTTGAGAAGTTAATTAGTTTTCTGGTTTACTTACCATTTCAGAAGCATTCTCCTTCCTCTTTTGAACTTGTAGTAGCGGTCACTAATCACTACCATCTTTCTTTTCAGTTTCTCAAATTGACCATGGAACTATACATTTGACCAATGAAGAAGATCCAAGAATTACTGTTTTGCTGGATTGCCATGGGATTTCTCCATTCAGATTTCCGATGCAAATGATGAGGTCATTTGTCACCATTGTTCAGGAGAACTATCCAAATCGTCTTGGAGTATTATTTGTTGTCCGTCTTCCTCCAGTTGTCAGAGTTATTGCACAGACTTTTATCCAAGTAAGGTTACCATATCTTGCCCTAGTTCTGCAAATGCACACGATCCACGTTCGAAGATGTGTGCAATTGTGGCAAGTAGCATATTTGAATAACTGGCACCCTCTATTACTCTTTTTTTGCATCAACCATATAATTTACAAACTTCCATCATCAGCTATGTCTGTCTTATGTAGATAATCACCGGGTCTTCCTGATCTTGTTTGGTTAGTGTGTCATGGTTTGTTAAATGTACATGACTGCTAAATTTCCAAGTCGTACAGGCTGCGTATATGATTTGGTGCCAAAATTTGCCTGTCGAACACTTCTATTGGACTTGTGGCCACCCCCAGATTAATATTCTATCAAATTTGGGTACCCATTTTTTGATACATTCAGGCAAAGCTGGATGAAAGCCTGAATGAGCACTGTATGCCCTGCTGGATAGTAGCATTTTACGGTACTTACTAGTTCTTCTGAAAATTCTGTGCAGCTCCTGAACCAATCCACAAAGCAGAAGCTGCGTTTCGAGGGAGAATCATACCGCAAGACCCTAGCCGAGTTCTTGCAGGTTGTGCCGGCTTTCCTTGGCGGTAAGTGCGACTGCTCACGATGCAAGAAGCCTCGCGATAGTTCACTAATCCAGGCAGGGGAGGGGAGCAGGAGCAAGAGCCACCTCAGCACCGGCTCCAGATCACCAATCGCAGGCATGGACTTCGACGAGGAGGTGGAGCTTCCATCCCCTTACACCTGCGAGAACGCGATAAGGGCTGCAATAATCGGCATTCTGATGGTGTGGATCTTCATCGCGTTCCTCGCCGGGATGAGCGACCCCCAGCCTGTTGCTTAGCCTCCTGAAACAATTGGTGGTTCACAGAACTGCCTATTGGTGCCGTAGCATTAGCATATGTTTGTTGCTAGGTGTTGTTTTTCGCATCAGTTCTTCGTCAGGGTTTCCTCTGCAAGCCGGCATGTAGTGGCTGCTTCGGCATATAGTAAAGATGAATAAAGTTGGTGTGTGCAGCAGTGTTATGGTTCTCACTCCAGTGTTATTTGTATGCTCTCTTTGTACCAGACTACTACTGCTGCTACTCCACTGTTGTGTTGTTTCGAAGTGTATATTTTTGTAGCATTGATCGTGGGCTCATGGCTGTGTCTCCCGTCCTAAAGTTTGTTGTTGCTGCTATATTTTTAAGTTTGCTGATGGGTAATTAACCATGCCTCGTGTTTTGGTCGTCGTTTGCAGCAGCCAGCTTGACGTTCAGACGACGAACAGCAGCTGAAGCGCGAACATCGCTCCTTGAACCCAAAACGAAGCAATGCTGTCTGCCCTCAGGATCGGGGATGGTTCAGGCTTGTTTGGTTCAAAGGAATTCCATAGGGGTTTTGGAAGATTTTACTTTTTAGTATATTTTTGCTTGTAGGATTAGGAATCATAGGATTTTTGTCCATTTTGTATTATTTTCTAGAGTTAATCTAAGGGAAAAAAATCCCTTTGTTTCAACAGTCCTTAGGGTCTCTTTGATTTGCAGGATTCTCAAAACACGGGAACGGGAAACCATAGATTGTTGGGGCATGTCCTCTGAATCCTATATAATTAGAAAACTATGGGAATTTGGATCAAATATGTGTTTGAATACAGGAAAAATAAAATTAAACTTTTCCTTCAAAAGAGAGTGCAAGTAAATCCTGAGAATGATTTCTAAGAGTATAAATCCTATAAATCAAACAACCAACATGTAAATATTTTGCAAGGAATCAAATCCTCCACAAAATCTTTTGAATTTTCTTTAAATCAAAGGAGCCCTTAGAATAATTGTTGCGTTTTAGGCAACGTGCCTAATGATAACTATTACATATTCCCGTGTTTTTAATTCCTATGAGATTCAAACAAGCCGTGGCATCCTGAGAACCAAGAAGACCCTCATGGTGCATCGCGTAAGTAACAATTATTTTGACATTGTCATATCTCATGTATCATAAACATAATTTTGTAGCTATTTTGTCACGATCATGACATATATTTTGCTAGCCATATATTTTTAGGAAGCCATAATTATCCGATGTAGTTATAGCAAGATTAGACAAGAATCAAATATTCACGCAGTCTTAGTCCCATAGCCTCATAGGCACCCCAGTGTTTGTGTAGCTAGTGTTTGTTCCGTTTTTTCTCACAGGAAGGATGCATATGTCACTTTAATTTTAATTAATCATTTCTTGCAAATATGCAATAGGACTACATTTCTTTATAGTTGTCCCGTTTTACGGGCTTTTGTACTGAATTATAGTTTATGCCACGCCGTGGTGCATCACTAAGAATGATCTGTGTCCATGGCGGATTGCTAGGGTTTGCCCTCTACCTCACTCGGATCACAATTTTTATGAATTATGTTTTATTTTATTTTTAGTTTTTGTTTCTTATGGTTCAAGGTATTTTGGTGTTAGCTTACATACATATTGAAGATATCGCTTGGCGGGATTAATTATCTCCTTTAGTTGAAGGAAAAACTACATAAGTTATTGGTTTACTCCTGCATTTGCTCACCTCATCGCTCCTCTCTATCGGTCTCATCTCACCGCTCTGCACCATCTAAGCGGCTAGAGAAATCGACACAAGAGAGTACCACCAAACCGTGGTTTCTCGCTTTTGGTAAGGAATATAATAATGTAGCGGTGTCGCGATGATATGAGAATAGAGGGGTAGAATGCCGCTTTATGGATGAGGTGACCGAAATGGTGAGAAGAGAGTGTAAGCGAGGGGGGAATGGTACATCATATTTTAGACGCAACGATGCACGACAACTTCTAAATTACGTTAAGAGCCTTATGCTATTTTTTCGAATGAAGCTGCAACTATAGTGTTTTCTTAACTGTAGTATAGTTTTTGAAGTGTTTTAACTGCAAGTTTAGTGTTGTTGATGATGGTTTACTTACCCGCTGACCGACGATATGCCAAGGCAGACGGTACACAGTACTCCAGCCTTTATCTAAAAAAAACACAGTACTCCAGCAGTACCACCGGCGTCTCCTAACCCTAGTACAGCGGCACAGTGTACCGGTCCTCTCCAGACTCCACCTACACAAACCCCTCCCCTCTCCGTCCGAGCGCCTCCCCGGACGCCGACGCCTTCCACCCCTCGTGCCCTCGCCGGACCACTCCGCCGACGGGGACTCCCCTTCTCCGACCTCCCGCTGCCGCCCCATCGCCCCTCGCCACCAGATCGGCCCATCCTCCTCGCTCCTCCTCCCGGGCCTCGGCAGATCTGCACGGCCGGCAGCCGACCCTACCCGACCGACGGTCCTCCCTAGCTACCATGGTATGTTCCTTAGTCTCTAGACCGTCTCATTCATTGCACGCAATCGCCGCTCGATCCGGGCGGCCACCCAGTGTGACTGGGTAGGCCAATGGACTACCCTGTCGGACCTCGCTAGGCTGCTTGCTTGTAGATTGGACGAGCTGGTTGGATTTTAGACCGCTAATCGCCCTCTAGATGCTAGGTTTCGCTTGATCATCGCATTGCTTACTATCGCCAATCGCATTCAAGGTACATGCCACCTGGTTCCAGCTTATATCTTGTATAGGGGTAGCAGAATCATGTGGAAACTAGGTTGTATGTTATGTTTGAAATTTATATAGCCGTTTCTCCGCGGCGTTATGCTTTTTCGGGAAAATGGTGAATCCCTGTCCCGACATGTGTCGGGCACACGTGTTTGTGTCCATGCCCGTGCAACCTAGGTGTTACTTGTTTCTGTTGCTAGAGCTTGCAAGGTAGGAAGATCTAGGTTACCATTACCAGATGTGTGATCCTTTTCCCTGGAGCTGTTTGGAGTCTGACCGTTTGGCGTTTGTTTTGGAATGCATGTGCTAGGATCAAGTTATGGTGAGTCCATCAACAAGCGACAACAGCGGCGGTGGCAAGAGTGCAAGGAGCAAGAGCAGAAGCAGAAGCAGGAGCAAGAGCAATAGTAGGAGCAGAAGCAGGAGCAAGAGCAGAAGTAAGAGCAGGAGCAGGAGTAGGAGTAGAAGTCGCAGCCGGAGCAGAAGCCGAAGCCCTCGGCGAGATAGACTGCGCAGTGAGCGTGCACCTTGCCGCAGCCGTAGCCCACCTCGTCGTGGCCGCAGCCCTCCTCGTCGTGGTGAACGTCGTGGCCACAGGTATGCGCCTGCTGATGTATTTTTGCTAGAAGTTTTCTTAAATGATCTTATGCTAACTAGCTTTACATTGGGTGCTTATGTTACCTAAATTATTCACTCGAATATCATCAACACCATCACATGCACACATAAAGTTGTATTTGGCTATCCAGTAGTGTATTGTTTGCGTGTCCTTCTACAATGCAGTATGGTTATCCACATATCAAAGCTACAACCTTTGGGAAAATAGAATGATGAACTAACATTTAATTTTATTTATTTTGGAAGTGTCTGTATATGTGTGGCGCTTGTACAGTTTATTTAAGTGACTATATTTGGTCAACTAGTGTTGGAGACATGTTCGCGTTCTTCTTAATAGCTTTTGGTCTGAGTAAGGTACTACGCCAATAGCTTTGCTTCAATAAACCATGCAGGGAAATGCATATCTGCTGTATTGTTTAATTAGGGAAAGTCAATGCTATTGGGATATGGTGAATAAACCATGGAAATCCCTAGACATATACATGCATAATACTGTTATCTTCAAAAGTGCTACATGGTTTATCTGGACCAGACCAACAGCTGACGTTGCTGCTCTGGTCAGTCAAATATTAGGGAAGAATATTATGTTATTTTTACTTGCGCCGCTGCTGCGACTTATCTCTACCTATGTGGCCTGTACCACTTACATCATGCCTACCTCTCCTCTCTTCCCTATAGTCTTTCTCCCTCATTTTGATGTGGCAAGTCATCTGCCCAGCCCATGCTAGTTGACCACTAGTCTCCACTGGTCAAAGTCTAATCGGCTTACCAATCTGGTCGAATTATCGGCCTCTGGTCATCAGCCTGTGCAGTCTGGAAGACTGATCGATGGTTGGTCAATGGCTTGTCAGCAGGGTCGATTTCAGCATGGGATGCTCTTAAAAGGAAATTGTTCATCTGCGGAATTTCAAGTTTCTACCAATAATGCTATAATCATGGACTACTGATCAACATCTAATCGGCAAGTCTGCTGACATGCTAATCTTGTCGAGCTGTCGGCCTCTGGTCATTAGCCTGGTCAGTCTGGATGAAAGATTGATGGGTTAGTCAATGGCTTGACAGCAAGGTGGATTTCAGATTGGGATGCTCTTGAAAAGGAAACCGTTCATCTGCGGGTTTACAATCCATTCAGTTTCTACCAATAATGCTAGAATCATGGACTAGCTGGATTCTGGGGAAGTCTGTCAACTGTGTATCAGAGGTTCTCTCATAGTAGTTAGGAACAAATTTGCTAGATATGGAGGATTTGGATTGTTATTAATAGAAACCCGGATTTTTTCTACATTATTACTCTGGTATCAATCTAAGAAACAAGTGGAACTTGGCATCAGGAAGTATGGATTGAATGTGATACTTCCGTGTTCCTGCATTACGTTATATTTGTAACAACTATCACATAAGCAAAAGTGCTTCATCAAACCTTACTTTCCAAAGCATGCATAATGGTGCAGATTTCCCACCAGCTGTAACTAGTAGAACACTACTTTATAGGTTTACCAAGGTGTATTTTACTGTCAGTAGTGCATAGAAGCACATCAAAGAGCAGAGACCTAAATATGAGCACACACACTGGATTCCACTGGAAAAGGGAAACTGCTCTTATCATTTATCTCGTTATGCTCTTTCTTAGCAAGTTATGGAAATATTTTACTTTGTCATCATAGTATATCTTAAAGCCTTTGATGAAAAAAATCCCATGTTTAACTTGAACGATTTTACAGGGATCTTATATGCAAGAACTGCAGAAGACCTGGCCACTTCGCTAGGGATTGTCCGTCTGCTTCTACCTGCAATAACTGTAATCTGCCAGGGTAAAGTCAACCTTCAGCACCCTCTTAACGTGTTTGTAGAGTTGACTCATTTCATTTATTTATTTATTTTTGAGGATCAGTATGCAATTCTTGATTATTGCTTGTTCCTTTTAACTTTTTTTTGCTATATGTTATCTTTGCAGGAGAAGTATTAAGAAGTTAGACCATAACTCTAGTTTAAATGTAACTTTTTGACAGGCACTTTGCAGCAGAATGCACTTCTAAAACTGTTTGCTGGAACTGCAAGAAGTCTGGGCACATTGCTACTGAATGCAAGAACGAGGCCTTATGCCACACTTGCAGCAAGACGGGGCATCTGGCACGCGACTGCCCTTCCTCGGGTTCTAACGCCAAGCTATGCAACAACTGTTTCAAGCCAGGCCACATTGCCGTCGACTGCACCAACGACCGCGCCTGCAACAACTGCCGCCAGCCAGGCCACATAGCCCGGGAGTGCAACAACGATCCCGTCTGCAACCTCTGCAACGTCTCGGGGCATCTCGCCCGGAGCTGTCCAAAGACGTCGACCCTGGCCTCGGAGATCCACGGCGGCCCTTCCGCGACATCTCGTGCCGCATGTGCGGCCAGCCAGGGCACATCAGCCGCAACTGCATGGCGACCGTCATCTGCGACACCTGCGGCGGGAGGGGCCACATGGCGTACGAGTGCCCGTCCGCCAGGGTGTTTGACCGTGGCGTCCGCCGGTTCTGATAAACCGCTGCTCTGTCCGTGGCACGACGTGTCACCGTGGATTCGGATGGCTGTGTGGTGGTGGGGGCTGAATTTCCTTCCTGTTTAGATAGCTCGGTGAAACCCTTTTCGTGTGGTACATACTCTTTGCTCCCTGGAGGTTGTTGTGAAATGGTTTCTTGTAGCGCTATGTACTCTGCTGAACTGGGCCGAGAAAAAGTCGTTTATATCAACTGCTGTGGTTTAGACCAGATTATATGCCCTGTCACCTTCACAAGAGTTCATCTGGGCTCATTTTTGTTGAGGTGGTCTGCGGCCTGCCTTGTGAGTTGTGATCTGCTGAATTGTTCTGCGTAGGGTTGTTAGATGCACGTGGTGGGTGAAGGTTTGTTTTGGGTTCCAGGTATTTGACTATGCTGGCTTTGGTTGTTTCCTGTTGCTGTTTTATCATATCACGAGACAAGAAAAGTTGGCTACTGCTCCAGTAGAATGTCTTGAGACTAAGGTGGGTAGAGAAGTCAGGTGAGATGATCATCGGATTGCCAGAGAAAGTGGGAAGGGGAAATGAATATGAAACCTACGTGGTGGACACGCCTTTGTTTGGCCGATCATCTCATGATTGGACCTGGAGGGTTACGTTATCTAGCGTGGAAACACCGAATTATTTGCTTCATGCCCATGTCGTGCATCATTGTCAATTTGTAATCGTGGCTGCTATGATACGGTTCGCCTTTCCATCAGCTGATCAGCATAGCCTATTTGTATACTTGGTCGATTGGCACCGTCAAAATGGGGTCATGGTGTAGTTACGGACTTACGGTATGTTTGGTTTGTGGCCAAAATATACCTTACCGATCTCTTCGGCTATGACCAAAATGTTGGTGCTTTTGGTTGGTTGCCAAACTTTTACCATACCAAAATCTCCGTACTCTCGTTCATTTAGACCAACTCGTAGGCACACAAAACATTCGCCAAATGTTTGGTGATGCAACCTTGGGCTCCAACAAAACCTACAGCAAGTTATCACATCAGTCTACATTTTACCCAGCAAAAAAGTTCAGGAGACAGGAGATCCTACATGCCAGGGGATATCCAACATGCAGACATGCCTCATGTGGAAATACTGAATTGACACCAGTGCTGTCCAGCTTAGATGAAACCAAACAGAACATTTAGTTATTTATAATTGTAACTTGGAACAAGTGCAGCATACGCCCAACATATAAAGGGGCAGGACAGATTACATGATAGAACCAAATCTTCGTGGTCAGATGGTAGGTAGCCCAGCCACGGAGACATTTCGGACACGGTAACAAACCGACAAATCATCAAGAAAGTTTCAAGAGTCACACCGCCAAATCTATAATGACATAAATCCATATCGCGAGGGTGTCGAGGGGCAGGATGGTTGCCTAGCACGCGAGATCTTTGATGCGGTCTTTCATGGCATCGAGGCCGATCTCGGCAGAATCGGTGGCCTGCATTTCGATCTGGATGCCGTTCAGGCCCGTCTTGAATTTCTGGTTAGAGCTCGCGTAGAGCATCTTGCTCCTCACCTTGGCACAGTCCGGGGACCTTTTCAATTCAGGCACAACACATCTCATAAGCAAATCAATCGGACCTTGCTGTAGAAATAACTAGGGAATGCAAGGAACAGAGAAGCAATACCAGAAGATGTAGAAGATCTTGCTCTTGGGAACGTCATCTTTGGTCATGTAGTCAAAGTCAAAGACTGCAAATCGGCAGTCATTCTCAGGAAGAGCTGCTGCGAAATCCTCGTAGCTTGTTGTGCGCTCCCCGAGAACATCCACGACAATCTCCTTGGAGTTCTCCAGCTTGTAAGTCACAAAACGGTGCAGCCTCTTGGCCTGGAGCTCGTTGAACTTGGTAACGCATTCGTCATTCACTGCAGCTCCTGATGACGCGTTCGCCTGTGTGCACAGAAGCAAAAATTCGAGATAAATACCTTGGCTACACAAACGATAATGCTGCCTGAACATTAACATAATAACTTGAGCAAAAATACAATTCAGGTATGCAGTTGTCATTGCTCTTCTGTACTTCATTTTAGATAATAGAAGACATTATGTGCACAGCCAGAAATGTACTGTACTACAATGCTATGAACTTAGAAATGCCAAGATGTGACATGTCACAAAAGCAGGAGCAACATATCCTGAATGCATGGCAGCCATCCTAAATCAGACTATGCATAGACTTTTCTCGACTTAATATGCATATACTTATTCAGAACCGGATACTACTGGTAGATCTCTATTCTTCTCAACCAACTAGTCTCTACCTAAAATAAAACAATTAGTCTCGAACATGTCCAACAAACTTCTCAAAACTGGTGTTTACTAGGCTGCAAATTACACTTCGTGTCTCAGTGGCAGATGCACGCCAGAACCAGCAACAGCTGCCTGCTAATCGCCAGAACCAGCAAGAGTTGCGCGGTAATCGCCAGATGCACGGTGACAGCAGCTGAGTTTCCACGGCCAATCGATCTCGCGTAGACTGGATCTACCAATCCCAAGCCCCTACGGCCACGGATCCGAGGAGCCACGCGACCCCCTCGCTACCCAAATCTCCTGCTACCTATTGCTCCTGCTCGCGCTGCTTGGGCCGAAACCGGAAGCACGCGCCGAGAGATCCGCGAGAAGGCCAGACGGATTCGCGCGATCCGGTCTAGCAAAGCTTTACCCGGCGAGACACCATCCCTCTCTAGATGAAGCGAGGAACGGCCTCGGTTTCCCCCGATCCAGCCCGGTTGCCCCCCAAAAGCACAGGGAAAATCGGCTACACGCCGATCTATCCGCGGAGCGAGCAGCGAGATCGGCGCGCGGAGAGCGCAGACGCAGAGGAGGAAGGAGGAGGAGGGCGCACGTACCATTGCTGAGCTCGGGAGGAGGAGGGAGGGCGGGAGCAGAGGGGGGAATCCGCCGGGGAGGGAGGGGAAAGGGGATGGATTGCTGCTGGGGTTGTGTGCTGAGCTAGAGTTGCTGCTCGCTCGCCCTCCTTTTGATGGATGGGGAGTCGCCTCCGATTCTCTCGGTTTGTGGTGCGGCTCGCAACGACGGGGTCGGGGTTCGCGGTCGCTGCCCGCCCACGCCTCGCAGGCCGTCGGATCGGGGGTTGGACGGACAGGATCACGCCGTTGCTGCTTCGGCGTGACAGGTAGTCGTCGTTTCTCGCGTCTGGTCGTGCGGGTAAAAATGTTCGTTAATCCAAAATCCATTTGCTATTTCTGAACCGTACACGCTTCCAAAAGTTCCATGACCGAGGTTGCGTACATAAACCAAAAGGGTGCCTACGGAACATTACTCAATTATCATATCTTTTGGATTACGTAACTGCCAAGATATTCATCTTTAAATTCTTAATAATGTGCACATAGTTTTTCAAATATGCTATATCCAAGACAATAAGCGCCATGATCGATCGAGGCGCTGAGCTGAACACCATGGATTGTGGTGTTGATTCACGTAGCCAAGTTGTTGTTAGAGTTTTTGAAGGAGGTTCTTTTTGGCCCAGCATTTTGAGAATGACAAATTGTCATATTCTCACTTTGGTGCTCGCACAGAGCGTGAAAGCTACCAAAAGTTGAGTTAACTACACATGAAATGAAATTTGCAACCACATCCATCATCCAGTTAACATTGCACATTTTGAAGAAACGGCTTGACCCCGACTTCGCTCTAATCACAAATTAGCCAAACTTTCCCTCGGTCAAGGATCGGTGGTTCTCGGTGAACAAGGATCACGGGAAGAGGCAAAAGGGTTTGTCATCTTTGCTAATGTACGCTTTGGAAAATTTAAAATGAAAAAAGAAACACGTTTTCCAAAAAATGTTGATTCCGAAGTACCAGTACCGAAGGCAGACTTGAATGCATTAGGTTGGGAAGCGGCCTAGAAGGTGCTTAAAGATAGGTGACAGTTGTGAAAACCAAGTTTAGTCGACTTGTCGGCAGCAACTGACCTTTCTTTCATCAAAAGTAGGAATGAAAGTTGGAATGCAGATAAGGAAATCTCTTTTCTTCTCTTCTACTCGGCTACGGACCTTGTATTTAGTACCTCTAAGAAAGATGATTATCCACCGTTAGTTAGTAATGTGGGTTGGCTTGGATTACTTAGTGTTGCGCGCCTAGGAGGGCAGCGCGCTTGGGATGCGGAGGAGCTATTATCGCCCAGCTCCCTAACCTAATGCGGCCGGACCGCAGGGAATCGATCATTCGACCACCTACCTACGCGCTATTGTGTGTGTGTGAGGATGCAGCCACGTTTCTACCTGGGATGCCTGCGGAGGGCTTCTGGTAGTGCTTAGTAAAAAAGCCATTCCGATATACTACTTTCCATTATGGGGGTGCGTTGCTATCAGAACGAATTCCAACTACCCACCCGGGCAGGCCTATGCTTTATTGTTTCTTGCGGGTCGCTTCATTATTTCTTCGAGAAAGGTCCAATTCAATGAAGAGAGGCGAAAATAGATATCAGTGAAGTAATCCCGGAACTCTATAAATCGTTAATAATTTATTCCATTTTGTTAAATATCGCGAATCTAGTGGAAAAGGGCCCCTCTAGAACATTCCTTTGAATGGAATTGTTCATTGGGTTCGACTTGTTGTTCTCCAAAATAGAAAGCTGTCTCTCATATGTTATTTTAAGGTGATTTTTTATTCTCGTTTTTTTTACTAAACGTATAATCTCCTTTCCGGGGAAGGGGTAACATAGACGGAGGCACATGTAGACAGATACAGACTTTTTCAATCTTTTGCCTAAGCGAAGTAGTAGTTGATCCCTCCGAGGTAAGGGCGAATCGAGACCGAAAGCTACTAATAAAATAGCATAATCTGAACACATAGCTGAACACATAGTTTAAGTAGAAACTGTTAAAGCTCCCTGGTCTCGAAACGGCCGGCTTTGGTTCAGCTCTCGGGGCCACCTTACACACTAATAAAATCGTCAGCTTCCTCGGCATTCGACTCAAAAGAATCGGTCATTAAAGCCGGGATGGATCCTTCACACACTAGGCCTCTCTCCAATTAATGTGTATTAAAGTTCCGGTCCATCTTATGAGGAAATATTGATACCACCTTCCACTAGTGTCATCACCAGCTGGGGCTTGTTGCTTTAGTAAAGATGGACTAAGAAGGACTTTTCCGATCCGAAGATTTCAATCCGTGCTGGACCGATCGATATACCAATAATAAAGTCTCCAGTCAACTGGTGGAATACATCGCATCAACCTGGGAGCATTAGCCGATCTGGTACATCAATACATGTTCCTATGCCCATTCCAATCTTGTCTAACTTTGCTAACTTCCCCTTCTCTACCCGTATCTTGTTCGTTCTGGAAACACGTCTTCCTATTCCATCTTTTCCCGAATCTCCCTTAACGGAAGAAATAGAAGCTCGAGAAGGAATACCACTAAAAACCTAGTTCGCTCTCAAATAAAAACCTAGTTCACTCGCTAAAGCATCCATGGCTGAATGGTGAAAGCGTGCAATCTCTTGCATCGAGAATCATCCTACTGGAGAACCTTCTTGCTTTGTCTTTCCCTTATCTTGCTAGCTCTATACCAGTGCTTGAAATAGGCATTTCTTTCAAGTGAAAAAGGTTTAGCTCCCTTTTTTGAGTGGGATGCAAAAGAAGGGTAAGAATAGTAAGGGATACGGTACTAGACTAACACTTAATTAATACTTAATTTAATATAAGTAGTTAAACAGTCAACTAGACTAACCTTTTTATGTATAGTACTTTACTGAATTAAAGTGGGCGAGCGGCCCGCTGGATATATCCAAATTCAAAGCCCATCAAAGACTCTCCTACATGAAAGGATCGGACCAGACAGGTGCAGGTAGCTCGACTGCGTTACCCGTGATTGAAACACAAGCTGGAGACGTATCGGCCTATATCCCCACCAATGTGATCTCCATTACAGATGGACAAATCTGTTTGGAAACAGAGCTCTTTTATCGCGGAATTAGACCTCGGAAGATTAACTGGAAAAAGGCCCTTGAACTTTTAAGGCTTGTTATCCTCTATTGTCCCCTACCATCTAAGGTTCGTTCTCTGGTCTATCATCTGCTCCGATTACTAAACTACAAATATAAATGGAATTTCTCGAATTTCACACAGGAGATCATCCTCAACAAGGCCTTGTGGGCTGCTGTTATGTTAGGTGTTTATGAATATGATTGGAAGGGGACTTAGACCCGATGGCCCTTTAACGGCAATGTACGTACCAGGCCAATCCATGAGCGTAACAATGACCGGGAAATTGGACGACGACCCGCCTTTTACGTGGGGAGGAAATGGAATCATGCATGATCAGTTATCAACTCCGTACTCTCTCCAATTAGACGTCAGTCGATTGCATTTATCCATAATCAAAGACCACCATGACCTTGTGTTAAATCCCCTTCCACCATGCATGGAACAAAAACGCACTCTGCTTAAAGAAGCAAAGAGGAGCTGTGCCAAAAAGTGCCATAGCATATATTATTGCTTGCGCAAAGATCGGAATCATACCTCTAGCAGGCATTGTCTTCTGTTACCTAAACAGCTGTCATTTCTACTTTACTGAAATAGAGACTTTCATTGATACTTGAACTATTGATGGGTTTTGAACTAGAGTGCGTCAACCTTCAATGCCAATCTTAAAGGCTCCGGTGTTCTATTCCTGCAGTTGGTAAAGCAAACGCCAAGATGTTTTCTTCGACGAAGTCGGTTTCTGCTACCAGGATCAAGCCCTATTGGCTAGTTGGCTAGATTTTTTGCACTTTCGTAGGAGGTTAAGTCATGCTTTTCTTCTTCACCTGCTCATCCCTTGCTTGTGGGAAGTGCCATCTCACTAGGTAGGACGGGCAGTTGGTCTTATTGCCCTGCATCATATGAGAAGGAGTTCTTCCACGAAATAGAGGTCGTCTATGGTCTTTGTGGCATTGATGGATAGTACTGGTCTGTTGTCAACAAATAGACTGGCTAGGTCACAGTCTGCTAGGTCTATTATTATTTTCCATCCTTTCTACCTAATATGACATGGTCCGTACGTTCTTTCTTGCTTCTACTTTGCCCAATGTAATTTTGAAGTTTGAATTGTTACTTTATTGCAGCAGACTCCTAAGTGTAAGGTTAATTCAGCCTCCTTTGGAGCGTTCTGATCTCGAAGAATTCGCAGGAAGCAAATGATATCACTTTCAGTTATCCAATCTCAGATGCATGTAGCATGACGACTGAGAGTTATGGGTGGTGAATTCTTACAACATGTGTGAATGTAACTATGTAACACACGAAATCAATGAAATATTGAAAAAAAAAAAGCTAAAGCTCGAGTGAACTAATCACACCACGTTAACAGAAAAATAGAAATAAGAATCCTTGTTACATTTGGCAACAGAAAAGGGAGAAAGCAATAGCAAAATTCAAAGCTTCATGTACTGGGTTCTTGATGCCTGAACAACAGTTCCAGTATATTTCTATTGTGCCTTAACTTATTCCAAGGCCATGTCACAGTAAAGGCACTGTAAAAAATATCATACATAGTGAGTGGGGTTGCTTGTACAAAACAAAAAAGCACCTTCTAAGCATGTTATGGATTGAACGAAAGCTGTAAAGATTCCTTAAGTCGGGAATGCCAATCTCTCTTCCCAAAATCAAGTGAAATCTGTCTTCATGAATTGGCTGAAACGATCATTCCACTCCGTATCTTCCTGAATGAAAGAAGGGCTTTAGAGTCAAACCCGTCTAGTAAAACGGTTATCCTGCGCCTCTAACATGGTGTTTTTAGCGAAGCCGAAAGGTAGTTCCGTCGGGAAAGAAGAATATCTCGTCATACCAACTATATGCTTTGTTCATGTCTGCCATTTCGTTTACGGGAATTGTAGTTCACAAGTGAAGCCTCCCATGAGTGACTAGTTGGGTGGTATATTCTAAATGGGTCAGTTATAAACAAATCCGTCTTTTACGGCCGATTGAGACTGTCTTCCCTAGAAATAGAACGCTCTTTGACGAGAAAGCCGTCTAGCACCTGTAGCTGGCTTGCTTCACGTCCCGCTCGCTGTTTGCTTACGAGTTTGGTAGCGATCCGAGAAAAGAACCGAACTCCTGGAGGGTGAAAGAAGAATCTCAAGTTGATACTCTGCCAAGGGATCTGTCCACAACTGGTACTTCACATGCCTTAGAAGTCGATTTGAATGAGAATGAATGAAATGAGCAAACGTTACTAGGAAGGTGAACTCGCTATCAAACTACTGCCTGAACATGTATGTGAGAGTTCCACTTTAGCTCCCTCAACACCAGGCGGGACGAGCAGCCCTATACCACGCGTCACTCGTCTGTCCTAGTTGGACAGATCACTTCAGAAAATCGTATAAAAATAAAGCAAGAAAACGGATGCGCAAGCGCAACGGCTTTCGCGCTAGTTGCTCAATCTGCATTATTTACCAACCCTTGATCATTTGTAATTTTTTTGTGAGAAGATCATTTGTAAAATTACAGCATAGGTTAACAATAGGTGTTTGGCGGGTGCTAAGCATTTGAGTTCTTTTTTTTCAAGGATATGCCTTGTCTAAGGCATATCAGGGTTCATAGAAGAAGTGCCAAGCGGCCAAATACATCACGGGCTTGACACATATTGTCCAGCGCGCACCCACGCTGCGAGGCAGCTATAACTCAACGCTGACTACTCGCGGTACCTCCACGCTCCGCACGGGTTTGTCGTCTGTAGCATGTTCGCCTACACTTTGTTTTTCTTGTAAAACTCTTCTTTGTTGATGAGATGAGCTAAAGATTTTGCCCGTGTTTTTTTCAACAACAAAAAGAACAGTACGAATGACCAGGTTGTGTGGAACGAGAGCGCGGATCTGGTTCAAGCTTCCTGTCGTGTAGAATAGTATAGATTCGAAGTTAAATAAACACGATCTGACCGTGATACGGCGTAGGGTAGTGCGCCGCGTCGACCGAATCTTGGCACAGAGCCTGTGGCCCAGCTGAAAAATATCAGGCCAACGGAACCGGAGAAAAAAGAAGCCGCCACACCGACCGCCAGCTACTGGTCTTATCCCACTTTTTTAATCAGATTCTTTATTCGCCCCTACGCTGTCGTGTCACGTTCAGGCGAGACACCCATGCCCCAGAGAGAGAGATTTTTAATCTCTTAAAATCTGTTTCTTTTGCATCAAAATAATCGTTTCATTTAGGGAAATCCACTTCGTCTCATAGGTGCATCTACACTCACTACCTAAAAAACGAATTTTCAAATGTCAAAAAATTTAAAACAAAAATTTTGGGTGTACAGATAAATATTCTATGTTCGTACAAAGAAAAATGGGATGAAAAGATATTTTGTGCGGCCGGTGTAAAAAAGACAAATCCCCGATGTTCAAAAATGCCTCTTCACGTAACATTTTTTCTCTTTTTATACCAGTCACACAAAATATCTTTTCGATGCGAAAACGTTTTTTATGGATAGACATTTTTCGTATGAACACCCAAAAATTTTGTTTTAAATTTTTTAACATTTTAAAATGCGTTAAAAATACATTTTACACAACAGGTTTATCTGCACCCGTGAATCAAAACATCATGTCCTTTCATTTATCTTTTTATTAGTACTGTTTATTATGCTGATCTGTGACCATTACTGCAGGTAGCGGTGCTGCGGTGCTAGGAGAAGAGAACTCCGCCTCCGCTCATGGCTAGGCTGGATTTCCACGTCGACGCACGACACTTGCATTATAAAGTCACGTCTCGTCACCTCTACCAAACAGAAAGTCATAAACCGGACAGGTCGATCACCGAATGATGATGATCATTATTCGTTTCCTTTTCTTTTCGGGACAGGAATTAATCAACCATGCAATTATTCTTTTTTGCGAAACACATTACAAACACAGGCGCTCACATACACGTGCACACGCTCACCTCTATGAACGCACGCACGCACACCCTACCTCTATGAGCACCTCCGAAATATTGAGCCGGCGGGTCGAGTCTTGAGATTGACGAAATCACCACAGGCGCCTCTCTGTCGACGGAAACGTCGCCTCCCACTGAAGAATATTCCGACTAAATGAGAAACACCAATGTCAAATCTGGGGTTTGAACTCTGGTGGGCTGGGGGTACAACCAGCCTCCTAACCATCTTGCCACAGGCAAGTTCTCACCATGCAATTATTCATACACACGACGCATTATACAAGGGAAAATCACTCTTCAGAAGGACACACGATCGATCCAAGCACGACCGGACAGCACAAAAAACAGTATACATACACGTCAACACGAACTCCATACACGCGCCGTCCTGATGATCAGGTGGCGTGGTCCTTGAGGATGTCGAGGGTGAGCTCGCTGGTCTCCGTGGCCTGCACGTCGATCTGCACCCCGTCCAGCTCCTTCTTGAAACCCTCGTTGGAGCTCGCGTACACCATCTTGCTCTTCACCCCGGCCGCCGCCGGCGACCACGACACGAAGACGATCTTGCTCCGCGGCGCCTCGCCGTCAGCCCCGGCCGCGGTGGCGTCGCCCACGGTGTAGTCCAGGTCGTACACGGCGTAGCGGCAGTCGTCGGCGGGCAGCGCCGCGGCGAGGTCGTCGAACTTGGAGCCGCGGCCGCCCACCTTGTCCACCACCACCTGTTGCACACCGTCGTCCATCTTGTACACCACGAACCGGTGTGCCCGCGCCAAGCGCAGCTCCTGGAAGGGAAGGACTAGCTTGCGCGCGCGCGAGCCGTCGCGCGGTTTCGGACAGGCGCACGTGCGCGCAAGTGGCCTTCCGACAGCGACGCGACGGAGGAGGAAGACGACCACCGCACGGAGGAGGAAGACGACCACCGCGTCGGGAAGGAAGAAGACCGCTGCGCCCCCGCCGCTGACGCCGGCCGAACCGCCTGCCTCCGCCGCCCGCGGCCGGCGGCGCTACCGTGGCCGCCTCGCCGCCCCGCCCTGCTCCAATCTCCACCTCCGCCGGTTCGCCGCCGCCCGCGACCATCCCTCTAAGCCCCGCACCCTGCACCCTCCAAGTTAAGCTTTCTCCTCGCCTCCACCGCCTCCGCCGCGGCCAGCCGCGGCTCTGGCGGCTCCGGCTCGGCCTGGCCCCGATCTCGTCGCCGGCGAACCCCACCCCCACCCCCACCCCCACCGTTAAGTTTGCTCCTCGCCGGAGCCGCCTCCGCCGCGGCCAGCCGCGCCTCCGGCGGCTCCGGCTCGGCCTGGCCCTGCTTCGAATCGTGTGGAGAGGAATTTGGAGAGGAGAGGAAGAAGAAGCGGGGATGGAGAAGCACGCACGCGTCGGGGAAGAGGAAGGAAGAAAAGGAGAAGAACGTGGGTGGGCCCCACCCACGCGTCGCGTGCACGACCGAGCGAGCGGTCGCTCGCTCGACAGATAGACGTTTCGCTCCTGGAACGCCTTCACGCACTCCTCGCTCACCGCCACCCCCGACACCGCGTTTGCCTGCACGTACACCCAGATTAAACTCACTCATCAATCTCTGTCAAGTGTTCACAAAATTCAGAAGCAACAGTCCAACGCAGCCTGAACTACTCCAGTAATCGAGAAGAAGCAGAGGGAGATTCGTGTGTAGTAGCTGTACCATTCTTGATCTGGAACGAAGAAAAATCTGTATTATGATGCTGCAGCGACGATCTCACGCAAGAACTGCTAGCTAGCTGGGGTTTTGCAGTGATCGATCAGTGCTGTTAGTTTTTATCACGGCCTCATCTGCTGCTTAAATAGAATGGCGTGCCCGTGTCGGCGAGATGAACCTGGGAGTCTACCAGGCGTACACGTGTGAGCAGTAGGGTGTCACTCTCGATCGTCCGACTGTTCTGGGTCCGGCGATGTGGCAGCAGGAAGCGCGATTGGAGTGACTCACCCTCGAGAAAAGTCACACAGACTGATGGCCAGTTCCGCTTGCGTGGTTGGCAGATTGGGAGCGGGTGTGCCTTTTCCATTAGCACTAGTATCTTCATTGGTGAAGATCAGCACGTCAGCAGTGGTAATAATGTTCGATTCTAGTTCTGCAGTGACGTGCACATTTCTGTTGGGACAGATCACAGCGGAAGCTTCGTTTATGCAGGCGAGCCAAATATAACTAATTATTTAGTTTTTTTTAGAGAGTACTCCCTCCGTTCCAAATTCTTTGATTTTCATTTGTCCACATGTATGTAACATGTCTAGATACATCTACATCTAGATACATTCACATGCGGAGAAACAAAAGTCATCTAATCTGGAACGGACGCAGTAACAGTGTGCATTTCCACCAAGGGAACACGAAATTACAAAACCTCTCTACTGAAACGACCAAAAACAATGTGCAAGGACAACAGTATTGGAAAAACCAAACAAAGAGAAAATAACAACAAAGCTTTTTGTGGTGCGTGCACACACCATAATAGTTGGCCAACTCCAAACATGGCGCCGCCAAGAAGCTCACCGGAAGAAAGTGAAGATCAACATCCATCCTCGCAAGAACGGGAAGCATCATTGCCGGCAAGGCTTTGTGAACTAAAAACCGGACACACCGCAAACAACCTGCACATAACAATGTGGCACATGAGTCGGGAGCCTGCCCGCTTCCCACAGTCCGATTTCATTTTCAGAACCGCTATCCCGACCAAAACGCTGACGCTAATATCACCGCAACCGGCAGCCACCATCACCGGATCCACTTGGATAGGACACGAGGTTTATTTTTTCACTGGTTTTCCCAGTGATATTAAAATCACTAACATTGACACAATATCCCTTACATTACTACAAAGGTTAGCTAATTTTGCTATAAAATAGTCTTTTCCTTCAGACTGAGATGGCCTATATACCACCACAAGATGCCAATTCATGGTCACTTTTATCTTAATCTTTGAGGGTCTACCCCTCTTTTTTGAAAGCTCTACCATGTCTTACTCCACCAAGTCGGCCTACAAAATGCAATTTGAGGGCATCACCTCGACCTCCCTCAATGCCTACCACGTGGAGGGCGTGGACTTCTCCAAAATGCAATTATTCGCTTGATTGGCTATGCAAAATACAATTTTGATGGCAGATCGATTTCAACATAGGAGTGGCAAAATTATGGGAATCCCACCCCCCCCCCCCCCCCCCTTCGCAACCAAGTGAAAGAATTGGGGGGACACATGCTTTACAATGCCGCTTCACCACACATTTGGAACCAAATCCAACTCCTTGCTTGGTGCGGTTGCAATGACATATTTTCAGCGCTTTGGGCCAATGAGATGTCTACTGGCGAGCGCTTGTCCAAACTTGTTCATGATCATTTGTGGCTAGGAAGCCAATGTGCTCCATCATCGTGCTTATCTCTTGGGAGGTTTGGAAGGATTGCATGCTAGGATCTTTGGGCATATAGCCTCACCGGTAAACGTGGTTATTTCTAGAACTAAAAATGAGGCGAGAGCGGTGTTTGCCGGGTCCAAAAAATTTAACAATGTAATCCCAGGAGGGAAATCTCAGGCATGTCCTACGCAATATCTTTAAAACCTTATTCTTATTCAAATAAAATGGTAAATTTTTGCCTTGTTTTAAAAAGAAAATAGGGGACACAACTATATAATCTTGTTTGTGGGCTGTTTACATTTAGATTTGAACCACCTTTTAGTTATTTTACTTTTACTCTTTTTAAGTAATTCTAAGGCTATGAAGCACGGATCCAATGCCACGGAGTCCATCTTTTCCTCTTACGTCTGAACTGTAGCCACCACTTGTGTGGTCGGTGGAACTCCTATCTGTAATAGCCCTTTAAACCCTGTCAACCAACCCCTGGAATAATATGAATCTTCTTGATTAGCGATGAATCGGACTATCAAAGGCGATTCTAGGCGGCGAATCGGTCGTGAACGCGGTGAAGTAATTCTCTCGAAAAATCCTTCTTCATCGTGCTTGATTCCGGCGACGGCATTATTCAGGTGGAAGTAGACCAGTCGGTCCAGTTGCAACAGAGCGTTTCTGCGGTTTTAAAATCCCGAGTTTGAGTGTTTGACTTGACCCCTGCTCGTGCATCATTCAGAGCAGAGGCGGGTGGTGCTAGCGGCGGTGCAAGGCGACGACAGTAACTGAAGGAATTTGAAGAAAAGGCCCAGTTTTTTTCTTTTTCAGATCACCACTCACTGAGGTTTTGATGTTCCCTACGGCCGTGAAACTCCTCACTGATCATCATGGCAAACCCAGTGCGTCCGAGGATTCAGCAGCCCTGGAGCTGGCTTCTCTTCAACTAGACGTGCAAACTTTCCAAAGAACAGCAAATAGGACTTCACTCAGAACGACAGGCTAATTTCTTAATTATTCAGGAAAATTCCAGAACATCCATGCTAATTAGAATACTAATGCTGTTGAATACAGGCACCCTAACTATGCGGGCCAGCACCAGCAAGGTAATGCTCAACAACCAAGACCTGAACAGCAACAGCTACCAATAACGATACCTGCATAATGAAGTCATTCGTAAACCGAACATGTCGACCGCCGAACGATGATCATTGCTCATTTTCTTTTCGGGAAGGGATTAATTAATCAAGCTGTCAATTATTTCACACACCACGCGTTACAATGAAGGGAAAAAAATCATTCGTCAGATGACCGACGCACGATCCAAGCAAGATACAGTACATTTTGTTGCTTCGGAGGATCAGACTGAGGTGCAGTGGGCCTTGAGGATGTCGAGGGTGAGCTCGCTGGTGTCCGTGGCCTGCACGTCGTACTGCACCCCCTCCAGCTCCTTCTTGAACCCCTCGTTGGAGCTGGCGTACACCATCTTGCTCTTGGTGTCCGACGTCGCCGGCGACCAGGAGATGAAGAAGATCTTGCTGCGGGGCGTGTCGCCGGCGGAGTCGTCGGCGATGAACTCGAGGTCGTAGACGGCGTAGCGGCAGTCGTCGGCGGGGAGCGCCGCGGTTAGGTCGTCGAACTTGGACTCGACGCCGCCCACCTTGTCCACCACCACCTGCTCCAGGTCGTCGCCTATCTTGTACACCACGAACCGGTGCGCCCGCGCCGCGCGCAGCTCCTCGAACACCTTGATGCACTCCTCGCTCACCGCCACTCCCGACACCGCGTTCGCCTGCACACGCACACGCACACGCACACGGATGAAACCCATCAGTTTTTCTGCTCACAAATCCACAGCCAAAACGATTCCAAAACAAAACTTGAACTGATCAAAGAAGAAGAAGCAGAGAAAGAACCTACCATTCTTGATCTGGAGACTGACGGTGGAAAGAGAAGAAAATTACTAGTTTGCTTGCTGGTGTTTTGCAGTGATCAGTGCTGTTAATTCATCTCGGTCTCCTCTGCTTCTTTTATAGGAGAATGGCCATGCTCAATTGCCCATGTCGGCGAGCTAAAGCCGGGCGCTGTGAGGTGTACACGTGGGGGCGCTAGCTGGGGTGTCGCTCTCCGTCGACTGCTCTGGATGCTTGGACGTGGTCGGCAGCGGGAGGACGTGGCGACGAATCGGATGTTGCGTGGTCGACAGCCGGAGGATGTCTCTGCTGAATAGGCTTTATCCACTTTTTTTGAACAAGGGCTTTATCCACCTGATTCGATTATTTACAAGCCAGTGGTGTTAAAAACAAAAAACTAGCCAGTGGAGTGTAATGATATTTTGGAGCATCTATTTGATTCTGAATTTCTGATTCTGCAGTGAGCGTGGACGTTTCAGACCCTACACCTGTCAATGGTGATAGTTCCTTTGTTCGCTGTCATGCAACTTGTATCAGGCATCCGTGGTGCTTCGATCCAACGCACGTACGCTAAGCTAATTGAGCGCGTCGTGGGGGCAGCAAGGCAAATGGGAGGCTCGAGTTAGCCATCTCGTCCCACTTTTTCTTTCTACACAAAGAAAATATATAAATATAGAAAATATACTTATTATGCACACAAATAAAAAGAAAAAGCAAAGAAAGGAAAAAGATTTTACGCATGAGAAGTTCAAAGCGACGTCTGAAAAAAAAAACTACACAATCACCGTCGTCGCGCAATCATAAATTGTAGATTTTACGCATGAGAAGTTCCGAACTTTGCAGACAATGCCATCAATAAGGAAAATGTCATTGCGAGGTACAATCAATGAAGACCAAACTTTTTAGGTTTTCATACTGAATATCTAGTCTCAACACTAAATGAGCACCGCACAAACTGAAATCACCAAATATTGCCACCCCACCAGAACCGTCACTCCAAAGCAACAATAACTAGATTCACATGAACATAGCGACGATCTAGTCACAAAACAATAACTAAGTCACATGAAAACAGTGGCCATCTCCATCCACCGAAACTGGCAACCACTTGATTCGATTGATCTAAATAAGTCCGGTGTCCTTCCCGTTGAGGCGCTGATCATTTGGAGCAAGCCCCGTGTAGAGCTCGATGGTTATGTCATGTGGAGTAGTGGGGCCTACATGGCGGTGACGCATACCGTAGTCTTTGCCGGCGAACTACTTTTTAACGGGAAGACCTGATCGACTATATAAGATAAGCCATGCGCCCGAAGAATGCATGAGAAGGTGCTTCGCGAATGCATGAGAGTATGGAGGGACGGTTCAACTTTACCAAATCGGGATTCCGTCGATCGTAAGTGTTCTCGACTCTCGACGAAGAAATTTTAAGAACGTTGCCAACATCCTTTCCCACATTAGAGGAGCACTTATTTGTGACATCCTGTCTCATGATTTAATAGGATTTACAGAATACTCATATCAATAAGATGAATCTTTTTTTTGAAGCTCCTCTCGTTATAACTCTGTTAAGCGTGCTTGGCTCAGAGCAACATATATTGGGATGGATAACCGATATGCAAGTCTTTCTAGCTGTGCACGAGTAAGTCTGAAGACTAGTGTTGATCTATGAAACAAATCTAGAGATTCTAGCTAACAGGGTAACGACTACTAGCCCGAGGATGGCCGGGGTGTTGCGTTATTTCTTAGAACGATCGAGAATTTCTCCGGGTTGAGCTGCTTGGTCGTACTTTTGTCATACACGCTTTAAGGTGTCACGAATCCCGATGGCTTGATCGACTGATGCCTTGAAGAAGAGGAGGCTGTCATCAGCGAAGATAGAGAGGAGAGATCCCAGGGTTCTAGAAACAATCTTCAACTCCCCTAGATGACCGCAGTTGATGTCTCTTTTGATGATGTTTGAGGGGTCTTCAGCTACATATAGGAACATGAATGGTGACAGAGGGTCGCCTTGCCGTAATCCTCTGGAAGGAGTGGAAGGAGCGATCAATTTAGTTTCACTGAATGTCTTGAATATCTGACAGATGGTTTATTTAACACATTCCATAACCCTCTTAATCCATATGGTGTCCAAGCCCAGCTTGGCGAGAGCTTTTCAAGAGGACTCATCCATCTTATATGCACAAAATGAGCCTTTTTTATCTTTAGCCAATTGGATAGTATGGATGCATTCAAACGCAACCATCGCATAGTCAGAAAGTAGCTTTTATCTCTAAGTTTCAGGAAATTGTGAAAACATTCCCTTCAGGAGTATACAAGGCAAACACATACACACGTTTATACGCATGCTTGTTGAAGCTTAGATTTCTCGATGGCGCAGGACTCTGATCGAGTCAGCCGTTAGGTGCGGAAAACAGGCCAAGAGTCAATTAAATTGGAACAAATGAAATGAATAAATCAATGTTATAGCATCTGTGAAACGAATGAATGAACAAGTCGGAACCTAAAATATGTACACATACGAATTCATGAACCAGCTAGGGATCTACTCTGTAGGACCTAGTGTGCAGCAACGAACAAAACCAATCGCGCACCCAACATGAACCAATTAAATCGGGCTACCTAGCTAGCTAGACGAAGAGCTGGAGCAGAACGGGCGGCGCCACGGCGGCGGCCTCGTCGCGGTGCCGGCGCATGTGGCCACCGAGCGCCTGCCCCATCTCGAACTCGAGCCCGCAGACATGGCACCGGTGCACTGCTGCCGGCTTGTAATCGTTCTCCGTCTTCTTGTGCGCCGGCAGCTCGTTGCAGGCGAGGCCGAGCGCGAGCCCGTGGCGGCCGCCGCGCAGGTGGCTGGTCCGGTGCCCGCCCAGCGCCTGGAACGTCGGGAACGAGCGGCCGCACGTCTTGCACACGAACTCCCCTGATCCGGCGGAGCGGCGCGGCTTCTTGCTGATTTGGGCCACGGCGCCGAGGGTGGAGAGCGAGAAGGCGAGGGACACCGCTTGCTCTGTCGCTGCTTTCTGGTGCTTCATGAACGTCCGACGAACTGTGCTCGATGTATTCTTGGCGGTGTACGTATGTAGGTGTGGCGCGTGGTGAGGATTCGGAGCTCTGAAGAAATCAGAAGACGATGTTGGGTTGTGGTTTGTGCTCGGTGTGTGCATGGTAGGCTTTATATACGGGGTGGATGGGAGGGTACGATGGGGAAAGCCAAGTCGCTAGCAGCCAGTAGTTCGGTGGTCACGTGTGCTCCACGACGTCGGCCATCTCCATCGCTTTGCTTCCTCGGCAGGGAGCTGTGGGACGCGCACGCGCTTAGATTGCTTGGCGTACGTATACGCTGGCTTCACACACAATAATGCTACACCTACGGGAAGATCTTACGGAAAAGCTCCTACGGGATGACGTGCTGTCCGACGTGGAGACCACGATCGGCGTAACAATGGAAAGAGCGATTTGACGGAAAAAAACAGAAAAAAATTCCCCAAACCACGGAATCCTCGTCCCTTCTCTCTGTGGCCGACGGCGGGTCGTATTGATCGGCGGCGCGAATGGCTAGGTCCTTGCCATGGAGGTTTCTTGCCGGCGAGGGACAGCTCACAGCGCCCGACGTCGCGTCCGGGCGCCACAAAATCACTGTGCGGGGCCACCACAAGGGAGCTCGCTACGCCGCGACCCGCCGCAACATGAACCTGGCACTCGTGCCGGCAGGAGGACCTCGCCGCTCGCGCCGCCGAACTGTACGAATTGCCTTAGCCTAGCCATTTGAGGAAAAAAAATGTCGCCGTTCGCGGACATAGCTCCTTGGTGATTCCAGTGACCATGCTCACCAGCTGACCAGCAAGGTAGCAACTCGTCTGCCTCATTGCGAGACGGAGCGAGCGGCGAGCAGCCAGTTTTCCCGTATAAATTTCACGAATCACGACGGCGACGACACACTAGCAGCCGCGGTGCTCCTGGGAGGGCGCCTCGTCCGCGGCGGCACGACCAGTGCGGCCGCAGCGCCCGAGGGATGGACCGAGACGAACAAGATGGCCGACGCCGGCGACTCGCCAGCGTTCTCGGCTCGGGCTCCTGTATTTGTACGAGTAACTTGCCGTCGATCGATCTATAGTCCGAGAGAGAAGGGACGTACGAGCGAGAAGACTACGGGATGTCGTTGAGTCGTTTCTTGGGAGGGGCGCTACCACGTTGGTCTTCCACGTCAGCATGTAAGCTTTTCCCGTAAGAGAATTCCCGTAGTTGTAGCATTACTGCTTCACACAGGCCCTGGGTTTCAGACCGCGGTGCAGGATGGTGGGCGGAAGGGCCCGCGAAATGGGACGGAAGCGGGCTAGCTCACGGCCCGGTGTTATCCGTTAACAACTGAAGGAGCCGAGAAGGCGCGCGTCATGTGGAGTAGTGGGCCGGTGACGCAGGGACAGGGATCTGGTAACATGCATACAGCATGTCACCGCTGGACATGCACCCCTCTGGATGCCCTCCAATCTTCATCCAAAGGCCCAGAATGATTCAAGGCAAAAAAAATCCCAGGAATTCAGATTGCTTCAGATTCAACGTTTTGAACACTATAAACAGCACATAACAGTTATAAAAGAGCACAGAACAGCAAAAAACAATATTTCTGAACAGTACGTACTACAAACAGTATACTTTACCAGATTTGCATAAGTTAAATTTGAGACATTTCTAAACAGTAAAAAAGCAGTAATTTAACAATACAAATTCAGTACCACTTGCTTGTACAGCCACAAAACGGCCATTTCAAATTCTCCACGAAACGGCCATTTCACTTGTACACTTAGGCCACAAAATATAGTTAACCCCATACTACTATAGTTAACTATGTACAAAATACTATCTAACAAGTTCCATGCTAGATCAGATAATGTTCATCATCACCACCATGTACAAAATATCATGTAACAAGTTCCATGCTAGAACAGATCATCAAGGTCAGCCGTCAAGAGCTGGGTGAAGCTCGCAATATTATTGCACTCTTGAAGCACCAAATTTACTTCTTTGTTGTTGTCATACTTCTCCACTTCTACTTGAGGCTGCACACCATCTTTTTTCTTTTGTTGCACACCATCCTTCTTATTTTGTGACTGAGAACAAAAATTACTGTAATTAGTTCTTTTGTTGCTGCTAATGAAAATTACAGTTATTAGTTTACAAATGAGGAATAAGAACATATCATGTACCAATTGCAAACATACCTTTTCTCCCTGTTTTGTTGGTCCTTTAGTTACTCTGTGCTTCCCCTTGAGTAACTTATCAATCCAAGTTTTCTTTCTCCTTAAGTTCTTTGACTTAACCTCTTTTTTCTTCAGCCGTGCTGATCTAAGCAACTCATCATCTACTTGCTGCACATTTGGGTCAACATTCTCTTTGTCTTTACATAGTTCATTCATAGCACTAGTTGATGCATTGAGTAAATCCTGTATATGCGGAGCAACAGAATCAAGTGCATTATCCAATAGAATACAACATTGTGGAGAGTTCGCTGCTTTTTGTGCCATTTTGTGAAATTTATGAGACAAATCCTTGTATCGAAGTTGAGCTTCCAGATTTGGATTTTCTACCACATTCCTTCCTTCCCTATCTTGTATACTTCCATTGCGAGCTTCTCTAGTCCACCTCTTCAAGACATAATGTGCTGGCAATGTCTTTATGTTCATCATATCAAGCACTTTTAGACCATGTCCACACAAGATTCCTGTCCTATTGAACATCCCACAACTACATGAAACCGTTTTGGTCAAAGGATCACCTATCACTATGCGCTCCTCCTCAAACTGTAAATCACCATGCAACCTCGCAATAGCAACCGCAAATCTGTTATTTCCATCCAATACTCTACAACATGCAGCCATTGATCTTTCATACTCACCTTGGAAAGCCTCAAAAATAATCGGAGTGTATACTTCACTTGCTTCCACCAACATAGGAGTTTCCATCTTTATTCTTGGTATCTTCTTTATTGCATCAAATTCAGATTCCAATTCAGCTCTTCTTTTTACTACCACTGTCCTCTCAAAATGCATCAAGAATCGAAGAATATGAAAATCTGATTTCAAATGATTCTTCAATGCATTGTTGAAGCTCTCACTTAATTGTGTGCTTCTCACACCCAAGCTAAAGACATCTCTCATATAACATTCAGCCCATTTTTCTTTCACCTTGTAGATACTATCTAACCAAGTTTGCTTATGCACTTTGAGCCTCATATTGGCAAACGCTTCTTCAAATGCTACCTTGTCTTCATAGCCATACATACAAGCACCAAAATCTGTGAGAATATTAGGCTCTTTTTCTTCATCCTCCACTTCAACTCCCTCTTCCACTTCATCTTTCTCTTCACCCTTGACAGAAGTTAAGTGTTTGACAGCATTTTGCATTATATGAAAGGTGCACAATCCATGATATGATTCCGTGAAGACCTTTTCTATGGCTTTTCCCATTGCAGCATCTTGATCTGTATAGATAGTTCTAGGCTGCCTTCCATTATGTGCGGCTAGAAAAGTCTCAAAGAGCCATATAAAGGAGTCACGTGTTTCATCGAACATCAACGCAGCACCAAAAATGGTTGTTTTTCTAAATTGGTTCAGCCCAAGAAAAATACCAAATGGCCTATACTCTTTGTTTGTGCCAAATGTAGTGTCAAATGTGACAACATCGCCAAAGTGTGCATAGTCAAGTAGCATTTTAGCATCAACCCAGAATATGTTGGCTATATGCTCCTCACTATCCAACTGCAAATGGTATTTGAATGCTGCATTCTCAGCCTGCTTGTCACGAAAAAACTTCAACATACTTCCAGCCTGTCCATAAGCCAACTCCCGCTGCCGCTTGCTTCGTAAATGGTTCTTTTGGTCACGGCAAGTGTAACTAAGGTTTTGGTCACCACCAACTAGACGAGAAGCAAACTCATGTGAAGCTTTTGGCATAATTCCAGCATCGTCGGCTGTTTCTATCTCGAAAGCTTGCACTTCTGAAATCTTCCTTTGTGATGCCAACAAGTGGCGGGTTTGTGGCAATTGAAGGCGGTGATTGTGTTCCAAATCAACTTCGGTGACTTCAAAATAATTGGCAACTCGATCATATGTAACAATCACATGAGCCTTACAATTGGTTCTTGTTTCAGCTACAATACGCTTTGCCTCTGTTTGGTTTTTCCTTCGATGGCCTTCATTGGAACAAACAAACCAACGTGAAGTGATCACTCCATCACATCTGCTTCTGATGGTAGATCTTTTCCTCACATCAAACCCGACATGACCCCCATAATCTACCCAAAACTCCCAAGCCTCTTCCGAATCTCTGAACCTCATACCAACTTTGGGTGTCCTCTTTCCAATTTCTGCCATTGCACTCAGTTCTGCAAAACGAAAACAAAGTATACAAATTATGGACTGCAATCTGATTACATTCACTAGTACACGAAACAGCAACTAATTCAATACTTTGGTGTTGCATTCACTAGTACATCTCATCAAAACCCTGAAGACCTACTTTGTAGAAAATACAGAATGTACCAAAACTGCAAGAATGGATCAAGAGCTTGTACAGCCACTGAAAATAAATAATATAAACGCTAAGGAACAAAATTGGTAAGTATCGTGCATAGTGAGCCCATGCATTCATCACACTGAACATATGCTATGGAATCTAAAGCCAAATCCAGTAATTCGGTAAGAACTAGGGGCATATTATATACATCCTCAAGTCCTACAGAAGTAGAACAGCGCCACCAGCTCGTAAATACAGGAAAAAAGGACACCAAACTGATTGGGACCTGATACCAGCTCGTGGCGGCGGCGCGGTCCAGCGTCTCCTTCGCGACGGCGCTCCGCGGCGGCGGCCCGGTTCAACGGCGGCGCGGTGCCGCGTCTCCTCCGCGGCGGCGGCGCGGTTCAACGGCGGCGCCGGTGCGGCATCTCCCCTTGGCGGCGGCGCTCCGCAGCGGCTCTCGGCGGGGGCGGGCTCGGCGGCGCTCGGCGGGGGCGGGCTCGGCGGCGCTCGGCGGCAAAGATTCTGGCGCCAAGCAGTCCGTTTCCCTGCCTCGATTTGCTCTGCCCGCGCGAAGAGCTCGCGCCTACTTTTTCCCTTCGCGTTGTCCTCTATATCAATCTGGATTCCTGGGATCTTTTTGCCTTGGATGATTTTGGGCCGTTGGATGGTTGTTGGACGGCAGATGAGAGCCTGCATGTCCAGGCGTGACATGCAGTGTGCATGTTACCAGATCCCTGTCCGTGACGCAGACCGTTGCGTCGTCTACTGTGCCCGCCCGCGGCTTTTGGTCTTCGCGCTCGGGAACTACTTTTTGATGACGGGAAGAATAATGCATGAGAAGGTGCTTCGCGAATGCATGACTGTAGACTGGCGGTCAAATCTTTTACCAAACCTGGCTTCCATTGAACGTACTCCTACGTGTTCTCGAGGGAGGAATGTTGCTAGCTAGCTCGATCCGTTATTTCCCAGTGAATTCTTCCCGTACGCCACGCGCTCGCTCAAGTACTACCACGAGTTCAAATCCAACTTCAACTTCTACATATACCGCACACGCCAACCGCGACAAATGATTCTCAAGTAAAGATCAGACGACCAAGTGTACGTGGGTGCGTGTCTTCCCATGTATGGAGAGAGTACGTATTTGCTTGGAAGAACTCTCTTCGTTTCCCACCTTGTCAACTTGGCTACGAAATGCATAAAACAGTTTCCAGGTCGTCATCGTAGGCAACACACGTCTTTCCCAAAATTATGCATTCGTAAACGCGCAGTTTCAATTTTCAACCAATTCTCTAAGAAGAAATGCATCCTATTTCCAGTCTGTACATCTATCCACTGTCCACACATGCAGAATATTTAGTCAAATGTATTGGCCAGCATTTAGGCCTCCTTTGATCCACGGTGTAGGAAAACTAAAGAAATATGAATTGTGTAGGATTGAGTTGCCCTGTCCAGTGGAATCCTATGGACATAGGAACAAGACATAGGATTTTTTTCCATTAGGTCTGAGCTCATGTTTGTTTTCCTGAAAAACTACAATACGAACTTCCTATGGGAAAAATTCGTGCATGTTACAATCCTATGAATCAAACACACTGGGAAAGGAAAAAAAATCCATAGGGTCAAATCCTACAAAATTCCTTTGAAAATCCTACAAGGCCTTAAAAGCTGGCAACGTGAATCTCAAAAAAAAAAAAAAGCTGGCAGCGAATTCGGTTCTCCCGATTAAGCCGATCGAGGGGAGGTGGGAATTATAGACCGACGTGACAGCGATGGACATATGAGCTGTAGGAAATGCATACCACTAATTTAGCCAAACGATGCAGATAAAGCGTACGTGGGCTGTTTTCCGCGTAGTGTAGCTCAGTTGACGTGTTAGCACGCCTCTTCTAGAGATGATGGTAGCCAGTACTGTCAACAGTGCAATACGTCTTTTGTTTGTTTTGACAACTTAATGCTACGTTTTCTCTGTCGAGGTGTCCGGACGTATTCTTACGACAATTGTTTGGGAATATATCATGGAGTAAAACGCAAGCAAACGGTGAATATATATAGCAGTTTGTTTGAGTAGAGATTTCGTGCACCCAAACTCCACTGTAGACATGCAAAATCACAATGCGAAATACTTTATATTCTGACCTGCATAAAAATGACAAAGTTACATATATCTGAGTATAGCTAACAATGCATAGTTTTAAATCTCCAAATTTATCTTTTTTGTGTAGTCTATAATATAAAAAAAATTGCATTAAAATTTTGCAAGCTTGTACGGAGTAGTAAACATAACCGAGAAGATGCACGATTCTTTTCACATTTTTTGAAACTTCTAAATATAATTTTGAATTTCTTAAAATGGAGCGATCACTGGAACTTGGGAGCGCCAAAACCACTTTCCGGGTTTGTAGTTGGTGTCGCAAGTATATGCTACTCCCTCCGATCCCCCAAAAAATGTCGTGAGTATTACTATCAACTTGTATGTAGGAAATTCTTTTGTTCCGACATTTTAAACGGATCGGAGGTATCAATGTTGCGAACAACAAATCTGCCAATGTAGCCTATGGCAAAACATTACAGAGGATGAACATCATTACAACATATATGTCATAGATCATACTCCAAGGGCAATCTTGTTATTGTCCAAGGGGAAATTTCCGATTGCATCAATAGGCAACATTTAGAAGATGGTAGCGAGTGAACAAACGAATTTCTCTTAATTATTAATTACAAGTGCAACTGAATACAAGATCCGGTAAAACATGGATCGATCCAAAGCAAAATCCACTAGCCGAAAAGCTAATCAGCAGAAGCTCTATCGTACCGTCAAAACTCGTAACTACGTACAAGGTCGAACCAGTTAAGCAGCTAACTGCATTCTAAAGACGTACAGGTCTTCCACTAAGAAGAAACACGGACAGATCCATCTAGACGAACAGGTCGAGCAAGACTGGCCGCTGGTAGGCACGGTGCTCATCCGGCACGTGCGCGACACTGCGCCACACCCACTGGTCGTTGCCGGAACCGGCGCCGCTGTTAAGCGCCATCTCCTCGCGGTGCCGGTTCATGTGGCCGCCGAGCGCCAGGCCCGTCTCGAAGCCGAGGCCGCAGACGTGGCACTCGTGCCCCTGCTGACTGTCCTCGTTCCTCTTCTTCTCCCTCATAATATTAGCGACGCCGACGCCGAGCTCGAGCCCGTGTCGGCCGCGGAGGTGGCTGGTCCGGTGCCCGCCCAGCGCCTGGAACGACGTGAAGGCCCGGCCGCATGTCTTGCACACGAACTCGCCTTCACCCGACGTCGCAACTACCCTACCGCGGCGCGCCCTTTTCCTGGCTGCCAACGCTGGCGCGCCGGATGAGTCGGCCGACGTGGTGCAGGACGTCGTGGGCGAGTCCGTGGTCAGGGACAGCGCAAGGGACACCGGCAACTCCTCCCGCGCGTGCTTCATGCCCACTCCCATGGTTGATCCCCTTGTCTTGATTCTCCGCCGGATTGATCGGCGTGTAGATTTGATATTTTCTTGTGTGTGTAACTGTGTATACTTGCTCGTGTGGGAGAAGAAGAAGAATGTATGGATGGTAACTGGGATGGCAGGGAGGCCGGCGGCGCGCTTATATATAGGTTGTGGCGGTGGCGTGAGTGCTGCCGCGGCCTGCGGGGAAGCTTACTACACGTGGGTGTGAAGTCGGTGGGGGCTGGCCGACCTCTGGTGGCGGTGGACCAATGAGAGGATGCCAGAGCGAAGGTTGGTGACGTGACGGATCGGATCGTCGATCGGATATGGTTGTACTACCTCCAGCTCCAGGAGTCTCGCGACTCAGTCGAGGCGAACGTGTGGTGCGGAGTGGCGTCAGCTGGCACGAAAACAAAGACGCGTGGCGACGCGCGGTTTGCTTAGCCTTGTGGGCAACGCGAGATCGCATATGGTCTTTCAGACTTTGCACTTGCTAGCATCTGTGCGCCACGTGCGTACTTCACTGGGTATATATACATGATACAACTAGTCAACTACCGTAGTTTTACGTACGGGGTGATGCTTACTCCTGCTCGTTATTACAATCGATCTACCATACTCGCTAGGTATAGTTTTGTAAATGGATTTGGTATTTCTTTTTTTTTTCGAGGAAGACGGGGTGATTGCTCCCCACCGGTTGTTATATTCATCGAAAGAGCCTGGCGGGCTAGTTTCTTTCAACAGATAGAAGTTGTACAGGGGGATACAGGGGAAGAGAAAACAATGAAAATACATGAAAAAATACAACTAGAAGAGGTAACAGCAAGAGCCACCAATAGACACAAGAGGTGAGGGGTGCAGTCGAGGGATCACAATGCCAAGACTCGGCAATCAGCCTCACGCACCGCACCGGCGTGCGACTCAAACTCCAGGCACAACTCAGGAGCACCACCATCATCATCGGAGTGTCAAGCCTAGCACCTGGCACTAACCTAGATAGGGAACTCCGCCACGGAGATCGAGACGACTAGCATGTGGGGGAGACATACATTGTGCCGTCAATGAGCAAAGATGAGCCGAGACGCCACCAAGAGCACGAAGCTCCCACACCTCAACAGCAACCATTGGGAGGGTCTTGGGCAAGCCCGCGAAGGCCGGCCAAGGAGAGAAACACCGCCGTCGGCCCCAAGGTGGCCGCACCAACACCACCAGACGCATCACCAACAACCACACGCAACAACAACAACCATCTTCACCAGTAGGTGCTAGAGCTCTACCACGACACCTCCAGCGAGGGAAACGACGACCAAAAGCCACCGCTGCCGCCGGCATCGACAGACTCGATGCAGGGTTTTCACCCAGAGCTAGAGCACAACTACAGAAGACGACATACGGTCACCACCAACAACCGCCGTAGCCGGCCACACCATGCGGAGACTACCCACGGCCAAGCATCAACACAGTCGCAAGAACCTCCAGAGCCGCCGGACGCAGCGCCAACCACCAAACCTCACCGAGCACCATGCCGGAAGAGGTAGAGGAGCTATGCCCGAGGCCGAGATCCACCATGGATCCAGGCCGCAACTCTGCAGCACGCGCCGGTGCGCCCCACACGCACCACCGCATCGGTTGCCGGAGGGCGATTCGAGCTCCAGTGTGGACGACGAAGGCGTGCCCGACCCATCCGGGGCCCAGATCGGGCCTGAAGCGGGCCGCAGCCTGCGGTGGTTGACCAAGGGAGCCAGGCAGGAGCCGACGGGAGAGCTCCCTGCGCTGCGCCACCCACCGCGACCTTGCCGTCCGGACGACCGAGGTCAGGACGGCCGGGAATGGAGCCGCCCCGGCGTCCAGCGCCCGTAGCGCGAGGCGGCGTGATGAGGGGCCTTGCCGCCACCACCCCATAGGCCACGGGGCACGGGGGACGCCACCGCCGTCGCCGCTTGAGGACGGGGGAGACCGGCGCCGAAGCAGCCCTCCAGACTGCAGCGCAGGGCCGCGGACAGCAGATCCCCGCCGCCCCCTTCACCGGCGGCGCGCGGCCTTAGTCCGGCAGCCGCCTCCGGGGACGGGGAGGGAGGGAGGCGAGAGGGGGTGGGGTGGCGGCGCGGGGCGGCTAGGGTTTCCCCTCGGTCGCCTGGAGGGAGGCGACGCGAGGGGCTCTGACTTGGTATTTCTTGGCTTATGAGAAATACTGACCGAGCTGACTAGTTGAGCACCGTCCAATCTACAGTGTGTAATTGTTGGTCTATAAATCATGATTAAGTTTGTGACCAAGTGAAGCTGCTGACACAAAATTTGTTTCACGGAAAGACGTGCCAACGTGTATATGTGATGGCGGTGAAAGACAACCCGGCAAAACATGAGTTACTGCCACCCGAATTTGCGACGACGCATGACGCGGCGGGACGTGGTATTCCCACAGAAAAAGGTTTAGGTCCTCGTAGCGGGAGCGTGGGAACAACGAGAGAGCGGAGCAAATGTGGATACAGATGGGACTCCAGAATGGGTACATAATCGAAAGATCGAGCTGAAGGAACCATGTAAAAAGGAGACCCATGGCAAAGTGAAGCTATCTGTGTTAGGAAATATGCGCGGCATGCTGCTTGTCAAGAACGGTCACCGACAGGTCTTCATTGCCGTTCTCAAAACTGGGATGATGGCGGAGCTAGTAGACTTGCCTCACAGACAACGCGTCAACTTCGAGGAGCCAGTGATCCTGGAGATAGATTGGCCAACAATCTTCCTTTCTCGGCTGCTTCGTATCAGGTATATATTATACTTTTGATATACTCAATTGTTGGTTTCCCGCACATAAGTTTTCTAGATATATTATGTGATACAGTACTGATGAACCGTGATGGATTAGATAGAATGACTAAGTACTAGTGCTAACAAATATGTATGTTTACTTTTCGGGTGATAGCTGTACTTCTTCCAATTTTGTACCAACTCTAAATGTATAGCACTGTTTTACTTTCATCATTTGCGGATATCCATAAAATTATGTACTTTTGTATTTGTACTAGGTAATTACTATTTCTTACTACGACATTATAATGGTAATATCCATGGATGAAAAATGAATAATACTCTGTATTAATTTGGATATACTTAATTTTTTAATTAAAATATTATTGTCGGATCAGCACCAACATTTTTCCACTTTTCCGAATATTTAATGTATGTATCGGTGTATTGCCCGCATTACTATGTTTTCTGTAAGAATCTCGAGGCCTCCCTTGTCATCACCCAGCGGCGAGATCACTCAGAGGAGGAGAAGTGATCACAAAAGAGAAAGTGTTTCAGCATCACAATCGAGAAGGAGTCGCAAAGGAGGAGGAGCTGTGTCGGCCAGGTAGAGTCGAAAGGCTACCCGTGGCTGACAAGTAAGCAAGGAGATAAAAGATGCTCACAAACACCTCGTGTTTTCAGTATGTAGCGGCATTTTTGCCCGTAGGATAGTATACTAGGAAAATTACGACATCAGATCATGTATCACACTATGTTTTCCCGCGAAACTAAGACTCGCCTGTACATTTTCTATGGATTGCTTTGTGATGACATATTTGTGGATGCGTGTACACCCCAAGTCATCTACCCTTGGAGGAAGTATCTCGTGCTAACAAACTGTTGTGTACTATTGTACTGCAAATAAAAATATTTGACTACCAACAAGTCACGGAAAAAAAAAACAAATGATAGAACTCTGGACATAAGAGTTAAATTCTCCAACAACAACTTGCCAATGTTTTATAGAGGAAGAGAGGTAGATTAGCGTCGGGGCCATGTGCACCATGGAGGATAATCATCCATCACGGTTTACACAGCGCGGTTCCAATATCATGCATTTCCACACCCGGAGGTGTTTAAGGCGCGTTTGCATTAACTGTGTGTTAATTATGGGCGATAAACAGCAGTCAGGCCCGCAGTCTCCTCCCTATTTTTTCCTTTCCCTGGTGTGCATGTGGCTTGGGATTCCTGCATGCATGTGCGAACATGAAGTCCACTAATGCATGCACGAGAATAATGGGTGAGGGGAGTAACTAAGGAGTTAATTGCTTACAATTAGTAGGTGCATGGGCAAAACGGTTTTACACCCAATCACCGATAACCCGGAGGTGTTTAAGGCGCGTTTGCATTAACTGTGTGTTAATTATGGGCGATAAACCGTGATGGAGGGAGTATCAATATTGATAAGAATTAACGCTAAAAACAACAGTTTGTATGATCCAAAAACAAAGACTAACATTTGTTCATATAATTCAAATTATGCCGGTTGAAATTTATATCATTATTATAGTTTGGCCCACTCTTTCCAATTCTTCCAGTAGATTTTTATTTAATTGGATAATTACAAATGTAACATGATAAAAAGAATACGAAAATTGTCCCTCGACTACAACGAAACTCGAACCTTTTATGCCTATTGCTGCCGAATATTGGACATTTGCCGAGATCATCCAAATGATGTCATCCTCCAAGTCATGAACGAGTTAATTTTTGGAGTTCGAGTCTAAAGTGCCACAAATCGCTCCAACTGGGCAGAGGAGGGCTGGTCGGTCATTTCGATTTGAGCAATCCATCCATTCTCTTGCAAGACACTCTTGATCATTAATTTTTCCAAAAAGAGATGATTAATTACTCCAAGTGCAACATGCTGAATCTCGTGTGCATACAGCACGCTAAGTCGCTAACACTGCTCGGGTGTTTCCTAAAAAGTATGCATGCATTCGCAAATGCACAATTTGAAGTTTCAACACTTTCTTCAAAAGAAATCATCCACTATACTATCTCTCTCCACACCGGCCAAAATATTTAGTCAGCTGTACTGAAACATTGGCTGTATTGGGCCTTGGCCGACATTTGAAAGCTGGCTGCGAATTCAGTTCTGCCCCGGCCGGCCGCGTGACAGCGATGGACGTCTGAGCTGTAGGAAGTGCCTACCACTAATTTAGCCATGAAGATAAAGCTTACGTGGGCTGTTTTCCGCGTAGTATTAGCTCTGTCGTGTTAGCAATAGCACGCCTCTTCTAGAGATATCCAAGTTAAATAAACATTTTTTCAATAGTTTGCAGTACTGAAAATACTGATACATTTCTCCGTCGACGTGTCCGGGGCTATTCTTATTACAGCTGGTGATATGATGGTTTGATAATCTCAGCACTACTATTAACGCTGCGGACAATTTGCCATGGTAGCCTGTTGCAGGAACTTTACAGAGGACGGCATTTGTTCTTCAAAAAAAAAAACTAGCATTTCAGAACATTTACCATATTCACAGACGCAAGAACAATCCGAGGCGAAATTACAGTAATCGAAGGGGAAATTGCCGATGCATGGATGCAGTAGCCAGTATTTGGAACAACGTAACGAGTGAACAAAAGAATTTGCGTTGATTAAAATTACAAGTGCAGACGGGGGATCCATACGTACGTCCCAAGCAAGTCGGTTCAACAACTGACCTTCATGTCCAAACCAAATTAAGTTCCAAGTACTGAAACGCTAGCTAACCCGCGAAATCTCTATCGCATCGTCACAAATCGTGGCTACAAGTCGAACTATAATAACCTATGTCATTCATGTACAGGTCCTCCGTCAGAAGCTAGACGAACAGCTGCAGCAAGACGGGCGGCCTGTCGGCAGCAGCGTTCACCACCACCTCCTGATCCGGCAGCGCGACGACCCACTGGTCGTGGACGCCGGCGCCGCCGCTGAGCGCCATGTCGTCGTGGTGCCGCCTCATATGACCCCCGAGCGCCTGGCCCGTCTCGAAGCCGAGCCCGCAGATGTGGCACTCGTGCTGCTCGCCCCGCTTCCGCTCCCTGATGGCCTTCGCGACGCCGACGCCGAGCTCGAGCCCGTGGCGGCCACGGAGGTGGCTGGTCCGGTGCCCGCCGAGCGCCTGGAACGACGTGAAGGCGCGGCCGCATGTCTTGCACACGAACTCGCCTTCACCCGACGTCGCCACCACCCGCCCGCGGCGCGCCCTCTTCCTGGCCGGTGCCGCCGCCGGCGCACCGTATGTGTCTGCCGACGTCGTGCACGACGTCGTGGGCGAGTCCGTGGTGAGAGAGAGCGCCAGGGATACCGGCTCCTCGTCCCTCGCGTGCTTCATCCCCGCTCCCATGGAGGATGGTTTGCTCGTCTTGATTATGTGCCGGATCTCTTCTGATGCTTTTTGTGTTCTGGCTTTCTATGTAGCTTGTGATGATGACTTGATGAGGAAGAATGGATGGATGGGTTGGGTCGGCAGGGGAGGCCGGCGGCGCGCTTATATATAGGTTGCGCATGACGGAGGCGGTGGCGTGAGTGGTGTTGAGAAGCAAACGTGGGTGTCAAGTTGGTGGGAGCTGGCCGACCTAGAACGTGGCTGGACCAATCTGGGGAGGAAGCCACGGCGACGTGACGGATATGGCAGGAGTAGCGCAGCCGAGCGTGTGGTGTGGAGTGGCGTGGTTTGCTTAGCCGCGGCGGGCGGATTCGGCGGCTTAATTCATTAATCGGAGTGAATAAACTATCCCAGGCTGCGCGCGTCTGGATTTCGAGAATGGGCGTGGGCTGCGCAGCGCCATTACGTAAGCGTGATTGAGTCTGTGGATTAAGCTCACAAGTGTCTAGAACACTCTCGAATTTGTCGAAATGAATGATCTTTGATCGGGAATGGTCTTTCAGACTTGCCACTTTCTGTACGCTACGTGCGTATATATACTTCACCAGGTATAATATTGCAAAGGTAGTTTTTTTTTCCAGGAAATTGTAAGGCGAGCTACGTACATGTCGTGACGCACGGAGTGAATGGGTCATACTCTTGCTTCATGGTACAATTCATCTAGAGTCGACTACTTATATATGCTCTTTATTGGAGTTGGTTTTTCTTGGCCACCGAGAAATGTCAATCGAGTTGAATATCATCAAATGTCAAATTATTTAATTATTGGTCTATAAAATCTTGCTTAAGTTTTAGATCAAACAAAGCAATTAACTCTAACCTAGCTCCATCCATCCTAATGTAAGGCGGTTCGAGCCCTCGTATTTAACGACAGTAAACAGCAAGCGGGCAGCTAGCTAGTGTCACGCGGCTCTGCGACGGCGCGCCTCCACGTGCGCGAGAGCGACGTATATGCCGCCGAGCCGGTTCTGCAGCTTGCTGACGCTGCCGTCTGCATCGGCCGGCACGGCTGTTTACCAGCCCGGGGCCGGAACGTGAGAAAAGCGGTATATCATCTATGGCGGAGAGGTTGCTCGGTGTGCATCCTCTCTTAAAATGAATTATTGAACACGTGATGCATCCGCCCCGAAAATGATGCATGGCCGAAATGGCTTCCGCCCTGACCATCTAGACACGCAACCCACGTCTTGCGCAACAGCTAATCATGATCTGTCGAGTAGCGAATTCCTCTTCGTCCTATCTACGGAATCAATAATTTACTAAATTACACATCCATTCTACAAATTTTTACATTGTAGAACGGTCAAGTCAAACGGAGAACATACCTGTGAAGGAGAAGCCACCATTGGTCCGTCTCCGGTAGCTGTGGAACTGCCACCACATGCGGAGCACAGAGCCTTGGTCGCCGGAGGCGCTGCCGGCAGCGCGGTTTTCTTCTCATCCCCAGCCTCGCTACATACCTACTCCTCCTCTTCCGCAAAGGCATCCCAATACATCTCAGTTCCAGACAACCCAGATCTGCTGCCGGAGCCGGCCATGATCCAAGCTACGGGGGCGGAGAGGACTAGGACTAGAGTGGAGTGGAAAGAGGATCAAAGGAGAGTGAGCTAGGGTTTGATCCGGGGTGGGGATGTAGTGGATATATGTGGGGTCGGAGTGGGCCGAATCCGACGTGACAGGCTATCCGGACATGTCCGGACTGCCCCAAACCCTTCAACATATGGATTTTTTTTTTTTTTGAGATTTATCGGATAGTGCAGGCGTTTGGGCTTGAGTTTGAGAGGCCAGTTAGGTGCTTGTTTTTTGCCCGGGCGAACAACACGTTTGGGAAGGTTGGGAGGAGCGGGTTGGAGAGATGCTCTTACTCCGGCCGTGCTAGCTAGCTCTAGCTGTTCCATTTGCCGCCGGCCCATGGGCCACGTCTTTGTTCCTCCACCGCGTCCTGGTCACGTCCGCTCCACTCATGCGCGTGCTTGCCCATTTGGCTGGCAGTTGCTGCAGGTTAACTGCCAGCTTGTTCTAGTCAACTGTAGATATCCTTGTTTTCTTGCCAAACTCGGCATAGCTTAGGATTTGGATCCATTCATTGTTCTCACTTTTCAGACTTGTCCCCACCTTTCTGGTTAATTTAATCTAGAAAGCCTGCCAGCCAGTGTCCCAAATGGACGATTGGATTGTGGAGGTTAAGCATTGACCACAGCACCAAATGCACTGTCCCACATATGGACGATTGGAGTGCACGTACGCATGCATTTCCATTTTGCAGCGGTACGTGCGTACGTCAGCAGTCGCAGCTTGAAGCTAGGCTGCAAATTAGAGTAGTATCGTCGACCGATCGAGACCAAATGATACTGCTCCGAGTTTACTTGCGGTGGAAGTCACGCACCAACTGAGCAAAGTACTCTCAGGGTTCATTTGGTGGACAGGGAAAACTCCGGGATCTCGGCCCAATCCCGGGGAAGAAAAGACACGTGCTAAAAATTCCCCAGGAAATCTACATGTCCATTTGGTTGATCCCCTAGCCAGGGAAATATAGGCCTTCCCCGTCAAATCCCCGGGCCGGAAAAACACTAGTCCCGACTCGTGGGAGGAGTTCCCCGTCTCTCTCGCTCCGTCGCGAAGAAAACCACGCGAGCGGCGTCGGGACCACCGCAACTACAGGACCAACGGCGGCGCGACTGCAAGTTCCTCTACCTCCGGCGACGAAGACACGGGGTCTTCCTCCTTCCCCGAGCTCCACCCTGGATCGAAGCTCGTGTCCCTTCCGGCGATGGCCTCCGCCCCCGCGCTGACGAGCTCGAGCTCACTAGCGATCCAGGAACCACCTCCTCTTCCTTTGGCTGCTTGCTAGCCCTAAAAATCCTCCACGGTGAGCACAACCTTCTCCCCGGATCAAGATTATGCAAATATTTGGTGCACATACAAAATTTGCTAGAGGGTTAATGTTCTGAGGAAGAAGAGGTGACAAAATCAGAAAAAGAAAGTTTGATTTGAGTTTGTTCTGAACTCTGCTTATTGCTTTGTAAGAACAATTGATTCCTTTTGCAAGAACTATTGATTCCTTGCTGCAGATCTGTGATTCTTGGGATACTAGATCTTGCATCCGCGGATTCTGTACTTGTTGCTGGCATATCATGGGTTAGTACCGAGAACATTGAGGATTGTTTAAAGTAGAAGTTTTCTGCAAGATTGCATGAATAATCATAGACTCTGAATTTCCAACTAATGCCAGAACTTAGTAATGTGCAACATCTTCTGATAATTCTGTAATTCGTATCGGACAAACTACAAACTAGTGGTTTTGACTCTGCTGATCAATCAATCTCATGTAAGTAGTCCATCAGAACATTACTGCCATGCTATGGTTCGTTAGTCAATGTTGGTAGATGCAGTCCTCCATTGTTCAGCATAGGACTAGTGTTTCTGAGTTCCTGGGGTTCTTGTTTCTTTTGTGAGTCCATACCTAGGTGCTGCATTTTCTTTTACTATTCCTGGTGCAAAATCTCATGTGACTGCGCCTCATGAATTGTCTTCTTCATTCTTTTGTAGTTGTTTTGGAGGCCAAGGGTTATCTCGATTGCTTTTGCATTTGCTGCTCATCAGGAAGGTACTAATTAGTTTACATTTGGTCTTTCTACTTCTTACTGCAGAGTGCAGACCATGGTAAATATGAAGTAAAGAAGAAAAAAACTACTAACCATGGCATAACATGGAACTAAGTGCTAGTACTGAACATATACTGTAGTGACAGCACTATCTGAACCAAGCACACTATATGTACGAATGCATCAATTTGTAAAAATCTGGGATGTGTTGCTTGCCTTCTAATTTTACATGTCACGATGACAACAAGTACCTTCTAATTATTCTTGCTTGCCTACCTTTTTTTGCCTCTAGCTCTGGTAGTTGAAATGGAAAACAGCTAGTGACTGTATACAACACACTGATACAGTTATATCCTTTTCAGGAATTATACTTTAGTTCTATGGATACATTTTACAGGGACTCGAATAAGGCCAGATTTTTTTCTTACCAAGGGTGAGGTAATGCTTATCTGAAAACAGATCATGCTCATTTCATGTTTCCCCAATTTCTCGCAGCAAGGTTGCAAGGCTGATGCTGACCGGTTGGTTCTAGGGAACATGTAGCACAAGCGCTGACAAGGACTCGACAAATATTACGCAATGGAAGAGTAAGACAATGATATATAGATCCTTCACCTAGGAAGTTCCACCTTGGAAGACAAATACAAAGGACTGATCTCACATCCTCATTCATTACTGATTGCTGAATTCCATCGTCGTTGGTGCACAGATATCCGATCAATTAATCTTCGCACATACTTGCATGCATGTATTGTCTTTGTTCCGACAAAATTTCTGTAACGGTTGGTGTAGAACCTCACATCAAATTATTGGTGACTACTACATTTTTCGAAGTTATTGTGGTTTTTATTGACTCTTTTGGCCTTATTTGTGACTGTTGTGTTCATTTTCTAACTTTTCTGGTTTTTTTCAGAATGTGTGTCTAGGATTGCTCTCAGCGACTCAGCCAGTTATTTTCATAGTTTTTTTATTTGCGAAGAGAAAACAACAAGAAGCTGACCAAACTTCACAGAAAGGTCCAGGAAACAAAGGAAATTACAACGAGGTCCCCCTGAACCCCAGCTTCGTCTTCGTCGCGCAGGACGACACGCCGGCGAAACCCGCCGCTACTCCACCACGCTTTGCCTAAACTGGACGGAGCCCCCTTGCGGCCAGGAAGGCGACGCTCCTCGGTGCCGAAGCACCTCCACCCAGCGCTCCGGACGACGTCGCTGGCTTGGTCAACTCGAGCTGCATCCTCGAGATCTTCAAAAGCCGGAACCACCTCCACTTGATCTCGGCGCGGGGACGAGACGCAGCACACCTCCGAGGAGACGCGAGCGTCGCGAGGACGGCAGATCCGCAGCTGGCCTCCACCAGAACACCAGCGATGAAGGAGAGGACCACCGCCACCAAAAGCCACTCCGGCCACGCCACCAACTCCACAGCGCCGCCGGCTAGCAACCTACTGCTTCCTACGCTATATACACGCCGGGATCCGGCTATTCCCCAGCCTCCCGCCGCCGAAGCGGCTGCCGGAGGTGGGGAATCGACCGAATCGCCGGCGGCGAGGTGGGAGCAGGAGGGGAACCAGAAAATCGCCTCTCGTTTACTGTAGAGGAGAGAGGGGAACGGTCAGGCTCGTTCTGCAGCTAGTTATTTTCATAGTTGCACAAATGTCCTGATTATATGCTATATTTTTTCTTCGTTATAAGGCTAAAATGCAAGTTCGGTTCTTGCTGGGGATACCAGCTAGTAGAAGTTAGGAAGTGTAGAACAAATCAGAACAACTACACATCCATACATCTTCACATGTGCCGTCTCATGTTCCGCTCCCCCATTTGCCACCAAACGACGGTTCCATATTTCCCCGTGGTGGGAGGAGGATCCCATGTGCACAGGGAAGTTGCCCCTAGGGTACGGTTCCCTGGGTTTAGCTCGCCTAGCAACCAAATGAGCCCTCACCAGCTCGACGGACGCGTCATCTCATCCACCGCGTAGGAGCAAAGGGACGTTCCCGGCTTTGGCTAGCACTAGGCGATGTTCTGGAACACCGAAGTACCGGAACATTCTGGTGTGTGTTGAACGATATTTCGACGTCCACTAATAAACCGGGTACCTTCTTCTTAATAAATGGTTGGGGCAAAGCTTTTGCCCCACAGTTCAAAAAAAAAAAAATTTCGACGTCCAGGATTTTCCAACCTTTTTGCGTGCTTTATCAGGGTATAAATGTTAGGCGACCTGCCGTGACTTAAATATACTTTTTTTTAGGGAAACACCGTGACCTAAAATACACGGAGTGATTGCTTACCCTAGACGTGGGGCGTTGCGTACAAGATCTAATCTAATTGTAAATTATATATATCAGCCTCACCCTTGCTAGTTGCTAAAGTGTATAATTCGTCGTCTATATGCAGCTAGGTTCAATTTTAGGAACTCTTTTTTTGCCGAGGGTGGTTTGGGAACTGATTGTAAAATAAAATTGAAAAGCTAAATGATTAAATTTCCTTTTGAGAGTACAAAGACGAACAACCTGACTTACACACATAAGCGTGCGGTCCAAACACCCGATAGATCTATATTATATATATGTCAGTATGATAAATCTAAGATTTTCACATGATACATGTGTGTATACTTTTATAGAAGCAAGGACACAATTTCCAACTAAAAGTGCATGAGTCCAATGGTGTGCGACTCCAATGCATGCTCGATCTAATAATAGTTACTAGGCTGCACTATTTCATACCATTCCAATGTGTCGGTGCTCGGTCTACATGGAAAATATAGGTTTAAATTAAATTTGTTTTATTAAGTTACACATCACGATAGGCTATGGTTTGAGACTTAGATTTATTAAAAAATCAGACGTTATAGTATTGTTTCAAACTGAAATGTCTCTTTAAGACAAAATCATTTTGAAATACTTTGTTCCAATATGATTGGATTGTGATGAAATAATAACTAATATATTCTGAGCTAGTCCCAAAATGAGCCTAGATTGTGCCTATTTGGGTGACTTCATAACCTTCGACGCTGTTTTTGAAACATACAAGGAGTATAGTATAGATCAATTGGTGTGTATGTTGAATTCAATTGTTTAAAGCTTTATACTCTTGCAGTATTTGAATTTTTTCAAGAAGAATATGTGAGATCAATGGTAACCTGTTCAGATAAACTACCTTGGCATAATGAATACATGGTTAAAATTGGAATTCCTGCTGATGGAAAATTTTCAATCTTTGAAGATGAACACAAAGTTATTGGTGACTGAAACCAATAGACTACATCATGTAGTTGAGGTGAGTTCAAAAGAATAAGAATATTGACTATTTATGTCATAAAAGTTATTGATTTAGTGAATATCAAATTGTTGCTGGCACACTATATTGTGAAGCGATGGGCAAGAAAAGCACGGTCTGGATCTTTCTAAGATTGTCGTGAAAGGAGTGTAATTGAAAATCCAAAGCTGGATGACATCATCCGATACAACTAACTTTCCCACATGTTTTATAACTTAGCCACTCTAGTATTCAGCTCTGAAGAATGTTGTATTTTGATCGAGAATGCACTTCAAAGCTCCACAAACATCAAATAAATTATTGATTGATGCATGCATTAACAAAAAAGAGTTCCGGAGTAAAGCTCAAAAGGCAAAATGAGTTTCCTTGGTAGACTTGATAATTCTTGCGGGAAATAGTTGTCTAATGGAACCAATACTTTTTGAGGTAGTGAGATGATACATGACAATACTTGCGTTGTGATCAAATAGGTTTTTCTTTACATGTGACTTTACCAGTCAGAGGCGGAGCTATGCCCAAGCTAGGGGGGGCCGCCGCCCCCCCCGGCCCACGAAATTTTTCCAAAAAAAAGTTCATTTTGGCCCATTTTATACAAAAAACAGTGATATTTGATGCATTTGCCCCCCAATTCTGGCCCGGCATGGCTCTGAAGCCCATTGCCCCCCCCCCCCCCATTACTTGGGCCCAAGCTCCGCCACTGTTACCAGTGTCGCATGATGCGGGAAACCGACATCTCCCCTTGCCCATGAACGATCTACCTACGAGCAATCTCGGAATTTGACAATTAGTTCATAGAACATCTATATTAGTAATGTTATGATAGGTAATATATTATCTTTCTCAAAGTCTCGCGTTTCTTCTTAAGCCAACTTGAACACTCCTTTGTCTTATGAGCCAGGAAGAGGAATCTTAGATATAAGTCACGAGTGGGATCTCGGTTCTTAATCAATTTATTTTAATTATGAATCATCCATGTGTTCCCCTTTTTTTTGCGAAAAAAGTTAATTAGCTAATTAGAACAAAAGTTAGTTAACTAATTATCTTTGCTTATGATAGTTTTGATTTAACCATCCTGGCCTAACAATCTTGTTTAAACACTCATACATTTAACCATTTCGCCTAACAATATTGTAATTCTAATCGCGGTTGCAATCGGAAGTATAAAAGTAATGTTGAAATTATATTTGTTGGATTGCAGTTCTTTGATCGATAAGTGTGTGTGCTCACTTCCCACATGGCCACATGGTTGGATTGAATATATATATGTGATGAGTAGACATGAGAGGTTCGACGATGCTGGACTCTGTTGATCGAGTCAACAACTCAACTCTCAGGCGCGGGAAACGGGAGTCAATTCCATCGGAACAAATGCAACGAACGATTGAACGAATCAATGTACGGAGTATATAATCTCCGTAAGGAACGAATGAATGAACAATTCCTCGCGATATATGTACACATAGGAAGAACGAATGAACCAACGGTCAACACCTACGACTACAATCAAGCGTGCAGGTGGAGCAGCACGGCTGCAGGGACTCTGCACTCCATGGAGCTAAACGAACAGCTGGAGCAGAACAGGCGGCGCCTGCGCCGTCGAGCCGGCCTCCTCGCGGTGCCGGCGCATGTGGCCGCCGAGCGCCTGCCCCATCTCGAACTCAAGTCCGCAGACGTGGCACTGGTGCACTGCTGTCGGCTTCTGATCATCATCCGCGGAAGTAGTCTTCTTGGGCTTGCCGGAGTAGTGATCTCCGGCGAGGGCGAGCGCGAGCTGCCCGTGGCGGCCGCGGAGGTGGCTGGTCCGGTGCCCGCCGAGCGCCTGGAACGTCGGGAACGAGCGGCCGCAGGTCTTGCACGCGAAGTCCCCGGCGCCCTCTGCGCCCCCGCCGGCCGCGGCGCGCCGGCCTAGCTTCTTCTTGCGGTCGGCCACGGCGCTGAGGGACAGCGAGAGGGACAAGGGCTGGTTTCTGTAGTGCTCTGTCGACGAAACCATTGGTGATGGGAGGAGCTCGAGAGTTGTGTGTGCGAGGTGATCGTGGAGGTGAGATGGATTCAGGAGAAATCGGAAGTGGCTGTGTGGTGTGGCTGGGTGAGTGCGGATGGCAGGCCTTTTATACCGAGGTGTGATGTGGGAACTGGAGTGGCTAGCAGCCAGGAGGTGGTCACGGCTCACGTGTAGACCACGTCGGTGTTGACGTCGCCCACCACGGAGCGCGTCCGTCACCATCGGCGGTTTGCAAGCTTCTCTTTCCGTTTACTTGCTCGCAGAGGGAAGGGCCCGCGAAATGGGACGGAACCCGGCAACTATCTCTCACGGTGTTAGTTAGTGTACTTTATTAGCTAAAGAAAAGAACGCTTTATCGCTGCGTGGTGGGGTCCACAGCGCGGTGAATACTTGCTCTAATCCGGTGGTCCTTATCATTGGCTTGTTTATTATGGAAGTGTCGCTGGCGCAGGTGAAGGTCGGTTTCACCTTCACGGATCGGTCGCCCAGGCTAGTCAAACATTTTCCCCATTTTGGCTCTGCTCTTGTTTCTGGAAGCTGAAAATGGCTTCCTCCGCCAAGGCAAAAGGTGTATGTCCAGGCCACGCGCTTGTCAACGTCCATTGATTTTTGATTAATTTCTGGTAGAGGACAAGAGATAACTAATTAACACGCGTCTACCTTCTTGCTAAAATACCACTACACGTTATAGGGCAGTGTTTCATACACGGCTAGTAAATTGCCAAGAATCTTCACAAACTTTCTGTTGACAGAAAGTTATTGGCGGTACTCACTCCGTTCTAAATTAGTTGATTTGGATTTGTCCAAACATGGATGTACCTCTATACACTGGTAGAAAAAGGGCCTGTGGTCCCGGTTCGGCTGGGCCATCAGTCCCGGTTGCCCAACCGGGACTGGCCAATCGGGACTAATGCTAGTCCTGATTGGGCCACGAACCGGGACCAATGGGTGCCCACGTGGCCAGTTCTGGCTGGGCGTGGGGGGAGACTCATTGGTCCCGGTTCTTGTTCAGAACCGGGACCAATGGGTGCCCACGTGGCCAGTTCTGGCTGGGCGTGAGGGGAGACTCATTGGTCTCAATGAGTTTTTTTTTTGTATTTAGGGTTTAGGGTCTCCCAACAAGAACCGGGACCAATGAGTTTTTTTTTGTATTTAGGGTTTAGGGTCTCCCTCTCGCCGGTGCCCCCTCTCCCTCTCGCCGGTGCCTCCGCCGTCTCCCCCTTTCTTCGCATCGCCGACGTGCTCTCCATCTCTCACTCGCCGGCATATCGAGGCCAAGCTTCGATATTTCTGTGCAGGTACTACTCGCCGGCTCATCTCTCACTCGCCGGCTCTCCATCTCGCACTCAATTCGATGCATGGTACTACATACAGCAATGAAGGAACTACTATTACACATCTTCGTCATGAATATATTACACACATCTCATTTGTCGTGCTTGGTCGAACATATTAAATGTACACACGAGTTTCATGCATATATACATCTCTTTTACCCTTGCATTTTAACCGGCCCATAGTATTCTCCCTTTGGATCTAGGACCTCTGCATCTAAGAATCCCGCAATTTCCTCTTGAATTGCTCGTACGCAATCTTGTGGTAGAAGACCGTCCCGCAGCCGTTCGATCTAATTTAAAGAAGGGGTCAATATATACGAATGAAACTAAACACAATTGATGGCAATAAACTAAAATTGTGAATATTGTTTACGTACTTCAACTTGTTCTAAGTACCGGCTGCCCGTCTCTTGGGTCGTCTGGCGAATGAACTCGCAAACGTAGTATCACATAAATTATTCCCATGTTCCTGCCTCAAGCACTTTACGAGAACATAGTTCAATCAAAATAATAATCAAGCACGATAATGGTATTGAAACTAGAATCAAAGAGATGCGCGGATCTAGCTAGTAGTACTTACATCTATTGGGTCAAATGTAAGCTTCGGCGCCCAAATACCCCTAGCCTTGACGGTGAACCGTTTCCAAGCCCTGTCCGACAAAGAAAATGAATAAAGGAGTTATATATTAATTGCTTGCTACCAGGGAATGAACGGAAAGTTGCCGATATAGTGCCATAATGATTGAAATTACCCTTGGAGGCATTCCTGCATGTCCGCCCACTCCTCAAGGGGTTTACGTTTCGAGTCCATGACAAGTACTACTCCTTTGTCAGGTTTAATGATTAGCATAATAAAGTGGAAGCTGCGCACTGATACGTCCATTTTGCATCACTATTTTATATCATAATTTACTGCTATTCATTGATATATTTCATATTTAGAAGTGTTACTTATGTTATTTTACCTATTTTGCATGTTTGATGAATAATGGAGAATTGGACACCGGAGTCAGGATTCTGCTGGAAAAAGCACCGTCGAGATGCACTATTTCTGAAGATCAATAAATCGAAGGAGACATATGGAAGTCCCTATTTTACCAGAAGATGGAGGAGGCCAAAAGGGAAGGCTGAGACGGCACCTGGGGAGCCCAAACCATAGGCTGGCGCGGTGGGGCCCCCTGCCGCGCCGCCTGGTGGTTTGGAGGCCCAGGGCCATCCCAGCCGTTCCCCCTTCGTGTACTTGACCCCCTCGGAACCCTAACACACAGGGAGAGGCCATCGAAATATTCCGCCGCCTTCACGAGGCGGAAAACACCAGAGAGCGAAAAGCTCCCCTGCAGGAAGAAATCTGCCGGGGGAAATTCCCTCCCGGAGGGGGAAATCGTCGCCATCATCACCGTCATCGAGCTGGACTTCATCGGGATCATCATCATCATCTCCACCGCCAACATCATCATCACCGCCGCTGCACCCCGTCTCCGCTGTAACATCTAGGGCTGAATCTTGTCTATTTCATAGGGGAAACTCTCCCGGTGTTGATTACTCTTGTTATTGATGCTATTGGGTGAAACCATTGGATTAAGGTTTATGTTCAGATTGTTATTCATCGTCATATCACCTCTGATCATGTTCCATGTGATGTCTTGTGAGTAGTTCATTTAGTTCTTGAGGACATGGGAGAAGTCTTGATGTTAGTAGTGAATTATGTTGAGTAATATTTAATGGTTTGATGCTTAAGTTGTGGTGTTATTCTTCTAGTGGTGTCATGTGAGCGTCGACTACATGATACTTCACCTTTATGGGCCTAGGGGAATGCATTGTGTATTCGTTTGCCAATTGTGGGGTTGCCGGAGTGACAGAAACCTGAACACCCGATGGTATATCGATGCATGAGGGATAGCAGGATCTCAAAGTTTAAGGCTGTGGTTAGTTCATCTTAATTACTTTCTTGATTTGCGGATGCTTGCAAGGGGTATAATCACAAGTATGTATTAGTCCTAGGAAGGGTGGTGCATTAGCATAGGTTCGCCCACACAACACTTATCAAAACAATGAAGATTAATCAACTATATGAAGCGAAAGCACTTGACAATATTCCCGTGTGTCCTCAAGAACGTTTGGTCATTATAAGTACAACAACCGGCTTGTCCTTTGCTGTAGAAAGGATTGGGCCACTCGATGCAACTATTATTACTGCATTTTATTTACTTGTACTTTATTTATCTGTCATATCAAAAACTCCTAAAAACTTGTCTGTGAGCATTTACAGTGAATCCTTCATCAAAACCGCTTGTCAACACCTTCTGCTCCTCGTTGGGTTTGACACTCTTATTTATCGAAAGTACTACGATACACCCCCTATACTTGTGGGTCATCACGCACGCATAAGTCATCAATTATACACTTAACATCGAGTATAACATCGAGTAAGCGAAATAGAATGTGTACAAGACAGTAACACTCACCCGTAGTTGTAAGGAAATAGTATTCCCTTTTGGTTTCGTTAAACCTTAACGCCCTTACCAAGTTATCCTCTGTGTCGTTGTAATGACGTTTGAGAGATACTTGATGAATGTAGTATGGGTCAATGAACCCAATGTCATAGATTTGTCCCCTTTTGCATTGGAGAATCTTCATTCTGCATAATTAATATAGTGATGAGTAAGATTATACATGCAATGAACGAGCTGAGCTAGCTAGAGACTTAATTACAGAAATAATACTTACAGACAATAGGCACTGAGGATAGATTTGTCAATGGCGTCTTGTTGGTATAACTGAAATAATTCAGGAAATTCAATCATTACCACGCCATTTCCATGCCCGTAATGCTCGTTTCTATAGGCCACGTAGATCCAGTTTGCCCCTTCCTCACAGGCTCGCATGTACCACTTATGCAATCTGCGCATTTTTGTTGGTAGATCGTTGACTAGCTCAGGTTTGACGAGACTATTCCCGTACCAGTATTGGTATGCTACTTCCGGGAACACTTCTAATTGTGCTAAGTAGTCCTGAATAGACATGCCATGAGCAGCGGCCGCTTCTCCATATATTGCAACAAACTCAGGATCGATAGCGACATCACCTGTGCTCGACCCCTCGGCGGTATTGGAAAACACTTTGAGCGGGGGGCACGACTGGTTTTTCCTGTTCTCCGAGCTGGGGAACTGATTTCCCTTTCCCGCTTGCACTACTACTCTTCGACGCTCCTTATTTGCCTGAACCGACTTGCGAATCTGGCGATTATAGTCTGGTGTCAGCCTTGGCGGGGGTTGTTCAAGGGTCTTCAGCATTTTGAAGACGGCGGCTTTTTCTTCTGGGGTGGAGGGGAACTCTGCCGCTTTCGGCTTCTTCAGGCTAGCCAACCACTCTTGATGTTCAGCATTTACGACCGCGGCATTTTCCTCCACCGTACGGTCATAAGGTCTCATGGGAAGATTCTTATGAGGTACTTTTGGGAGGGGCGACCTTTTACGTTTTGGTGATCGCTTACCCCTCATAGTACCAGCGGTGGGCGGAGACGGCTGACATGGCGGTGGAGACGGCTGACGCGGCTGCGGAGACGGCTGCGCTGGAGACTGGTGAGGCAGTGAAGAGGACTGTTGCGCTGGAGACTGCTGAGGCGGTGAAGAGGACTGTTGCGCTGGAGACCGGTGAGGAGTCGATGGCCTTGGCTGCCAGTTCGGAAGCACGATGAATTCCTTTGGCCATAGAATGGGCGCTTTCTTGGCTTCTCCAAGTTCAAGCACCTCCCCATCTTCTCCTGCAGGGTGTTCCACCTTCAGCTCCTCAAAATCTTTCATCACTTCATCTACCCCGACAACAGCGTAGCCATGTGGAACCGGAGAGAAATGGTAAGTTGGATTAGGTCCAATTAGTACGGTATAGCCGACCGCCACCTTCATGGTTAATTTAAAAACTTTCACATGCACCTCACAAGGTGTGCTCTCCGTGATATCATCCACTGGGTAGCGACGAAGAGGAGCCACCGTTACTGCATCATCAGTACCATCCTGGAGCTCCGTGGAAGCCACGCTACTTTTCCGATTCGATGGGCCGCCGGTACCATCGCATGCAGCTTCTACCATGTGCCGCTGAGATTGGCCGCTAGTATCTTGCTGGCTAAGTGCGGCAATTTGATCCTTCTGCCGCTTTAATTCTTCTTCTATATTACGCAGCCGGTCTGCAACAGTGATGTCTACGCACGCTTCTATTCTTGTAGACAGTGTTGGGCCTCCAAGAGCAGAGGTTTGTAGAACAGCAGCAAGTTTCCCTTAAGTGAATCACCCAAGGTTTATCGAACTCAGGGAGGTAGAGGTCAAAGATATCCCTCTCAAGCAACCCTGCAATTAAGACACAAGAAGTCTCTTGTGTCTCCAACACACCCAATACACTTGTCAGATGTATAGGTGCACTAGTTCGGCGAAGAGATAGTGAAATACAAGTAATATGGATGATTATAAGTAGTAACTGCAATCTGAAATAAAGATGGCAGCACGCAAACATGTAGCGGAACTTGATGTAAACGGTGTTTCAATGCTTAGAAACAAGGCCTAGGGATCATACTTTCACTAGTGGACACTCTCAACAATGATCTCATAACTGAATAAGTAAAAGCTACTCTTAAACACTCTCTTGTTGGATAACAAATACCATTCATTGTGTAGGGCTACAAAAGCACACCTCAAGCCGGAGTAAACAAGCGCCACAACGTCATAAAGGAATCACACACGGTGCACACACTGTCACCTTTACACCGTGGAGAGTACCGGAGTTCATATTAAAGTAACCTCTAGAGTGCATAATAGATAAAGAGTAACATCTACATATTCAACTAGATTAGCACAACTGAACACAAGTAAATACTACTCGGGATTATTCTCCTTCTTGATGAAGCAAGAGTACTATGCGTAGGGCTGCAAGAGCACACCTCAAAGTCTGAGTAAACAAACACCACAATTCCCAAGAGTAAGCCATGATAAATGTCTAAATTATTCATAGAGTCAAACAAGTACCCACACTGTCACCTTGATACCGTGTTGTCACAATGACTCCAGAAACTAGAGAAAATCACTTGAGTAGCATAAACATTATTAATGTATTCAGCGATACTAGCAATCCACACGATCACATAAAGATCACACCATGGGAGAGAGAGATGAACCACATAGCTACCGGTAGAGCCCTCAGCCTCGGGGGAGAACTATCCCTCCTCATCATGGGAGTCAGCAGCGGCGATGAAGATGGCGGTGGAGTCGATGGAGATGACTCCGGGGGCAATTCCCCGTCCCGGTGGCGTGCCGGAACAGAGATTCTGTCCCCCGAAACTTGTCGTCGATGGCGGCGGCGCTGCGGAACTCTTCGTGGAATATGACATGGTATTTTAGGGTTTTCGCATCTGAGGCAATATATAGGCGAAGGGGCGGCGTCGGTGGAGTCCGAGGGGCCCACACCATAGGGCGGCGCGGCCAGGGGGCCCACCGCGCCGGGGTGTGGTTTGGCCACCTCGGCGCCCTCCTTCGTCTCTCCTTCGGACTCCGTGACGGTGCTGGAAAAATAGGGACGTGGCCTTTTGTTTCGTGCAATTCCGAGAATATTCGCAGAAGTACTTTTCTGGAACCAAAAACAGCAGAAAACAGGGAACTGGCACTTCGGCATCTTGTTAATAGGTTAGTCCCAGAAAATGCATAAAAGTGATATGAAGTGTATATAAAACATGTAGCAAATGGTATAATATAAGCATGAAACATCAGAAATTATGGATACGTTGGAGACGTATCAAGCAGCGCGTGCTTCCATTGCCTCCCTTTCCTTTCTCCTCTGATGGCTTCTATCAGGAAATTTCTTCCTGTGCTCGGGAATCGCAATTGTCTTGGGCTTGGAGCCTGGTACGCCTCGTGTTCGTCGTCGTGTTCCTCATTCCCAAGGACGCGTGTGAGCTCGTCATCCTCTCTATCGGGAATGAACCGTCCCTCTACAACATCCTTTACTGCATTTCTAATGCCTTCGATGGGTAGCAGGGGATTATCTTTGTGTCTTCTGTTATATATGCACTTCCCTTCTGCGTCCAACGTGCCCCCATGCCCGTAAAACCAATTTCTTGCCCGTTCGATCCATGCGAGTGGCTCTGGAGTGATCCTTTAGCCAGCAGGTCCGCCTCAAGTTTGTCCCACTTAGGCATGCTAAAGACGTAGCCACCAGGCCCCATAGTATGGTGGTAGATCTTTTTAGCAGCATTTGCCTTATTTTTTGCAGACTTTTCCTGAGCTTCCTCCGATTTCTTGTACGCCACAAATTCTTCCCAGTCGTCCCTTATCTTCTCATACCCCTTATCGAAGTCCGGAGTCATATTTTTCTCGACAAACTCGTTGTTCAATCTTTTCTTCCAGTTCTTGAATAGCTCGGCCATCTTCTTAAGAGCCCAGTCCTTAACTTTTTGCTCCATG